>CM062806.1:702206450-702734290 GCA_031772625.1 Pinus tabuliformis | reverse complement strand
AAGTGTAAGTCACAATCATACCATCCAGATACCCATTGTAAAACTGCTAGCCCCAACAGTGGAATGTTACAGCCACATCTGCCTGTCCTCCAAAGAGATGATACAGCTCCGTGCAGTGGAGAATCCAAGGCACATTACAATACTATCCAAGCTTTATCCAAGATAGTCTTATCAGAAAGCTTGGCTGACCAAAAGCCTATATAATGAGTTATGAGGGTCTATTTATAGCAAAGGGTGGGGTGCCCCTTGACATTCCCCTTTGTGACAGTTCAACTCCCTCATGACTCTTCACCTACTCTATGATTGTTACATCCAACTATTGACACTTGACTTACACTTGACATGACTCAACAATACAATGCACATGTACTCATGTGAGACAACATGGCTTGATCAAGCCTTGCAAGAAATCACCGACAATTGATCCGCTATGGTGAAACCAACTCTTTGACATGCTTGTGATAGTGAAGCTAGTGAGCTGATGCCAAGCTTGGTTGTCTGTGATGGTGTGTATTTACCCCATGGTGACATATTTCCGAAGCGAACTCTTGCTTCTGTTGCAACTGGTGCATTGGTTTTGCTCCTTCATCTAACTTGTTTGCTAACATGCACATGGTCTTCTTGGGTGTGGCTGAATCAGTAGCACATAATGCAATATGTCCGTGATGATCTTCAACTATGTGTTAGTGATCATGCACATCAACTTGCCAAAGTACATGTTTAGCTCCAATGGGACTTGCTTCTTGTTTTCGCCTTGGTGAGTGTGTTGAATGGGTTGGGTTGCATGCGTGTGCGCAATGACATGCATGCTGTTGAATCCCTTGCATGTGATCAACAAAAACTTCTCACCATGTTTGATCCGTGTTAGCTGGTGGGATGGATCTTTAAAATGTACAGGTGGAGTTTCATTCATGAGTTGCACATTGCACCCACTGCTATTCATGATCCTGCTACAACTCATTCATCTACCTGTGCGCTTCATGTTCTTCCTTGAGTTTCTACTTCGGCACATGCAACTCCTTATTTGATCCATTCTCTGCCTTCGCATGTCCTTCATGTCACGACGTCACCTCATAGTTGGAGTCTCCACATCATCAATGGATCTTCTTGAGCTTGCAACCTTCTTTCGCCTTTGTGTTGTCAACAACCCTCATTTTGCATTCATTGCATTTGGTATGTTGTCTTCAGCTGCTATTCATGATGCTACTTGATGTGATGATGCCACTATCATATCTCGATGTCCTTTTCTATGAACAACTTGATGTCTTCGTGGGTAGGAAATTCTATAGACACTTGATCGACTACATCGCTAATTGTGCTCTAAACGGTGTCTTCATCTCTACTCTCCTGGAAACCATTGTACCTGTACTATTGAGAGGCAGATGAAGACCTGTGATACCTGGAGACATGGAAACACTCATGGCAAGCAATCTATGAGTTGAAAACCAAAATGAACATGAGAACGGGCTTGCAACATACCTAGGTGAATGATCACGAAGGTTGTGAAATTTCGACCGGGAGGTCGGGAGACCGACTACCAAGACTACACAAGGCACACTCTAGGCTGCTGGGAGACTGACTGACTGTTAGAACTACACAATGTATAGTCTAGTGTGGCTGCTACTGTTGGAATTGCACAATGCACAATTCTACCTGGGAAGGAGTCCTGGCCTAGGTACAGATTTGCGCAATTTATTGGGCCAAGCAACCACTGTCCTCAAGAAATGCATAAAATAGTCCTAGAGGCTAGTGTTGGGTAGGAATGAGCAAATATGGAGAGGAAGGTGAGCCTTCCTTCCCCAGGTTGTGCAATGCAGCCTTGGTGAAGGTAGAGTCTAGGCCAAGGTTGGCCCAACTCATCAACAGGGAACTGAGAGCAACTAAGACAGTAAATGCATGGTGACACTAAGTGATAGCAAAAGTGATTGACAGTGCATGCAAAACATGAATGAAAGATTAAACAAACAGATCAACATGCATGTGGGTGAGGTAGTTCGCCCGTTGAATGAATGTCCGTGTAAAACATTTTCATGCATTCGACAATAGTGAGATAGCAATGAAAATTGAAACAAAGCTAGAGACAAGCTAGTATATATGTAAATGATAGAAAGCGTTCAAATAAATCAAGAAAACAGTACTCCCATAAGAGAAAACACAAAAAGCGACAGAATTGCAGCACAAGGCATGGGAAGCGAGCTTACCCCAAAACAGATGAGCTGAAATGTGCTGATTGCTCCTAGATGTGATGTGAGATGTCAAAGATGCAAGGTTAATGTGAGGAATGAGCTCTATAGTGTCTGGTTAATCATTTTTGATAACATCGAGGTTGTGATGCACATTCCACGAATCTAGGTGAAGCAACATTTGGTGGGAGGTTTCGGAATCGCTCCTTGCATGTAACCTCCAACTGTGAAACATAGATCCCTGAAACAAGGGATACCTTTGCATGCTTCCTTGGGAGAAGAAACCCATGCATGCAAGTATATTTTTCTTAGTCCCGAAGGGAACCGATTAACTCAGTTGCACATCCAAGAGACTGCTTGACTTTTAGAGAAAAATGCACATTTCTAGCTGGAAGCTAGGCTGGCTGCCCAGGAGATTTGCGCAATTTTTGGGTAGAGCAGCTCACTACTGTCTAGATTTGCACAAATTCTGGGTTGGACAGCCTTTCTGGGGAAATTTGTGTAAATCCTGCTAGGAGTGTTGGCAGGTAGGATTGTGCAATCTTGGAGCCCAAGAGGCTGCTAGAGAGGATTGCACAATTTCTAGAGGGAAGGATGGTTACCCTCCAGAAATGCGCAATTTTCAAGGGGAAGTTGCTCAGCCTGCAGTTGGACCAAGTCCGGGTGAACAGCCTGTGAGGGGAATGGATCAAGCTGTGACCGACAAGCTACCTTTGTGCAAGAAAGACACTGAAGCTTGTGTACTTAACGAAGGAAGGCAAGCTACTGTGAAGATTTGAAGGGAGGCTCTGAAACAAGGCTAAGGAAAAATTTTGGAGGGTGGTTGTAACTTCTACAACAATATTTTATGTCTATTCATAATGATAATTTCTATAGGGGGGAGGCTAACTTCAATCGTGAGGATATGATAGGGTGTATATCCTTTAATGTTGAGGTTATAGGCTACAATTTTTTTTTTTTTTCTCAATCTTCCTCCATGATTCTCTGGATATACTACAACCCAAAATTCACATTCATATAAAATAATAAGAGATACAATAATCTCAAAGAGGAACCCATTTTTTTATCCCAAATCCAAACATCTATTGACTTACAATGATTTTTAATCTCATAGTAAGTTTTCCATCCTCCATTTATCCATTTCATGATGCTATAATTCCAACTAAGCTAATGATGTATGTCAATCTCGCGATATCATAGGTAATAGTTTTGTATTTGATTATCATGACTTTAGTCATGTCATTTGTTAACAATTATACTCATCTTGCAACAAAAATATTGGAGGATTCTTATTTTCTTGCCAAGATCAACATTGCTCCTTACCAAAAGAATAATATCATCAACATAAAGGATTACAGTTATGATGAATCCAATGTGTGTGGGGAAAACACATCCTACATCTTCTAAAGAATCTTCAAGCTTATCAATGTGAATTTCAAAAAGGGTAAGGGATAAGGGACACCCTTGCTTAACTTTCATATTGTGATTAATTTCTTCTGACCATCCCTTAGTGCGTCTTAATCTTGGAAATAACATTCTCATACAACATTGTTACAACCACCCTCAACTCAATATGAACCATTTTTTCCTCCAACATATTCCATACATTTGTCCTAGGAGCTATGCCAAAATATTTTCTAAAGTCCAAAAAAAACAAAAGAGGTCAGACTTATTATAATTACTTTACATTATAATGATTTAAAATTTAAATATTTTTACACTGGTAAATATTTGTATTGAGAAGTGAGAATCAGTAACTTTGGTTGCTAACCAAATACAACTCTTTTATAGATTCCACAAATGGGCTTGCAACATATGTTCAAATACTTGAACCCATACAAGCCAGGGAAACAAATTGTTCACCAAACCACTTGAAATACTATGTTTAATTACTTTTGAGGAAACTAATATTATCTTATTTTTATTTTATTTTTCAATTCAATCTTCTTAGAATTTAAAGTAGATTAAAAAACTTAAGGGGCCAACTCCTTTCTACATGGTGTTTAAGAAAAATATAATTGTTCTTATACCCTGTGGTGACAAACATATATACAATTAAAAATAGTTAAAACTTCATAGAATCATTTCCTCATGCTTCCATTGATTTTGTTAGGCTCCATTTCTCTGATTTTGTTTCCTTCATAGGAAGGACTAGTCATGATCCTCTCATAAGAATGATATCCTATAGAATTGAAATATTTTATAGCTAGCTTACAAAGGGTCATTATAGGCTCTTCAATTTTGAAATCATTATTTTTGAAGAAACTCAACAAGGTATCATTGTCCATCCCTTTCTTCTCAATGCATTTGCATGTGGCCCTTTTTCATGATCTTGCATGTTTCCATCTTCTCATACCTCTCCTTTTGGTGGATATCTAATTGAGACTTTTGTCTTATTGATTAAAAAGAAATGTAGGTGAGTTTTGTTAAGTGTTACTCAAATCCTAATTAGGAAATATAATAAATTTCTTGAGGACCATGATCTCCCTCATTAGTGAGAAAACAATATCACATGCATATTTCAAGTTGCATTGAAGTAAATTTAAAGTAACAGAGTGAATGATTCATGAAATGCTTAGGAAAGAGTGGAGATTTGTAGTTACGAGGAACGACCTTAAATGTTCTTAGAGAGATAAGGGGAGGGGTAAGTGATATCACTTCAAGAGTACTTGTGTCACATGGGTGACAGTAGAAGCTAGCATATTTTGATTGTGGGAGAAGTCCATACATTAAGCCATATCAATGAGTGGTAACATCCCTTATTTGAAATAAACAAGTTTCATAACACCTTAAAAGTACCCATTTCTAGTGTCCCTTATCAAATATCCATCGAATTCAACATTATTGATTGTCTACAACATATTTTATTTTCTCTAACCTATAATAGCATTGATCCTTTTAGTTCAACTTGCATCTTGAATTGTATTCAATGCTAAAGCAACACTTTTTGCCTCTATATCATAATGATATTCAAGAATTTCATTTAGATTATCTTCACCAACAACTTAGTTTATCTATTCATTTGAGATATGTTTTTGTAGTTGGGTGCCCCTAGTCATAAATATTCTTTCCATCCTTATACTAGGAACATAATTCCCTCTTACAATCATTGAAAAAACATGTAAACATACTAATGATAGGAACATACAAGTAATTGTCATGAGAGGCACTCTACAACTGAGTATAGGGGAGTTGTGTGTAATATAAGTAAGTAATTTTGTCAACATTTTTAAATGTGAAGAAAAATATGTATATATGTATAGGGGAAATGTGTATAATGTAAGTAAGTATGTATGTATGTCAACAATTTTTAAATATCAGGAAAAACACATATATGTATAAGAGAGATGTGTAGGTGTAATGTAGGTAAGTAATTAAGATGTAAGATGTTATATGTAAAATGAAAAATGTAGTATAATGTAAAATGTAAGGGGGGATAGCGACAGAGTTGGAAGGTGGAGAGAGAAAAAATATAATGAGGGGGAGAGACATAGCGAGGTGGGAGAGAAAGGGAGAGAGAGGAAGGAATGGAGAGGAGACATGAGAGAGAGAAGGAGAGAGTAGTAGAGATATAAATGGAGTTGTATGGGGAGAGAGAGGGAAGGAAGAATAAATACATAGAGAGAAAGGTGGAGAGAGGGAGAGAGGGAGTCACAAGGGAGAAATGGAGAGAGAGTAAGGGAGAGAGGAGAGTGGGAGGGAAGAGAAATAGAGAGAGGGAGAGAACATAAGAGAGATAGAGAGAAGGGGAAGAGGACTAAGGAGGGAAAGAGAGATATAGAAATATGGAGAGAGAGAGAGAGAGAGAGAGAGAGAGAGAGAGAGAGAGAGAGAAGGGAGAGAGAGGGATAGAGAGAGAAGAGAGAAGTAAGGAGAGATAGAGAGGGAGAAGATGAGATAGAGAGAATGAGTGAGAGATGAGATTGATGAGATGAGAGAGAGAGATGAGAGAGATGAGATGAGTGAGGGGAGGGAGATAAAATGTTATTCACTGAAATAGATGCATTGATTTCAATGTATATGTTTATTCCTAATCCTAGTTGATTGATTACACTGGATTTATTGATTTCATTATAGTTGTTGATTTGTAATATTATTTGATTGCTTGCACCAGATGTATTAGTTTCTATGTACATGTTGATTTCTAATCCTATTTGATTAATCACACTAGATGCATTGATTTAAGTCTACATGTTGGTTTCTAATCCTATTTTATTGATTGCACTAGATGTATTGGTTTGAGTGTAGTTCTATTTAAATACTTTCACTTAATGCATTTATTTCAGTTTCGATGTTTATTTTTTATTTGATGTAGTTGGATGCATGATCGTTAGGGGAATTTTGAGGTTTGAAATGGGCCTCCTAAGAAAAATGTACAACCAAAATAAAATTTATAAGAACCAATAGGATTCAAGATGATGATGTCAACCATGGGGGACGATTCACCATTTTTGGAGTAAAAAGGTAAAAAGATAAAAAAATAATAAAACTATTTTTTCAACTCATATTTTCAACTTACCTCCCTAAGGTTTTACTCAAATTTAGAGCAGGAGTACTCGTTGGATGAAAAATTTAATTCCTCATCCAAGGAGTTCCCATGTTGCATACTTTCGATGGACCTTGTGACATGAAAATGACAAATACATGAAAAAATGTAATTGCAATCATTTTTTCATGTATTTATCATTTTTTATGTAGCAGGGTCCATCGAAAGTATGGAACATGGGTACTCCTTGGATGAGGAATTAATTTTGCATCCAACGAGTGTTTCTGGTCGAAATTTGAGTAAAACCTTAGGGAGATAAGTTGAAAATATGAGTTGAAAAAATAGTTTTATTATTTTTTCCTCTGAAATTTGATGATGTAATATAGTATTATTTTATTATTTCCACTATTATTTGATAATTTCCTTAGGAGGCCCATTTTAGACTTCAAAATTCCCCTAATGGCACATTAATTTCAAAGTGATTAGATAAGTAGTGTGCATTGATTTCAGTGTAAGTACACAACATATTATTAATGATGTGCATTGAGGGAAGAGAAAGAAACAAAGAGAGGGAGAGAAGGGTAGAGAGATGGAGAGAAGGAGAATAGAGAGAGGGAGAGAGGAAGAGGGAAGGAGAGAGACAAATAGATAGATATGAAGAGAGAGTTTGTATGTTTGCGGGGAGGGATAGAGAGATAAAGGAGAGATGGAGGGAGATAGAATATAGATGGAGGGTTGAGAGATGGAAGAAGAGAGAGCTAGAGAGAGGGAGGGAGGTAGAGAGAGATGGATATGGAGAGAGAGAGTGTGTGTGTGTGTGTGTGTGCACTTTTTAGGTGAGATAAAGAGAAAAAAAAAGAGATATCGAGGGAGATATAGATATGGATGGAAAGGAGAGAGAGAGAGAAGAAGAGGGAGTCAAGGGGAGGGGGGGGGGGGGGGGGGGGGGCGCGGCGCGGTGGTGGTGGAGAGGGGGATGGGAAGATACAATGTTATTCACTAAAGTAGATGCATTTCAGTGTAAATGTTGATTCCTGATCCTATTTGACTAATTACACTAGATGCATTGATTTTAGTGTAGTTGATTTCTAATATCATTTCATTTCTCGCACTAGATGCATTGATTTCACTATATATGTTGATTTCTAATCATATTTTATTGTTTGCACTAGATGCATTGATTTCAATGTACTTACTGATTTCTAATTTTATTTGATTGTTTGCACTAGATGCATTTATTTTACTGTATATGTTGATTTTTGTTTCAATATAGCCACAACTATGATGTACATTAATTTCAGAGTAATTAGATTAATATGGTGCATTGATTTTAGTATAAGTACCTAAAAATTATTGATGACATGCATTGATTTTTGTGTTAAATAATTCAAGCATAAATAAATACTTGAGTCTTAATCTTAAATAAAATGTTCACTTACTTGTACACTTGTGATAGCTCAATTGGAAATGGTCGTGGAAATGAAGTCTCAACGAACCAGAAGTCTTGGGTTAAAATCTTGTGTTATCCCCTTGATTGGGGTGAGAAGTTGGACATGATGAAGATGTAGTCCTACCAAGCTTTCCAAAAAAAAAGTTCACATACTTGAAATATTTTCTTCTTGCAAATGTAAACTATTTTTATTTGGATACATTCTTATTATTCCCATTTTCCATCATTCAATAGTGTTAGTCACTTTTCATTCAAACAAGGTAATAGAAAGTAACTATCATTGAAACCTATTTTGGGTTTTACACTCCATAAGTCACAATTATTGGCTTTGGAGAAAGCTACTATTAATATTGGAGAGAAAGAGAGATAAGGTATGGCGTTTACTACAATAGCTTGAATTAAATATTTGAATGGTCTACGATTTCAAGCGCACTTTTCATATGATCCATATGAAAAATAGAAAAACTAATAGGTGTGACAATAAGAACAATAAAAGAAAATAGTTTGAGATTGATCACAATGAAGACTATTTGTAATTGACTACATTCTTATTATTCACATTTTCTATCATTCAATACTGTTGCATTGCCTCTTTGCATTCAAATTTTGTATTTCTTCATTTTTCATTATGCAAGTTATTAATAGTCTTTATCATATCAACAAGCTGAGGTTACTCATAAAATTTAAAATTAAAATGAACATATTAATCTTAAACATATTCAATTATTTAAAATGATAAGAATAATTAGATGCTCAACAAATTTTCAATGGATGCACACTACTGAAACCTATCTAATTCCATTTTAACCATAGACCTATCAAGCACCGAGAGGGATCAAATCTCTTGAGGTGCAATCCTGTCTTCAAGTTTCACGCTTAAAAAAGAGATTTGCACCTTGAGATATTTGATTCCTCTCAACGCTTGATAGATTTGGGGATAAAATGGATCTAAGTTAGTAAATATAATGTAGAAAACCAACTATATGTAAACATATGTGACAACAAAAATAAAATTTTACAATAATAAATTTATGGTAATGTCAATACTCGAATCAAAGACACATTGTGATGGAATGTCAAAATGATATACTACAAAATTCGGAAATCTCTAGTGAAAAAATGGTGTTGAGGGATGATAGATGTTAATTTATAGTACTTCACTTTAAGTTTTTCATTAGTGAATGATCATTGACAAATTTCTTTGATCATTTCCAAAAATAAAACTGGTAATAAATATTTAAATAATTTTACATACAGAAAAAAGCACTGCATTATATCTAAATTTGAAATTTGTTTGTTAAGATAATTTCCAATATTCTTTACTACAAACATTCTTTAGCTATTAAATATTCGATTAGATGTCAGAGACTATATATGCTTCAAGTATGAAATTTATAGGATATTACTTAGAACATTTATTCCATCTTTATGTTATAGATAGTAGAAGGCGTGGTATATACATATTGTTATTAGTCCCTACCTTCGGCAGTGTAGGGACTATAACATTCAATTGGAATTTATTTAACATTATTTCTTTTGACATACCACTGTATTCCATGGTTTTAACCAATATTTTAATAAAAATATTGTGTTGAACAAATTTTTGTCCTAAGTTTATATTCCGACCTCTTATTGTAGGAAAGATTGTATGATTTCCTTGGATTTTATTAAAACTTAAGATAATATTTTTTGAAGTTTTGGATTTCCATTAATGTTATTTAATGCTAGTTTGGAGTTAGCATTAATTTGGAAACATTTAAGTTCACATATATTCTATTCCATTTCCCTATCATCTCGTAGTGTAAATATATTTTTGAAGTTTTGGATTTCAAACAATGTTATTTTAATGCTAGTTTGGAGTTAGCATTGATTTGGAAACATTTAAGTTCACATATATTATATTCCATTTCCCTATCATCTTGTAGCCTAAATAATATGGTGTCATGTAACCAGAGCATGTTATCCATCTATTAGGTTTACTACAACTATGTAACAACACAATTTTACCACAACTACAAAACAACTAAAGCTCAAGCTTCCTTTTGTTGCTTATTGTTTGCATACTTTACTCCTATTGCAACGTGAATCTTAACCCTCGAATTTTCCCCTGTTGCAGTTTGAATCTTAACCCTCTGCCTATGAAGGTTCAATCCATCCTCCTCATTATACCATAATAACAAAAATATATGTCCAATGGCTATTTAGCACACCAGAATAACAAAGATACAATCATAATAACATAGAGGCACTTCTCACTATAACAATAGAGAGACAACTAGAATAGAAGAAAAGCAGACATATTAGGCATTCAAGCATTAGTACCACCAACATCATTAATACCAGAGTAAGTATCAGCATACAATACATATCAATAGTCGTAGCTAGCAATAGACCCGAAGAGATAAGAGGGACCTACATGCATGAAAAAAGACAATCATCATCAAAATTTTGTTTAGGGTGATCATACTCTAGTGGCGAATCTATTGTGTACTGCAATCTGAATGAAATATCTCTCAAAAATAAGTAAATCAGCAAAAGAAGTACTCTAAATCTCAAACCTAAATGTAGGAGGTAAAACTGTTGGGTTATTTCTTTATACAATAGACTTGATCTTACCTCAGAGAGCATACTAACTAGAATAATTAATTGTAATTAGTGAGACATAGAAGGACTCAAACTTGAACTCAAACCACTAGCAATGGTGTTCCCACACTTTAGGTTGTTAAGCTTTGTGTCGTTTTCTAAGGAGAGAGAGAGAGAGGGAGTCACAAGGGAGAAATGGAGAGAGAGTAAGGGATATAGGAGAGTGGGAAGGAAGAGAAATAGAGAGAGGGAGAGAATGTAAGAGAGATAGAGAGAAGGGGAAGATTGCGGGGAAGAGGAATAAGGAGGGAAAGAGAGATATATAAATATGGAGAGAGAGAGTATGTATGTTTGGGGGCTGATATAGAGAGACAAAGAAGGATAGATGGAAGGATATAGATGGACACGGGAGAAATGGAAGAAGAGAGAGAGAGAGACATAGAGGGAGGGAGGGAGATATAGATAGATATGGGAGAGAGAGAGAGAGAGAGAGAGAGAGAGAGAGAGAGAGAGAGATGGGGGTGAGAGGGAGGGGGATATACAATATTATTCACTGAAATAGATGCATTGATTTCAATGTAGATGTTTATTCCTAATCCTATTTGATTGATTACACTGGATTTATTGATTTCAGTGTAGATGTTGATTTGTAATCTTATTTGATTTCTTTCACCAGATGTATTAGTTTCTATGTAGATGTTGGTTTCTAATCCTATTTGATTAATTTCACTAGATGCATTGATTTTAGTTTACATGTTGGTTTCTAATCTTATCTGATTGATTGCAATAAATGCATTGGTTTGAGTGTAGTTCTATTTGAATGCTTGCACTTAATGCATTTATTTCAGTTTCGATGTTTATTTTTGATTTAATGTAGTTGGATGTATGATCATTAGGGGAATTTTGAGGTCTAAAATCGGCCTCCTAAAAAAAATGTATAGCTAGAATAAACTTTATAAGAACCAATAGGATTCAAGATGATGATATCAACCATGGGGGATGATTAATCATTTTTGTAGTAAAAAGGTAAAAAGATAAAAAAATAATAATAAAACTACTTTTTCAACTCGTATTTTCAACTTATCTCCCTAAGGTTTTACTCAAATTTAGAGCAAGAGTACTGGTTGGATGCCAAATTTAATTCCTCATCCAAGGAGTACCCATGTTGCATACTCTTGTGACAGCAAAATGAGAAATACATGAAAAAAAGTGACTGCAATCATGTTTTTCATGTATTTATCATTTTTTGTGTAGCAGGGTCCATCGAAAGTATGAAACGTGGGCACTCCTTGGATGAGGAATTAAATTTTGCATCCAACATGTGTTTCGCTCGAAATTTGAGTAAAACCTTAGGGAGATAAGTTGAAAATACGAGTTGAAAAAGTAGTTTTATTGTTTTTTCCCTCTAAAATTTGATGATGTAATCTAATATTATTTTATTATTTCCACTATTATTTTATCATTTCCTTAGGAGGCCCCTAATGGTACATTAATTTCAAAGTAATTAGATAAGTAGTGTGCATTGATTTGAAGCATCAATACCACCCACATCACTAATAGCAAAGTAAATAGCAACATACAATACAGATCAGTAGTCGTAGCTAGCAGTAGACCTGAAGAAATAAGAGGGACCTAATTGCATGAACAAAGATAATCGTCATCAAAAGTTTGTCTAGGGTGATCATACTCTAGCGGTGAATCTATTGTATACTGCAATCTGAATGACAAATCTCTCAACAATAAGTGAATCAGCAAGCGAAGTACTCTAAATCTCAGACCTAAGTGTAGGAGGTAAAGATGTTGGGTTCTTTGTTTATACAATAGACATTAGTATAAATCTACACACAAGTTGATCTTACCTCAGCGATTATATTAATAGAATAATTAATCGTAATTAGTCAGACATAGAAGGACTCGAACTTGAACTCATACCATTAGCAATGGTGTTCCCACACTTTAGGTTGTTAAGCTCTGTGCCTTTTTTATAAGGATCGTATTGTTGCCATTTTACCCTAACGTATGTGGAATATTATTGCCATGTGCTTTTATTGAATTTAAATAGAAGAAAGGAGGTAGGTGTTGTTAATTTTTTTTTTTGTGAAAAAATAATAATTGTTGATGATCCTTAGAATATTAATTGGTCCAAGTTAAAATGCAACTCAAAATATGTATGCGCTGGATTTTTGTCTTGTAATTTTTCTTTCAAGAGTTGGTTTGTCACATTATGTGACTTTCTTGTAGGAAAAGCAAGTTTTGAAAGGAGTACGCATTGCAAAAATGCACACTAAAATGGAGTTTAAGATCATTTGTTTAAGTGAAAAATCCTACAAATAACAATTGTATAATTCGCTACATTCTCTCTATGATATGTTCATGTTTTCGTTTCTCTCTATTTTGGGTTACATTTTAAAATGTTAGTGTCTCGCATCAATATTATTGGTTACTTGGGATTCTGCATTGAATTATGTGGGTTCCTTTTGTGTGAAACTTTTCAATCAAAGTAAGAAGCGAAGGAAACCAAGAAGAGCCTCTTAAAATAGTGGAAGTGATGGTGTATGATTACTTTGTAACTACAAAAAACACTCCTTTACAGTTTTTAGGTGATCTTCCATGCTTGGATGTAGGGAGAAGAAAACAACCCAATTATGTTATGATTGAACAAGGAATTTTAAAAAGGTTCAAGACCACCTTTCACATTTTCAACCCTAATATTCTAGTGTAAATATTGAATCCTATTTTAATATAGGTTGCAAAAATTATGAGTTTCTGGAATCACCTCGGGGTGTAACTATTTGTGAAGATAAGAAGTGGATCAAAGGAATTCCAAGCAATACATGAGGTTGTGTTATTTCATGAGGAATTTAATCAAGTTTAATTAATTAATTATTTAAAATCAATTCCAAATAACAACATTTCTAACTCAACTATAGCAAAAAACTTATTTGAATATCCCAATTCCTTTTAATATAAAAATATAATGAAATTTTAAATTTATAAGTTTTTAATAAAGTTTTTTTATTTCAAATAATTTTGTTTTCACACATATCAATTTAACTAAATAAGATAAAAACTATATGCAAAAAGTTCATGTATACAAATGAATAGTGATATGCCAACCACGTGGCTCTTGTTATGAAAAATTAGCACTAAATTGTGGTTAGAGTCTTGAAAAGTTATTTTATATTTAAAAGAATTAATTAATTAATCAACTTGAGTTCAGTGTAAGCAAGAGTTTGTTATGAACAAATAAAATGGTAGTGGTTAGAGTATCAGTAATCATAGCAGTTTCATAGTAATAATGAGATAAAATTACATGGAAATAAAGCAAGCTACCTTATCGTTATAACATTACGCTAGTATCCAAGAGCTTAGATAACAACTAGCATAAAAGCCAATAGTAATTCATGCAAATGATTCACAACATTTATGAAGCTACTAAAAGATATAACCCTAATGAAAGGTCACGGGTTCATAAGTTGTTATCAATAACCTATACAAAGTGATTACAGTAAGGATACCAGTGTTATATTCACCAAATGGATGACCCCATACTCATGTTATGATTAAGGCATATGAAATCTACTGTTACGAGACATGGTATAAGCTCATAGCATGGAAATATGCTCTTCTACTGCACCTAAACCCAGTAATAGAGGTAATTATGGGGTGTAGTAATTGATGGTAAATATGTTATTTATATTAGTATGAGTTATTTTAAAAGATTTTAGTTTTGGGTGGTTTCTTAAAGCTTAACACTGAAAAAATATAAAAGTATATAAAAATCATGACATAAATATTGCGAGGTAGTTATCCACATTCCATTGTATTGTGCAGAAGTTTCAATAACAGTGATTGTAAGATAAAACCTGAGCCAATCATGTTACAGATAAATAATTTTAAATACTAATAAAAAATAATAAAATTCAATCCATAATGTTCAAGTATGGAGAAACTACACTTTTTTTTTGTTAGAAACAAAGTAATACCCACTCAAAGGAAAAATCAAATACTTAATATCATGTGTGTGGTAGGTATAATAATAATGATATATATAACAATGATTTTACTTTATAATAAATTTAGTATTTAAATACTTTTATATATTGGTAAAAAAAAAATTATTGATAAGTGAAATATATAAAATTTGTGAAGTATTCAAGGAGAAAAAATTTATTGATATCTACATTTTGAATACATAAATGAAATTAAATGATAAAACAATTATTTATTAAAATTTGATCTCTAAAACATGTTTCAAATATGATGATGATAATAATGGTGGTGATTGTCCACTAATACCAATATGCCATATGAGACCTTACACAGGTAAGAAATTAATTGGGATTCTTTTAACATATTATTTTTATGTTCTAATGAGCGAAGTGTTTGTAGATCACCATAGTTTTGTTTCCTTAACAAGTCAATAAGGTTGGTTTTGTTTCTTTAACAAGTCAAGAAGGTTGGAAGTGTGACAAATATTTTGAAAAGTCGAATGAATTTGACTATAAGATTGGCAATATATGATAAAATGATTTTCATCTTCTACATCTTAGTGTTTTTATTTCCATGGAATTTTTGGAATAGATCAATGCCCAATTTCACTATGAATCTCATGAGAAATAACTCTTATCTTAGTAATGCTAATTCTCTTCCTCACACTAGTCAAGACACATAAATAATTATGGTTTTCAATATTGGGTTGATCACCTCCTTATAATATCTTATTTTCTTTTTTCCATCTCACTCTTTATTACCCCATAAATCCTCCTCAAATTTTGAAATAATAATATTTTTAATATTCTTTCTTTTGCAATCCTTTGATCCAAAGGTGGGGATTTTTGCTAGAGTTAAAATAAATTTTAGGAAACCTCTTGGCCTCCAAGTTGTACAACTTCTTATTGTATATGATATATATAGTCATAATAATAATCTATATAGGGGAAATGCTAACTTCAATCATGAGGATAGGATAGGGTGTATATCCTTTAATGTTGAGGTTATAGGCTATAAAATGTTTTTTGATTTTCTCAATCTTCCCTGATGATTCTCTAGATATACTACAACCCCAAAAATCACATTCATATAAAATAATAAGAGATACAATAATATCAAAGAGGAACCCCTTTTTAATCCCAAATCCAAATATCTGTTGACTTACAATCATTTTCAATCTCATAGAAAGTTTTCCATCCTCTAGATATACTACAACCCCAAAAATCACATTCATATAAAATAATAAGAGATACAATGATATCAAAGAGGAACCCTTTTTTTATCCCAAATCCAAATATATGTTGACTTACAATCATTTTCAATCTCATGGAAAGTTTTCCATCCTCCATTTATCCATTTCGCGATGCTATAATTCCAACTAAGATAATGATGGATGTTAATCTCGAGATATCATAGGTATTAATTTTGTATTTGATTATCCTAACTTTAATCATGTCATTGTTAATAATCATACTAATCTTGGAGCAAAAATATTGGAGGATTCTTATTTTCTTGCCAAGATCACCATGGATCCTTCCCAAAAGAATAATATCAACAACATTAAGGAGTAGAGTTATGATGATACCGAGTGAGTGTGGGGAAAACACATTCTACATCTTCTAAAGAATCTTCAAGCTTATCAATGTGAATGTCAAAAAGGGTAAGGAATAAGGGACACCCTTGCTTAACTTTCATATTGTGATTAATTTCTTCTGACCATCCCTTAGTAGGTCTTAAGCTTGGAAATACCATTCTCATACAACATTGTTACAACCACACTCAACTCAATATGAACCATTAAGTCCTCCAACATATTCCATACATTCTTCCTAGGAGCTATGTCAAATGCTTTTCTAAAGTCCAAAAAGCAACAAAAGAGGTCAGACTTATTATAATGACTTTCCATTATAATGATTTTAAAATTTAAATATTTTTATACTAGTAAATATTTGTATTGAGAAGTGAGAATCAGTAACTTCGGCTACCAATCAAATACAACAATATTATAGATTCCACAAATGAGCTTACAAAATATCTTCAAAGACTTGAACCCATACAAGCTGGGGAAACAAATTGTTCACTAAACCACTTGAAATACTATGTTTAATTAGTTTTGAGGAAATTAATATTATCATATTTTTATTTTATTTTTCAATTCAATCTTGTTAGAATTTAAAGTAGATTAAAAAACTTAAGGGGCCAACTGCTTTCTACATGGTGTTTAAGAAAAAGTACAATTTTTCTTGTAGCCAGTGGTGGAAAACATATATATAATTAAAAATAGCTGAAACTTCATAGAATCATTCCTCATGCTTCGATTGATTTTGTTAGGTTCCATTTCTCTGATTTTGTTTCCTTCATAGGAAGGACTAGTCATGATCCTCTCATAAGCATGATAGCCTATGGAATTGACATATTTCGAAATTATTAATTTTCAAGAAACTCAAGGAGGTATCATTGTCCATCCCTTTCTTCTCAATGTATTTGCATGTGGCCCTTTTGCATGAGCTTGCATGTTGCCATCTTTTCATACCTCTCCTTTTGCTGGATTTCTAATTAAGACTTTTGTCTTATTGATTAAAAAGAAATGTAGGTGAGTTTTGTTAAGTGTTACTTAAATCATAATTAGGAAAAATAATACATTTCTTGAGGACCATGATCTCCCTCGTTAGTGAGAAAAACAATATCACATGCATATTCCAAGTTGCATTGAAGTAAATTTAAAGTAACAGAGCAAATGATTCATGAAATGATTAGGAAAGAGTGGAGATCTGTAGTTATGAGGAAGGTCCTTGAAGGTTCTTATAGAGACAAGGGGAGGGGTAATTCATATCACTTCAAGAGTACTTGTGTCACATTGGTGAAAGTAGAAGGGAACATCTTTTGATTGTGGGATAAGTCCATACATTAAACCATATTGATGAGTGGTAACATCCCTTCTTTGAAATAACCAAGTTTCATAACACCTTAACACTCTTTGCAACACTTATTAACACCTTAAAAGTACCCATTTCTAGTGTCCCTTGTCAAATATCCATCGAATTCAACATTATTAATTGTCTACAACATATTTTATTTTGTCTTACCTATAATAGCATTGATCCTTTTAGTTGAACTTGCATCTTGAACTGTATTCAACGGTGAAGCAACAATTTTTGCCTCTATATCATAATGACCTTCAAGAATTTCATTTAGATTATCTTCACCAACAACTTAGTTTATCTCTTCATTTGAGATATATTTTTGTTGTTACGTACCCCTAGTCGTAAATATTCTTTCCATATTTATACTAGCAACATAATTCCCTCTTACAATCATTGAAAAAACATGTAAACATACTAATGATTGGAACATACAAGTAATTGTTCTAAGAGGCACTCTACAACCGAGTATAGGGGAGCTATGTGTAATATAAGTAAGTTTGTGAACATTTTTAAATGTGAATATATATATATATGTATGTATAGGGGAAATGTGTTTAATGTAAGTAAGTATGTATGTATGTCAACAATTTTTAAATATCATGAAAAACACATATATGTATACGAGAGATGTGTAGGTGTACTGTAAGTAAGTAATTAGAGTATACGATGTTAGATGTAAAATGAAAAATGTAATATAATGTAAAATGTGAGGGCAGATAGTGACAAAGTTGGAAGGTGGGTAGAGAAAAAATATAATGAGGGGGAGATACATAGGGAGGTGGGAGAGAAAGGGAGAGAGAGGAAGGAAGGGAGAGAGGACATGAGAGAGAGAAGGAGAGAGTAATAGAGATATAGATGGAGTTAGAGTGGGGGAGAGAGGGAAGGAAGAAGAAATACATAGAGAGAAAGGTGGAGAGAGAGAGAGAGAGGGATTCACAAGGGAGAAATGGATAGAGAGTAAGGGAGATAGGAGAGTGGGAGGGAAGAGAAAGAGAGAGAGGGAGAGAACAAAAGAGAGATAGAGAGAAGGGGAAGATAGGGGGAGAGGAATAAGAAGGGAAAGAGAGATATATAAATATGGAGAGAGAGAGTATGTATGTTTGGGGGTTGATATAGAGAGACAAAGAAGGATAGATGGAGGGATATAGACGGACACGGGAGAAATGGAAGAAGAGAGAGAGAGACATAGAGGGAGGGAGGGAGATATAAATAGATATGGGGGGAGGGAGAGAGAGAGAGAGAGAGAGAGAAAGAAGGGAGATGGGGGCGAGAGTGAGGGGGATATAAAATGTTATTCACTGAAATAGATGCATTGATTTCAATGTAGATGTGTATTCCTAATCCTATTTGATTAATTACACTAGATTTATTGATTTAAATGTAGATGTTGATTCGTAATATTATTTGATTGCTTTTACTAGATGTATTAGTTTCTATGTAGATGTTGGTTTCTAATCCTATTTTATTAATTTCAGTAGATGCATTGATTTTAGTTTACATGTTGGTTTCTCATCCTATTTTATTGATTGCAATAAATGCATTGGTTTGAGTGTAGTTATATTTGAATGCTTTCACTTAATGCATTTATTTCAGTTTCAATGTTATTTTTTATTTGATTTAGTTGGATGTATGATCATTAGGGGAATTTTGGGGTCTAAAACTGGTCTCCTAAAAAAAATGTACAGCCAAAATAAACTTTATAAGAACCAATAGGATTCAAGATGATGATATCAACCATGGGGGATTATTCACCATTTTTGGAGTAAAAAAGTAAAAAGATAAAAATAATAATAAAACTACTTTTTCAACTCATATTTTCAACTTATCTCCCTAAGGTTTTACTCAAATTTCGAGCGAGAGTACTCATTGGATGCACAATTTAATTCATCATCCAAGGAATGCTTATGTTGCATACTTTCGATGGACCTTATGACAGGAAAATGAGAAATACATAAAAAAAAGTGATTGCAATCATGTTTTTCATGTATTCTCATTTTTTGTATAGTAGGGTCCATCGAAAGCATGAAACATGGGTACTCCTTGGATGGGGAATTAAATTTTTCATCCAACAAGTGTTTCCGATCGAAATTTGAGTAAAATCTTAGGGAGATAAGTTGAAAATTATACGAGTTGAAAAAGTAGTTTTATTATTTTCTCCCTCTGAAATTTGATGATGTAATCTAATCTTATTTTATTATTTCCACTATTATTTTATAATTTCCTTAGGAGGCCCACTTTAAACCTCAAAATTCCCCTAATGGTACATTAATTTCAAAGTAATTAGATAAGTAGTGTGCATTGATTTCAGTGCAAGTACAAAAAATATTATTAATGATGTGCATTGAGGGAAGAGAACGAAAACGAGAGAGGAAGAGAAGGGGTAGAGAGATGGAGATAAGTAGAATAGAGAGAGGGAGAGAGGAAGATGGAAGGAGAGATAAATAGATAGATATGAAGAGATAGTTTGTATATTTGGGGGGAGGGATAGAGAGATAATGGAGAGATGGAGGGAGATAGAGATATAGATAGAGGGGTGAGAGAGGGAAGAAGAGAGAGACAAAGACAGTGAGGGAGGTAGAGGGAGATGGATATGGACTATGTGTGTGTGTGTGTGTGTGCTTGTTAGGTGAGATAAAGAGACAAATAAAGAGACATGGAGGGAGATATAGATATGGATGGAAAGGAAGAGAAGGGAAGAAGAGAGATTTGGGAGGTGGAGAGGGGGAGGAGGAGATACAATGTTATTCAATAAATAGATGCATTTATTTCAGTGTAAATGTTGATTCCTAATCCTATTTGACTACTTACACTAGATGCATTGATTTTAGTGTAGTTGATTTCTAATCTCATTTCATTTCGTGCATTAGATGCATTGATTTCACTATAATGTTGATTTCTAATCATATTTTATTGCTTGCACTAGATGCATTGATTTCAATGTACTAATCGATTTCTAATTTTATTTGATTTTTTTCACTAGATTGATTTATTTTAGTGTATATGTTGATTTTTGATTCGATGTAGATACGTCTATGATGTACATTAATTTCAAAGTAATTAGATTAATAGTGTGCATTGATTTTAGTATAAGTACAAAAGAATTATTGATGATGTGCATTGATTTTTGTGTTAAATAATTCAAACATAAATAATTACTTGAGTCTTCATCTTAAATAAAATGTTCATTTACTTGTCCGCTTGGAGTAGCACAATTGGCAATGGTCATGGAAATGAAGTCTCACTGAACCAGAAGTCTTGGGTTCAAATCTTGTTCTATCCTCCCGATAGGGGTGAGAAGTTGGACATGATGAAGACGTAGTCCTACCAAGCTCACCAAAATTAAAAAATATTCACATACTTGAAATATTTTCTTCTTGAAACTGTAAACTATTTGTAATTGAATACATTCTTATTATTCCCATTTTCCATCATTCAATAGTGTTAGTCACTTTGCATTCAAACACGGTAATAGAAAAAAACTATCATTGAAACCTATTTTGGGTTTAACCCTGCATAAGTCACAATGATTGGCTTTGGAGAAAGCTATATTGGAAAGCAAGAGAGACAAGGTATGATGTTTACCACAGTAGCTCGAGTTAAAGATTTGAATGGTCTACTATTTCAAGCGCACTTTTCATATGATCCATATGAAAAAATGGAAAAACTAATAGGTATGACAATAAGAACAATAAAATAAAATAGTTTGAGATTGATCACAATGAAGACTATTTGTAATTGACTACATTCTTATTATTCACATTTTCTATCATTCAAGACTGTTACATTGCCTCTTTGCATTCAAATTTTGTATTTCATCATTTTTAATTATTCAAGTTATTAATAATATTTATCATATCAACAAGCTGAGGTAACTGATAAAATTTGAAATTAAAATGACCATATTAATCTTAGACATATGTAGATTATTTAAAATGATCAAAATAATAAAAATCTCAACAAATTTTCCATGGCCGCACACGACTGAAACCAACCTAATTCCATTTTAACCTTAGATCTATCAAGCACCGAGAGGGATGAAATCTCTTGAGGTGAAAATCTGTTTCAAGTTTCATCCTTAAAAAAATGAGATTTGCACCTTGAGATATTTGATTCCTCTCAACACTTGATAGATTTGGGGATAAAATGGATCTAGTTTGGTAGATATAATGTAGAAAACCAACTAGATGTAAACATATGTGACAAAAAAAATAAAATTTGGCAATAATATAATTTATGGAAATGTCAATACTCAAATTGAATACACATTGTGATGGAGTCTGCATAATGATATACTATGAAATTTGGAAATCTCTAGTGAAAAAATGGTGTTGAGGGATGATAGGTGTTAATTTATAGTACTCCACTTTAAGTTTTCATTAGTGAATGATCATTGACATGGATTGCACATGAATTATTTTAATATATGCCTAAAATTTATTTGATTGTGATTTAATGGTGGTGAATTTCTCTTCATTGATTCTTATGTTTCTAAAATGTTTAATAATCTTACATGATTGATTTGATAATTTAACAAAATATAATCATAAATTTCATTATAATATTCTTAGTTAAAGAAAATTTCTTTGATCATTTCCAAAAGTAAGATTGGTAATAATTCTCTAAATAAATTTACATACAAAAAGAAGCACTGCATTATATCTAAATTTGAAATTTGTTTGTTAAGATAATTTCCAATATTCTTTACTACAAACATCTTTAGCTATTAAATATTCGATTAGATGCGACAGACTATATATGCTTCAAGTATGAAATTTATAGGATATTACCTAGAACATTTATTCCATCCTTATGTTATAGATAGTAGAAGGCGTGGTATAGACATATCGTTATTAGTCCCTACCTTCGGCAGTGTAGGGACTATAACATTCGATTGAAATTTATTTAACATTATTTCTTTTGACATACCACTTATTCCACGGTTTTAACCAATATTTTAATAAAAATATTGTGTTGAACAATTTTTTATCCTAAGTTTCTATTCTGACCTCTTATTCCAGGAGAGATTGTATGATTTCCTTGGTTTTTATTAAAACATAAGATAAATATTTTTGAAGTTTTGGATTTCAATTAATGTTATTTAATTCTAATTTGGGGTTAGCATTAATTTGGAAACATTTAAATTCACATATATCCTATTCCATTTCCCTATCATCTAGTAGCCTAAATGGTATGGTGTCGTGTAACCAGAGCATGTTATCCATCTATTTGGTGTACTAAAACTACATAACAACACAATCTTCCCACAACTACAGAAAAACTCAAGCTCAAGCTTCCTTTTGTTTCTTATTGTTTGCAGACTTCACTCCTATTGTAGCGCGAATCTTAAACCTCGACTTTTGCCCTGTTGCAATTTGAATCTTAACACTCTGCCTCTAAAGGCTCAATCCATGCTCCTCAGTGTACCGGAATAACAAAAATATATGTCCAAGGGCTATTTAGCACACCAGAATAACAAATATACAACCATAATGATGGAAATGAGATATTGGGGGTTAACCAAAATCCATTTTCCTTTAAAAAATTGATCCTGAGGCCTGTGGTTTATGGCCCATAAAGCCTATCGAAAATGTACTTGAGGCCTTAAGCCTTTAAACCGGGACCAATTAACTTGTCGGAATTTTTTTACACTATCGGGAGCATTCAAATATGCTTTTAAGCCTTAAGGGCCCGAGCAACACATATATCGAAAAACACGGGAAACACACCCTAAATACATACTCGGATATCAAAATTTATAAACCCGCCTCTATCTCTATCGATGGTTCCTCTTACCGCTTTCCGCTATGCCGATCTCTGCCTTCAACGAAACTCTGACTACCCAATCGCCGATTGGTTTATTGGCGATATCGCCATATCGCTCAACAGTGTATTGGCCATCGCTCCTCCATTGTTCTTTTACCTCTCCAAAATGCGATTGTCGATCGCACTTAAACCATTGATCTAGACCCTCGATCTGACGTTGTGATTTAAATCGCATATCGCTATCGCTATATTGAAAGGTCGGTTCCGATATCATTATAATGGTTCTGCCGATGCAATAAAGCTTTGTCCCTCAATGACATCATCTGGACCGTTGATCCACATGATCAAACGACTCCTATGCATTCTCGCTGCTTCTAACTTTACTTAATTTTATCAGCCATTTGAAGGATTATGTGTTAAAACACAGTTGTGCCACAGTCTGCCAAAACCCACATAACTTCCATTTAGTATCTCTGGATCGCCATCGATCCATTCAGTTATCGATGGCCAATCAACCTGCATCATTTAAACACATAGACTGTCTATGAACACACACATGCACACAATTCAACATTGAACATTTAACTCTATCATATTACTCAGACATATAGGGATCCACACAACGCATACATATATTCACTATACACAGTACGATTACAGCTAAGGCATTTCAGCGTTAGAACAGTTTCTCCTTTCGTTACATTAGGAATACTCTCGGGTTTTTCCTTTCTATCTATTTCACGATATATCTCTTGAACACGCAGGTTCATCAACATATATATAAGGAAACATTGGATCGATCACTAAAAGGATCCGATTAGATCTCTCCATGATTTCCTCCAACAAAAGCTCTAAAGCTGGCTACATGCGTACACATGTAATATATATATATATATATATATATATATATATATATATATATATATATAAAGAAACACTAGATCGGATCACTAGGAAGGATCTGATCATATCCCTTCCTCAAATCTCCCAACTAATTCGCATAGATGGCAGGTTACATTTAAATCGAGTCTTCGAGAGACTTATCCATTCCATGTTTTAAGCTCTCCTATAACAAAATTTTTCCTGTTTTGCTCCCTAATCGACATCCTTCTCCTTTTTCCGCTTTGGATTCCTCCTTTTGACTAAGGGTGTTGGATGCTCCTACATCACATAATAACAAAAATGCACTTCTCACTATAACAGTATAGAGAAAACTAGAATAGAAAAAAGGCAGACATATTAGGCATTCAAGCATCAATACCACCAACATCACTAATAGCAAAGTAAGTAACAACATACAATGCAGATCAATAGTCGTAGCTAGCAGTAGACCCAAAGAGATAATACGGACATACATGCATGAACAAAGACAATCATCATCAAAAGTTTGTCTAGGATGATCATACTCTAGCGGTGAATCTATCCTATACTACAATCCGAACGACAGATCTCTCAACAATAAGTGAATCAGCGAGCGAAGTACTCTAAATCTCAGACCTAAGCGTAGGAGGTAAAACTGTTGGGTTCTTTCTTTATACAATAGACTTTAGTATAAATCTGCACACAAGTTGATCTTACCTCCGAGAGCATACTAACTAGAATAATTAATCGTAATTAGTCAGACATAGAAGGACTCGAACTTGATCTCAGACCATTAGCAATGGTGTTCCCACACTTTAGGTTGTTAAGCTCTGTGTCTTTTCTCTAAGGACTGTATTGTTGCCATTTTCCCCTCACCTATGTGGCATATTACTGCCATGTGTTTTTATTCAATTTAAATAGAAAAAAGGAGGTAGGTGTTGTTAATTTTTTCTTTTGAAAAAAAATTAATTGCTAAAAAAAATTAATGCACCAAAAATGGTGTCCACTACAACAAGAAATTGTTTATTTATATCAAATAGAAAAGAGAAAAAAAGGTATTTGGTGCCAAAATATTTGAGTCCGAACAATATTTGTAATCAGTATAAAAATATTTTTTTGTTTCAAAGAAGTTACGTTACTTATTTGTCAGCAAAAAATTCAGTGATTGAATTTTTCTTGCACAAAAGAAAAGAGATATTTAGGAATTAAATTTTTCTTTTACACATATTGAATTTTTTTTTGCAGTAAAGAGAGGACATATTCATACATTGAAATGTTTTTGCAGCGAAGAAAGGAAATATTCAAACATTGGAATTTTTTTGCAGCGAAGAAAAGAGATATTCAGACATTCGATTTTTTTTAATAATCATGCTTACTTCTTGCTATTGTGTACCAAGCGTAAAACGTCTTTCGCTCAAATGTTGTGAAATCTAATGTCAAATAAACATTGAATATGTGATTTGTTTCTATTTTTGTTAGATATTCATACAAATAAAATATATTATAAAATACAAATAAAATATATTATAAAAAAAACACATAATTGAAGTATAAGTATATTATAATAAACTTATAATCCTATGCTGTTTTTTTTTTAATTATTAAAAGCCAAATTTAAAACAATCATCATCACTATTAATTTATTAGTTTTAGTTTAACTTGTTTGGAATAATTTATACTAATTTAATATAATCAATTTCTATATTTCATTGGTAACCACGATGTTGACCTATTTAAGTAGAGTGGTTATATAACCAAATCCGTGAACTCCTTACAATTATCTGTTTGTTATTCATTGGAATATTTTAATGCAATTTAATAAGTGTAATTGGATTTTATTTTCATGTCTGGGAAGAACGATATATCGTATTTATTTATTTAAATTAATTTATTGTAATAATTAGGTTGATAGAGTTTTTTATGCATCAATTTTTTTGTCAATACTTTTACCTTGTTTCGTTGGATCACGTGAGACACTTTCAACTGTTGATCTGAACCAGAAACCCAGAAAACGAAACAACGGAAAATCAAAAAGTACAGAAAGTCAAGAAAGCACGAAAGCATTCGACCAGGAGGTAATATTTAGAAAAACAGGTAACTTCTTGGCCAAGAATCAACAAAATAATCCGACCTATGCGCATTGAGAATTTTTACCCTCTACGCCATCCGTATATTCGGTTCCATATCTTAATTACTCGGCGCAGAAAATCAAGAAAGCACGAAAAAGCTAATAAAAGGCAAGGATTGAAAGATTATCTGTAGATTCGAGCCCTGTATCTGCAAGTGGAAACACATGTTCTGCTACTATTCACCATTCGTCGTCCCTACCTATTCGAAGCTATTGCTTCCATTTTTTGGAACGATAATGGTCACCGCCTGTGTGGGATTGTGGTATTCAAATCTTGCTATCTATGTTATGGATATTTGGTGGATACAGGAATTTTTTGGCTGAAATCTAGGTACCGAGGTTCACGCGCTTAAATCAAGCTAGGGTTTATGTTGCAGTTTCTAAGATGAGTCATATTAGACAAACCTCCTTGGAATTTGGCGGGCGGCTGATAGGACTCTAGCGGGTTGTTTCGAAATTCCGTAGCCGTTCGACAATTTCGTTGAATTTTGTTCAATTCTGGTGGAAGTTATCTAGAATTGGTAAGTGCTCTAAAATATCAATAAAATACCTAATAAATTTTGTGAAATCTTGATGGTTTTTATAAATTTGATCTTCTTCCCCTCCATTTGTCAGTACATAATACGAATTTACCGCATTTTCGTCAGTATTGTCTCACAAAGTGGTTAAACTTTACACTATATTTGAATGTATGAACTTTTCGATAGGGTTTGGAGAATATCAAATGGTCTTTTACAAATTTAATATAACTTTGCCTAATATTGTCGATTTGTTAGATAATCTGAATTTCGCAGAAGGTTCGTTAAAACTGATTGTTATATTTAAGAACAACTTAATTTTAGAAAAGTTGTAAACACAGAGTATGAAATTACTCTGCGTCATGGATTTCTATGGACCTTGTGTTCGTAGGGCAGAATCTTGGAATTTTTTAACATTTGTCATTTGGTTTTTGCAATATTTTTTCCAAATCTTTATAGTGAATATTTCTAGGATTACACAGATTTATCAAAGTTTCTACATTTACAACTAAAATATGGTTCCTAAGGTTTTCTCTGATATCAGTTTACTGGAAGCGAAGTTGACCACAAACACCAGTTTGTGATTTCATTGTATAGGAAATTTTGATCATATAGACCAGTTGGACAGTTCTTTTTTTGGGTATCTTAAATAACGGGAAGCTTGTAGCTCAAACCTCACGGATTTTGGACATATTTGACTCGCTCTGCATTGGATTAGTGTTCATGAATGTTGAACGAAATTATATGCAGGGACCATATATAGCTGGGGAGAGGCCTACGGATTCAGATTTTACGTTGGCACCTAAGCTTCGCCATGCTCGAGTGGCCTTAGCCCACTTCATGGACTTTCAATTTCCCTACGAGCTCAGCGCGCTACAGAACTACAGGAACATATGTATATGTACAGAGAATCATCCTTGCTCGTGAAAAATTGTTGTTGTCGATGAATATTCTCAATCCGAATTTGGAAAAAGTTGTCCACCCATGTTACCGTGGGTTGTCAATAAAGTGACTTACTCGTGAAGATAATAAAGATCCTCATACGATGAGATATCGTTGTCTTAATGAAATTGGTGTCTCATTGATCTGAGGGTAATGCAATTCAAAATTTGTGATTATTTAATACTCTTAGTTTGAATATTTGTGATTATTTTATCCTTCAATTACTGGCGGAACTTGTCCTCCTGGCCTTCATTTCTGTTAGGGCGGAATACATATGATATATATCTATAAATGCATTCTTTGTACCATTTTTCCAATTTTCATATTATTTTTTAATTTAAAAAATCTATCGACCTTTCTTTGCTCTTTTTAAAGCAATTGCTAGTTTAAAATGAAGAAAACATTAGGATCGAGGGGACACCCACGAGAGAGAAAAGCGGTGATCCAATTCAAATAAGGTGAAGAAACAAACATAAAACAGTTTTCCAACGGGTGGAAAACAATAAAATTTGAAATTTGAAAGAAATAATATCACGAGTTCACTCATTTTTGCTTTAAGAAACTGCCTAATATCCATCCCTAGTGGGCATATCAACGTCTATCTTTGTAATTAAACCAAAAGCATTAGGATATAAAGTAATACAATTAAATCCTCTCTTTCATCATCAAAAATATCTCAGAATTATTTTTTCACGTAACATTATCGATTTTGAATATCGTAAAATTATTTTTTATATAACATTATCGATTTTGATTTATGGGTATGTATTGTAAAATTAAATTTCAGTATAGTGTTATTATTTTTTACCTTTTGGTTATGTTAATTCAAGATTTAAGAAATAATAAGATCAAAATTTTTGAGGTACAATTTCTTTTTGAGTGCAAAACTTGAATTAATGTTTGTACTTATAGAGATTTGATCTTTTTCTAGGTTTGATAGACCCACCATTAAGATGGTTCTCTCTCTCTCACATAAACATACATATATTACATTTATATTAATCTAGATCTATCAATCCATGGGTAAATTTCATGTCGATCATGGAAGGAATTATACATCTCCTTCATTTTAAAACAATCTAAAAATATTTAAAAAAAAAAAAAAAAAAAAAATTCAAATAATTTAAGTAACTATATATAAGGGTGCTTGCATGATAATAATGGAATATAATATATGTGTCATGTGTCAATTCCACGCTGAACAAAGAAGGAATTACAAATCTTTTTCATCTTAAAACACACCAAAAATATTTTAACAATAAGAAGTTTTATGTTTTCAATTGCTTTATATAATATACAAAGAGAGGTCACTTGCACAATAATGATGGACCCAAAGTGGAAATGGGTCCATTAAAAGGAATGTGTGTGTATTCCTAGGAGTTGCACGTGTTCTTCGATGCAAGGTTTGAAAAGCGCCAAAGTGCTAACTAGAATGAAAACTAGGAATTTAGATTGTCGTGGCTGAGGAATGTGCACATGTTCTTAAGAAAACATACACATTCCTTGCATGACATAGTTTTATACACCCACGAGCATTTTTTTTTACCATTTTGGACATTGCAATGTGATTTTTATTGTTATTAATTCATTTCATCATTAGTCTACATGAGCATCAAGTCAACGAATTAGATATTATTTTGATTCCAAGTAAGCATTAAAATGGAAATTATTTGATTTCTTTTGTCTTTTTGGAGGTTCGGTTTAAAATTGAAAAAAAAAAGAAGCTAAATGAGACCCTAAACACAACCACCATATTGAATTGCATGAGAATTAGTTACCTTCATCACTCGGTAATTTATATCTTACCCCAAAGTTAATTAATTTTATGTTACATTTCGCAAAAATGTTACTGTTGAATGGGGCGGTGTATGGAAGAAGTGTGTGAAGATGCAAAAGTGGGGGAATAAAGGTTCTCTTGCACATATTCCTCCTCCATGCACCCTTTTAATCTACTATGAGGGATACTCGTGGTGGAGCCCTTTCACCTTATTTATATGTTTACAACCTATAAACATTACACAATGCTTCAGAGTAAATGGTATTAAGCACTTGATTGATGTCATGATCACAAGAATTTTCCTAATGAATACCAAAAAATACTTTCATTTACTGGCAAGGGAGTTTTTGTTAGTTGTAGGATTAACCATTTCTGCATTTATATTGACGATTCTTTGCAATCATGTTTTTCATGTATTTCTTATTTTTTGTGTAGCAGGGTCCATCAAAAGTATGAAACATCGATACTCCTTGGATGAGGAATTAAATTTTTCATCCAGCAAGTGTTTTCACTCGAAATTTGAGTAACACCTTAGGGAGATAAGTTGAAAATATGAGTTGAAAAAGTAATTTTATTATTTTTTCCCTCTGAAATTTGATGATGTAATCTAATCTTATTTTTTATTTCCACTGTTATTTTATAATTTCCTTAGGAGGCCCACTTTAAACCTCAAAATTTCCCTAATGGTACATTAATTTCAAAGTAATTAGATAAGTAGTGTGCATTGATTTCAAGCATCAATACCACCCACATCACTGATAGCAGAGTAAGTAGCAGCATATAATACAGATCAATAGTTGTAGCTAGCAGTAGACCCGAAGAGATAAGAGGGATCTACATGCATGAACAAAGAAAATCATCATCAAAAGTTTGTCTAGGGTGATCATACTCTAGTGGTGAATCTATCGTATACTACAATCCGAATGACAGATCTCTCAACAATAAGTGAATCAACAAGTGAGGTACTCTAAATCTCAGATCTAAGTGTAGGAGGTAAAACTGTTGGGTTCTTTCTTTATACAATAGACTTTAGTATAAATCCACACATGAGTTGATCTTACCTCAGAGAGCATACTAAAAGAATAATTAATCATAATTAGTCAGACACAGAAGGACTCGAACTTGAACTCAGACCATTAGAAATGGTGTTCCCACACTTTAGGTTGTTAAGCTTTGTGCCTTTTTTCTAAGGAGCGTATTGTTTCCATTTTCCCGTGACCTATGTGGCATATTACTGCCATGTGTTTATACTGAATTTAAATAGAAGAAAGGAGGTAGGTGTTGTTAATTTTTTTTTGGTGAAAAAAATTAATTGTTGATGATCCTTGGAATATTAATTGGTCCAAGGTAAAATGCAACTCAAAATATGTATGCCTTGGAACTTTGTCTTGTAATTTTTCTTTCAAGAGTTGGTTTGTCGCGTTATGTGACTTTCTTGTAGGAAAAGCAAGTTTTGAAAGGAGTACGCATTGCAACAATGCACACTAAAATGGAGTTTAAGATCATTTGTTTAAGTGAAAAATCCTGCAAAAAGCAATTGTATAAATCGCTACATTCTCTCTATGATATGTTCATGTTTTCGTTTCTCTCTATTTTGGGTTACATTTACAATGTTAGTGTTTCGCATCAATATTATTGGTTACTTGGGATTCTGCATTGAATTATGTGGGTTCCTTTTGTGTGAAACTTTTCAATCAAAGTAAGAAGCGAAGGAAACCAAGAAGAGCCTCTTCATATAGTGGAAGTGACGGTGTATGATTACTTTGTAACTACGAAAAAAACTCCTTTGAAGTTTTCAGGTGATCTTCCATGCTTGGATGTAGGGAGAAAAAACAACCCAATTATCTTCTTATATAACAATAAATTTTAAAAAGGTTCAAGACCACCTTTCATATTTTCAGCCCTAAGATTCTAGTGTAAATATTGAATCCTATTTTAATATAGGCTGCAAAAATTATGAGTTTCTGGAGTCACCTCGGGGTGTAAATGTTTGTGAAGATAAGAAGTGGATCAGAGGAATTCCAGGCAATACATGAGGTTGTGTTATTTCATGAGGAATTTAATCAAGTTTAGTTAGTTAATTATTTAAAATCAGTTTCAAATAACAACATTTCTAACTCAACTATAGCCAAAAACTTATTTGAATATATCAATTCATTTTAATATAAAAATATAATGAAATTTTAAATTTATAAGTTTTTAATAAAAAAAAATTATTTCAAATAATTTTGTTTTCACACATATCAATTTAACTAAATAAGATAAAAACTATATGCAAAAAGTTCATGTATACAAATGAATAGTGGCATGCCACAACGTGGCCCTTGTTATGAAAAATTAGCACTGAATTGTGGTTAGAGTCTTGAAAAGTTATTTTATATTTAAAAGAATTAATTAATTCATCAACTTGAGTTTAGTGTAAGCAAGGGTTTGTTATGAACAAATAAAATGGTAGTGGTTAGAGTATCAGTAATCATAGCAGTTTCATAGTAAGAATGAGATGAAATTACATGGAAATAAAGCAAGCTACCTTATCATTATACCATTACACTAGTATCCAAGAGCTTAGATAACAATTAGCATAAAATCCAATAGTAATTCATGCAAATGATTCACAACACTGATGAAGCTGCTAAAAGATATAACCCTAATGAAAGGTCGCATGTTCATAAGTTGTTATCAATAGCCTATACAAATTGATTACAGTAAGGATAGCAGTGTTATATTCACCAAATGGATGACCCCCTACTCATGTTACGATTAAGGCATATGAAATCTACCTATTACGAGACATGGTATAAGCTCATAGCATGGCAATATGCTCTTCTATTGCACCTAAACCCAAAGATAGAGGTAATTATGGCGCGTAGTAATTGATGGTAAATATATTATTTACATTAGTATGAGTTATTTTAAAAGATTTTAGTTTTGGGTGGTTTCTTAAAGCTTAACACTGAAAAAATATAAAAGTATCTAAAAATCATGACATAAATATTGCGAGGTAGTTATCCACATTCCATTGTGTTCTGCAAAAGTTGCAATAACAGTCATTATAAGATAAAACCTGAACCAATCATATTACAGATAAATAAATTTAAATAAAAATAATAAAATAATAAAATTCAATCCATAATGTTCAAGTATGGAGAAACTACAATTTTTTTTTGTTAGGAACAAAGTAATACCCACTCAAAGGAAAAATCAAATACTTAATATCATGTGTGTGGCAGGTATAATAATAATGATATATATAACAATGATTTTACTTTATAATAAATTTAGTATTTAAATACTTTTATATATTGGTAATTATTTTTATTGATAAGTGAAATATATAAAATTTGTGAAGTATTCAAAGGAGAAAAAATTTATTGATATCTACATTTTGAATACATAAATGAAATTAAAAGATAAAACAATTATTTATTAAAATTTGATCTCTAAAATATGTTTCAAATATGTTGATAATGATGATGATGGTGATTGTCTACTAATACCAATATGCCCTATGAGACCTTACACAGGTAAGAAATTAGTTGAAATTATTTTAACATATTATTTTTATGTTCTAAAGAGAGAAGTGTTTGCAGATCACCATAGTTTTGCTTCCTTAACAAGTCAAGAAGGTTGGAAGTGTGACAAATATTTTGAAAAGTCGAATGAATTTGACTATAAGATCGGCAATATAAGATAAAATTATTTTCATCTTCTACCTCTTAGTGTTTTTATTTCCATGGAATTTTGGGAATATATCAATGCCCACTTTCACTATGAAGCTCATGAGAATTAACTCTTATCTTAGTAATGTTAATTTTCTTCCTCACACTAGTCAAGACACATAGATAATTATGGTTTTCAAGATTGGGTTGATCTCCTCGTTATAATATCTTATTTTCTTTTCTCCCTCTCACTCTTTATTACCCCATAAATCCTCCTTAAATTTTGAAATAATAATATTTTTTAATATTGTTTCTTTTGCAATCCTTTGATCCGAAGGTGGGGGTTTTGGCTAGAGTTAAAATCAATTTTAGGAAACCTCTTGGCCTCCAAGTTGTACAACTTCTTATTATATATGATATATATAGTCATAATAATAATTTCTATAGGGGAAATGCTAACTTCAATCCTGAGGATAGGATAGGGTGTATATCCTTTAATGTTGAGGTTATAGGCTATAAAATGTTTTTTGATTTTCTCAATATTCCCCCCATGATTCTTTAGATATACTACAACCCGAAAAATCACTTTCATATAAAATAATAAGAGATACAAGAATATCAAAGAGGAACCCCTTTTTTATCCCAAATCCAAATATCTGTTGACTTACAATCATTTTCAATCTCATAGAAAGTTTTCCATCCTCCATTTATCCATTTCTCGATGCTATAATTCCAACTAAGATAATGATGGATGTCAATCTCAAGATATCATAGGTATTAATTTTGTATTTGATTATCCTGACTTTAGTCATGTCATTATTAACAATCATACTAATCTTGGAGGAAAAATATTGGAGGATTCTTATTTTCTTGCCAAGATCAACATGGATCCTTGCCAAAAGATTAATATCAACAACATAAAGGAGTAGAGTTATGATGATACTAGTGAGTGTGGGGAAAACACGTCCTACATCTTCTAAAGAATCTTCAAGCTTATCAATGTACATGTCAAAAAGGGTAAGGGATAAGGGACACCCTTGCTTAAATTTGATATTGTCATTAATTTATTCTGACCATCCCTTAGTAGGTCTTATGCTTGGAAATAGCATTCTCATACAATATTGTTATAACCACCCTCAGCTCAATATGAACCAATAAGTCCTCCTACATATTCCATACATTTGTCCTAGGAGCTATGTCTAATGATTTTCTGAAGTCCAAAAAGCAACAAAAGAGGTCAGACTTATTATAATGACTTTCCATTATAATGATTTAAAATTTAAATATTTTTATACTGGTAAATATTTGTATTGAGAAGTGAGAATCAGTAACTTCAGCTGCCAACCAAATACAGCCATTTTATAGATTCCACAAATGAGCTTACAACATATCTTCAAAGACTTGAACCCATACAAGCTGGGGAAATAAATTGTTCACCAAACCACTTGAAATACTATGTTTAATTACTTTTGAGGAAACTAATATTATCATATTTTTATTTTATTTTTCAATTCAATCTCGTTAGAATTTAAAGTAGATTAAAAAACTTAAGGGGCCAACTCCTTTCTACATGGTGTTTAAGAAAAAGTACAATTGTTCTTGTACCCTGTGGTGGAAAACATATATATAATTAAAAAAAGCTAAAACTTCATAGAATCATTTCCTCATGCTTCCATTTATTTTCTTAGGTTCCATTTCTCTGATTTTGTTTCCTTCATAGGAAGGACTAGTCATGATCCTCTCATAAGCATGATAGCCTATGGAATTGACATATTTCGTAATTATTAATTATCAAGAAACTCAAGGTGGTATCATTGTCCATCCCTTTCTTCTCAATGTATTTGCATGTGGCCCTTTTGCATGAGCTTGCATGTTGCCATCTTTTCATACCTCTCCTTTTGCTAGATTTCTAATTGAGACTTTTGTCTTATTGATTAAAATGAAATGTAGGTGAGTTTTTTTAAGTGTTACTTAAATCCTAATTAGGAAAACTAATACATTCCTTGAGGACCATGATCTCCCTCGTTAGTGAGAAAACAATATCACATGCATATTCCAAGTTGCATTAAAGTAAATTTAAAGTAACATAGTGAATGATTCATGAAATGATTAGGAAAGAGTGGAGATTTGTAGTTACGAGGAAGGGCCTTGAAGGTTCTTAGAGAGATAAGAGGAGGGGTAATTAATATCACTTCAAGAGTACTTGTGTTACATGGGTGAAAGTAGAAGGTAACATCTTTTGATTGTGGGAGGAGTCCATACATTAAACCATATTGATGAGTGGTAACATCCCTTCTTTGAAATAAGAAAGTTTCATAACACCTTAACACTCTTTGCAACACTTATTAACACCTTAAAAGTACCCATTTCTATTGTCCCTTATCAAATATCCATTGAATTCAACATTATTAATTGTCTACAACATATTTTATTTTGTTTAACCTATAATTGCATTGATCCTTTTAGTTGAACTTGCATCTTGAACTGTATTCAATGGTGAAGCAACACTTTTTTCCTCTATATCATAATGATATTCAAGAATTTCATTTAGATTATCTTCACCAGCAACTTAGTTTATCTCTTTGTTTGAGATATGTTTTTGTAGTTACATACCCCTAGTCATAAATATTATTTCCATCTTTATACTAGCAACATAATTTCCTCTTACAATCATTGAAAAATCATGTAAACATACTAATGATAGGAACATACAAATAATTGTTCTGAGAGGCGCTCTACAACCGAGTATAGGGGAGTTGTGTGTAATATAAGTAAGTAAGTTTGTCGAAATTTTTAAATGTCAAGAAATATATAGATAGGGGAAATGTGTTTAATTTAAGTAAGTATGTAAGTATGTCAACAATTTTTAAATATAATGAAAAATACATATGTGTATACGAGAGATGCGTATGTGTAATGTAAGTAAGTAATTAAAGTGTAAGATGTTAGATGTAAAATGAAAAATGTAATATAATGTAAAATGTAAGGGGGGATAGTGACAAAGTTGGAAGGTGGATAGAGAAAAAATATAAAGAGGGGGAGATACATAGGGAGGTGGGAGAGAAAGGGAGAGAGAGGAAGGAAGGGAGAGAGGACGTGAGAGAGAGAAGGAGAGAGTAATAGAGATAAAGATGGAGTTAGAGTGGGGGAGAGAGGGAAGGAAGAAGAAATACATAGAGAGAAAGGTGGAGAGAGAGAGAGAGAGTGAGTCACAAGGGAGAAATGGACAAAGAGTAAGGGAGATAGGAGAGTGGGAGAGAACATAAGAGACATAGAGAGAAGGGGAAGATAAGAAGGGGGGGGGAATAAGGAGGGAAAGAGAGATATATAAATATGGAGAGAGAGAGTATGTATGTTTGGGGGCTGATATAGAGAGACAAAGAAGGATAGATGGATGCGAGAGAAATGGAAGAAGAGAGAGAAAGAGACATAGAGGGAGGGAGGGAGATATATATATATATATATATATATATATATATATATATATATATATATATATATATATATATATATATAGAGAGAGAGAGAGAGAGAGAGAGAGAGAGAGAGAGGTGGGGGGGGGGGGGATATACAATGTTATTCACTGAAATAGATGCATTGATTTCAATGTAGATTTATTCCTAATCCTATTTGATTGATTACACTGGATTTATTGATTTCAATGTAGATGTTGATTTGTAATCTTATTTGATTGATTTTACCAGATGTATTAGTTTCTATGTAGATGTTGGTTTCTAATCCTATTTGATTAATTTCACTAGATGCATTGATTTTAGTTTACATGTTGGTTTCTAATCCTATTTTATTGATTGCAATAAATGCATTGGTTTGAGTGTAGTTCTATTTGAATGCTTTCACTTAATGCATTTATTTCAGTTTCGATGTTTATTTTTGATTTGATGTAGTTGGATGTATGATCATTAGGGGAATTTTGAGGTCTAAAATTGGCCTCTTAAAAAAATGTACAGCGAAAATAAAATTTATAAGAACCAATAGGATTCAAGATGATGATATCAACCATAGGGTATGATTCACCATTTTTGGAGTAAAAAAGTAAAAAGATATATATATATATATATATATATATATATATATATATATATATATATATATAAACAAAAAGAGAAAACAAAAAAACAAAAACAAAAAAAAAAAAACAAAAAACCCTACTTTTTCAACTCGTATTTTCAACTTATCTCCCTAACGTTTTACTCAAATTTCGATCGGGAGTACTCATTGGATGCAAAATTTAATTCCTCATCCAAGGAATACCCATGTTGTAGACTTTCGATGGACCTTGTGACAGGAAAATGAGAAATACATGAAAAAAAAAGTTATTGCAATCATGTTTTCCATGTATTTCTCATTTTTTGTGTAGTAGGGTCCATCGAAAGTATGAAACATGGGTAATTAAATTTTGCATGGATAGGGAATTAAATTTTTCTTCCAAAAAGTGTTTCTGCTCGAAATTTGAGTAAAATCTTGAGATAATTTGAAAATACGAGTTGAAAAAGTAGTTTTATTATTTTTTCCCTCTTTCATGATGTAATGTAATCTTATTTTATTATTTCCACTATTATTTTATAATTTCCTTAGGAGGCCCACTTTAAACCTCAAAATTTACCTAATGGTACATTAATTTCAAAGTAATTAGATAAGTAGTGGGCATTCATTCCAGTGCAAGTACAAAAAAATATTATTAATGATGTGCATTGAGGGAAGAGAAAGAAAGAGAGAGAGGAAGAGAAGAGGTAGAGAGATGGACATAAGGAGAATAGTGAGAGGGAGAGAATGGGTAGAGAGATGGAGATAAGGAGAATAGAGAGAGGGATAGAGGAAGATGGAAGGAAAGATAAATAGATATATATGAAGAGATAGTTTGTGTATTTGGGGGGAGGGATAGAGAGATAAAGAAGAGATGGAGGGAGATAGAGATGTAGACAGAGGGACGAGAGAGGGAAGAAGAGAGAGATAGAGAGAGTGAGGGAGGTAGAGAGAGATGGATATGGAGAGAGAGAGTGTGTGTGTGCTTGTCATGTGAGATAAAGAGACATGGAGGGAGATATAGATATGGATGGAAAGGAAGAGAGAGGGAAGAAGAGAGATTCGGGGGGTGGAGAGTGGGAGGAGGAGATACAATGTTATTCACTAAAATAGATGCATTTATTTCAGTGTAAATGTTAATTCCTAATCCTATTTGACTGATTACACTAGATGCATTGATTTTAGTGTAGTTGATTTCTAATCCCATTTCATTTCCTGCACTAGATGCATTGATTTCACTATAATGTTGATTTCTAATCATATTTTATTGCTTGCACTAGATGCATTGATTTCAATGTACTAATTGATTTCTAATTTTATTTGATTGTTTGCACTAGATTAATTTATTTTAGTGTATATGTTGACTTTTATTTTGATGTAGATACATCTATGATGTACATTAATTTCAAAGTAATTAGATTAATAGTGTGCATTGATTCTAGTATAAGTACAAAATAATTATTGATGATGTGCATTGATTTTTGTGTTAAATAATTCAAACATAAATAAATACTTGAGTCTTCATCAAATAAAATGTTCATTTACTTGTCTGCTTGGGGTAGCTCAATTGGCAATGGTCATGGAAATGAAGTCTCATCAAACCAGAAGTCTTGGGTTCAAATCTTGTGCTATCCTCCCGATCGGGGGTGAGAAGTTGGACATGATGAAGATGTGGTCCTACCAAGCTTACCAAAAAGAAAAAAAATTCACATACTTGAAATATTTTCTTCTTGAAACTGTAAACTATTTGTAATTGAATACATTCATATTATTCCAATTTTCTATCATTCAATAGTGTTAGTCACTTTGCATTCAAACAAGGTAATAGAAAACAACTATCATTGAAACCTATGGGTTTAACACTACATAAGTCACAATGATTGGCTTTGGAGAAAGCTACTATTAATATTGAGACCAAGAGAGACAAGATATGACGTTTACTACAATAGCTCGAATTAAAGATTTGAATGATCTACTATTTCAAGTGCACTTTTCATATGATCCATATGAAAAAATGGAAAAACTAATAGGTGTGACAATAAGAAAAATAAAATAAAATAGTTTGAGATTGATCACAATGAATACTATTTGTAATTGACTGCATTCTTATTATTCACATTTTCTATCATTCAAGACTGTTACATTGCCTCTTTGTATTCAAATTTTGTATTTCATCATTTTTAATTATTCAAGTTATTAATAATATTTATCATATCAACAAGCTGAGCTAACTGATAAAATTTGAAATTAAAATGACCATATTAATCTTAGACATATTCAGATTATTTAAAATGATAAGAATAATTAGATGCTCCACAAATTTTCCAGGGCCGCACATGACTGAAACCAACCTAATTCCATTTTAACCTTAGATATATCAAGCACCAAGAGGGATCAAACCTCTTGAGGTGAAAATCTGTCTTCAAGTTTCATGCTTAAAAAAGAGATTTGCACCTTGAGATTGTTGATTCCTCTCAACGCTTGATAGATTTGGGGATAAAATGGATCTAGTTTGGCAGATATAATGTAGAAAACCAACTAGATGTAAACATATGTGAGAAAAAAAATAAAATTTGACAATAATATAATTTATGGTAATGTCAATACTCAAATTGAAGACACATTTTGATGGAGTGTGCATAATGATATACTATGAAATTTGGAAATCTCTAGTGAAAAAATGGTGTTGAAGGATGATAGGTGTTAATTCATAGTACTCCACTTTAAGTTTTCATTAGTGAATGATCATTGACATGGATTGCACATGAATTATTTTAATGTATGCCTAAAATTTATTTGATTATGATTTAATGGTGGTGAATTTCTCTTCATTGATTCTTATGTTTCTAAAATGTTTAATAATCTTACATGATTGATTTGATAATTTAACAAAATATAATCATAAATTTCATTATAATCTTCTTAGTTAAAGAAAATTTCTTTGATCATTTCCAAAAATAACCCTGGTAATAATTCTTTAAATAAATTTACATACAAAAAGAAGCACTACATTATATCTAAATTTGAAATTTGTTTGTTAAGCTAATTTCCAGTATTCTTTACTACAAACATTCTTTAGCGATTAAATATTCAATTAGATGCATGACAGACTATATATGCTTCAAGTATGAAATTTATAAGATATTACCTAGAACATTTATTCCATCTTTATGTTATAGATAGTAGAAGGCGTGGTATATACATATTGTTATTAGTCCCTGCCTTCGGCAGTGCAGGGACTATAACGTTCGATTGGAACTTATTTAACATTATTTCTTTTGACATACCATTGTATTCCACAGTTTTAACCAATATTTTAATAAAAATATTGTGTTGAATAGTTTTTTATCCTAAGTTTCTGTTCCGACCTCTTATTCCAGGAGAGATTGTATGATTTCCTTGGTTTTTATTAAAACTTACGATAAATATTTTTGAAGTTTTGGATTTCAATCAATGTTATTTAATGTTAATTTGGAGTTAGCATTAATTTGGAAACATTTAAATTCACATATATTCTATTCCATTTCCCTATCATCTAGTAGCCTAAATGATATGGTGTCATGTAACCAGAGCATGTTATCCATCTGTTATGTGTACTACAACTACATAACAACACAATCTTCCCACAACTACAGAAAAACTCAAGCTCAAGCGTCCTTTTGTTTCTTATTGTTTGCATACTTCACTCCTATTGCAGTGCGAATCTTAACCCTCGACTTTTGCCCTGTTGCAGTTTGAATCTTAACCCTCTACCTCTGAAGGCTCAATCCATGCTCCTCAGTGTACCAGAATAACAAAAATATGTGTCCAAGGGCTATTTAGCACACCAGAATAACAATTATACAACCATAATGATGGAAATGAGATATTTGGGGTCAACCAAAATCCCTTTTCCTTTAAGAAATCGATCCTGAGAGTTGTGGGTTATGGCCCACAAAGCCTATCGGAAGCGTACTTGAGGCCTTAAGCCTTTAAATCGGGACCAATTAACTTGTCAGAATTTTTTTACACTATCGGGAGCATTTAAATATGCCTTTAAGCCTTAAGGGACGAGAAAGACATATATCAGAAAACATGGGAAACACACCTTGAATACATACCCGAATATCAAAATTTATAAACCCGCCTCTATCTCTATCGACAATTCCACTCTTATCGCTTTCTGTTGTGCCAATCTATGCCTTCTCCGAAACTCTGACTACCCGATCGCTAATCGGTTTATCAACGATATCACCATATCGCTCATCGGTGTATCGACCATCGGTCCTCCATTATTCTTTGACCTCTCTGACATGCGATTGTTGATCACACTTAAACCATCGATCTAGACCCTCGATCTGACAGTTGCGATTTAAATCGCATATCGTTATCGCTAGATTGAAAGGCCTGTTCCGATATCATTATAATGGTTTCGCCGATGCGATAAAGCTATATCCCTCAGCGACATCATCTGGACCGTTGATCCATGTGATTAAACGACTCCTGTGCATTCTCGCCACATCCTACTTTACTTAATTTTATCTGTCATTTGAAGGATTCTGTGTTAAAACACAGTTCCGCCACAGTTTGCCAAAACACGCATAACTTCCATTTAGTATCTTTGGATCACCATTGATCCATTTAGTGATTGATGGTTGATCAACCTGCATCATTTAAACACATAGACTGTCTATGGACACACACATGCACACAATTCAACACTGAACATTTAACTCTATCATTACTCAGACATATAGAGATCCACACAACACATACATATATTCACTATACACAGTATGATTATAGCTAAGGCATTTCAGCCTTAGAACAGTTTCTCCCTTCCCTATATTGGGAATACTCTCGGGTTTTTCCTTTCTATCTATCACTCTCTATCTCTCTCATGATATATCTCTTAAACACGTAGGTTCATCAACATATATATAAGGAAACATTGGATCGGATCACTAAAAGGATATGATCAGATCTCTCCATGATTTCCTCCAACAAAAGCCCTAAAGCTCACTACATGCATACACATGGCAGATTACATTTTATATATATATATATATATAAAGGAACACTGGATCAGATCACTAGGAAGGATCCGATCATATCCCTTCCTCAAATCTCTCAACTAATTCGCATACATGGCAGATTACATTTAAATCAAGTCTTCGAGAGACTTATCCATTCCATCTTTTAAGCTCTCCTATAACAGAATTTTTCCTGTTTTGCTCCCTGGTCCACGTCCTCCTCCTTTTTCCGCTTTGGATTCCTCCTTTTGACTAAGGGTGCTGGATGCTCCTGCATCACATAATAACAAAAATGCACTTCTCACTATAACACTAGAGAGACAACTAGAAAAGAAAAAAGGCAAACATATTAGGCATTCAAGCATCAATACCACCAACATCACTAATAGCAGAGTAAGTAACAACATACAATACAGATCAACAGTCATAGCTAGCAGTAGACCCAAAGAGATAATAGGGACATACATGCATGAACAAAGACAATCATCATCAAAAGTTTGTCTAGCGTGATCATACTCTAGCGGTGAATCTATCATATACTGCAATCCGAACGACAGATCTCTCAACAATAAGTGAATCAACGAGCGAAGTACTCTAAATCTCAGACCTAAGCGTGGGAGGTAAAACTATTGGGTTCTTTCTTTATACAATAGACTTTAGTATAAATCCGCACACAAGTTGATCTTACCTCCGAGTGCATACTAACTAGAATAATTAATCGTAATTAGTCAGACATAGAAGGACTCAAACTTGATCTCAGACCATTAGCAATGGTGTTCCCACACTTTAGGTTGTTAAGCTCTGCGTCTTTTCTCTAAGGACCGTATTGTTTCCATTTTCCCCTGACCTATGTGGCATATTACTGCCATGTGTTTTTATTGAATTTAAATAGAAAAATGGAGGTAGGTGTCGTTAAATTTTATTTTTTTTGAAAAAATATTAACTGCTAAAAACAAATTAATGCACCAAAAATGGTGTCCACTACAACAAGAAATTGTTTATTTATATGAAATAGAAAAGAGAAAAAAAGGTATTTGCTGCCAAATATTTGAGCCCGAACAATATTTGTAATCAGTATAAAAATATTTTTTTGTTGCAAAGAAGTTACGTTACTTCTTTGTCAGCAAAAAATTCAGTGATTGAATTTTTTTTGCACAAAAGAAAAGAGATATTTAGGAATTAAATTTTTTTTGCAGTAAAGAAAGGACATATTCGTACATTGAAATGTGTTCGCAGCGAAGAAAGGAGATATTCAGACATTGGAATTTTTTTGCAGCGAAGAAAAGAGATATTCAGACTTTCGATTTTTTTTAATAATCATGCTTACTTCTTGCTATTGTGTACCAAGCGTATCGCTCTAATGTTGTGAAATTTAATGTCAAATAAACATTGAATATGTGATTTGTTTCTATTTTTGTTAAATATTCATACAAATAAAATACACATAAGCAAAATTGAAGTATAAGTATATTATAATAAACTTATAATCATATGTTGCTTTTTTTTTATTAAAAGCCAAATTTAAAACAATCATCATCAATATTAATTGATTGTTTTCATCATCACTATTAATTGATTAGTTTTAACTTAACCTGTTTGGAATAATTTATACAAATTTAATATAATCAATTTCTATATTTCATTGGTAACCAAGATGTTGACTTATTTAAGTAGAGTGGTTCTATAACCAAAACCGTGAACTCCTTACAATTATCTGTTTGTTATTCATTGGAATATTTTAATGCAATTTAATAAGTGTAATTGGATTTTATTTTCATGTCTGGGAAGAATGATTTATAATATTTACTTATTTAAATTAATTTATTGTAATAATTTAAAATGAAGAGAACATTTGGATCCATGAGACAACCACGACAGAGAAAAGCGGTGGTCCACTTCGAATAAGGTGAAGAAAGAAACATAAAACGGTTTTGCAATAAAATTTGAAATTTGAATGAAATGATATCATGAGTTCTCTCATTTTGCTTTAAGAAACTGCCTAATATCCATCCCTAGTGGGCATATCAACATCTATCTCTGTAATTAAACCAAAAAAATTAGGATATAAAGTAATACAATTAAATCCTCTCTTTCATCATCAAAAATATCTCAAAATTATTTTTTCATATAACATTATCGATTTTGAATATCGTAAAATTATTTTTTCATATAACATTATCGATTTTGATTTATGGGTATGTTTTGTAAAATTAAATTTCAGTATAGTGTTATTATTTTTTATCCTGGGTTATGTTAATTCAAGATTTAAGAAATACTATTTTGGTTATGTTAATTTGAGATTTAAGAAATATTAATAAGATCAAAATTTTTGAGGTACAAATTTTTTTTGAGTGCAAAATTTGAATTAATGTTTGTACCTATAGAGATTTGATTTTTTTCTAGGTTTGATAGATCCACCATTAAGATGGTTCTCTCTCTCACATAAACACACATATATTACATTTATATTAATCTGTTGAAAAATGTGCAACAATAAATGTTAAATTTTGAATGTGCTAAAAATAGACCTGCTAAAAATAACATGTCTAAAAATCGTAGTTTGGCCAGTGAGGTCATTGGCCACATTGGGTGAGAGGTGAAATTGCTAAAAATAGAAAGTTCTAAAAATAGCATTTCTGGGTCCCTTCTTATTTATAACAGTCCCTGGTCTATCTATAGGAAGTAAAATTAATTTTGGTCTTAACAACAGTTGGAAATATTAATTAATTAATTCAGTTGAGTTAATTAGTTAAGGAAATTCGAATTTGAAGTCTTTGTGAGCATGCACATGAGTTGTCTCACTAATTGAGGAATTTATCCTTTATTCTCTCTATTGATTGAAGGAATAAGTATGAGTTCTATAATGAGATAATCAGTTGACTTAGTTCTAACTAGTCAAGTCCAGCTAGATTATTCTAACAAGTTGTTAAAATAATAAAATATAGTTTGTTAATGCTTGCATGCATGTGACAACTATTATTTTAGATAATTGAGAATTCACTCATGGATAACTGTTGCATGTCAGTTCTGTCAAAGACCCAATTGAGATCAGATGTGGGACAATGTACTATCAGATGCTTGGATATTTCTAGTAACTATTCCTTGCATGGAGAAGGATCTATTATAGGATATTGGAGGACTTGTGGCCTATATATTGAGGTCTAGGTAGTCCATGATTTTCATCTTTTGATTGAAGATCATCAGAGTACAGAGACAGCAGGATAGCTATTGAGTTGATTCTTTTTGTATTGTGAAGAGGATTTCCACTTGATTGATAATACATGGTTGGGGTTTTATTCTGGTGCTTTCCCCTAAATATATCTTGTGTTATGTGTGATTATTTCTCTTGATCAGTTATACATGTTTCTACTTGATGTTGCGCATGAATTCGATTATGCTTCCGCTTAATGTTTTGTAGAAATAGAACAAGTATTATGCTTTAGAACATTGCATATATGGGTTTGTTCTACAGGTGAAATTTCTACATGGTATCAGAGCACAGATGATCAAACGAGAACAATATACTAGCAGGAGAAATTCGAAGTTTATTATTCGGGATATAGATCTCAAGTTCTTATCATATCTATTTCATCGATGGCGTTCTATGGTTTGAGGCTTGAGTATGCCCTTGATGGCAACTCAAACTATATAGCTTGGAAGGATCGCATGGATGCAATTTTGGAAGATAATGGTCTTAAGGATTTCATTGATCAAGAAATTCCTAAGCCTACTGACAAGATTGAGCAGGTGGAATGGAGGAAGTGTGTGGCTAGAGCTAGGAGAATTGTCTTGGAGGGAGTGCGAGATCACATTGTCTCGAGCATCCATGGGAAAGAGACTCCGCATGCAATGTGGAAATCATTGAAAGATTTATATCAGAATAGTAGTGATTAGAGGAAGCTGGCACTGAAGGACAAACTTCGAAAGATCAAGTGTGAAAGGGATGAGACGATCTCTATGTATCTAACCAAGCTCATCACATGCAGGGATGAGATTGGAAGTGTAGGGTTCGTGACATCGGATGAGGATATGGTGAGTCTAGCACTCCTTTGCCTTCCTAAGAGCTGGCATAGCTACCAGGACTCAATGAATGGAAGGGAGAAACTGCCAGATTGGGAACGACTATGGTCGGATTTGATGCAGGAGGAGATCAGACGAAGCACCAGAGATAGTTCTTCATCCATGCATGATGAGGAGAACTGTACCTTAGCGAGTAAGGTGAAGAAGGGGAAGGAGAACGTTTCTCTTTCTGAATCTAGTTCTTCCAATGATGGGAAGAATGTTGACAAATCGAAAGTGCGATGCTTTCGTTGTCATGAGGTGGGCCATTATGCTGCAAATTGTCCACGGAGGAAATCCAAGAAGGGATCCGGGGAAGAATCTGAAGGTGAGGCACTTGCTTCACAGTTTGAGTTGGATTTCACACTCTTCGCATGCATGGTTTCATCCATGGTGGGAAGTGGTTGGTTTCTTGACAGTGGAGCTTCTTTCCACATGACTGGGGACAAGAGTTTGTTCAGTACTTTGGAGGAGAAAGATCTCCAAATACTCATAGTGATGGGTAATGATGAGAAGTATAGTGTCTCAGTTGTAGGCATGGTTATTTTTTAGAGGGAGCATGGAGATCGCCTTACCTTGACCGATGTCAAGTATGTACCAGGACTGAAGAGAAACTTGGTGTCGATCGCGATGCTGGAAGACAGAGGCTATGATGTAGTCTTCAGTAAGGGAAAGGTTTTCCTTAGACACATCATCACTAGACAGATGAAGCAGATTGGTTCACAGGTCAAGAACCTGTATTCTCTTGAGGTTCAAGATGCATGCAAAGCCTTGAGCAGCAAGGAAACTATTGGAGACTTGGTGGTTGAGAGGGAGGGCATATTACCTCTCAACATGTAGAGCCAAAAGAAGTCTCAAATGATTGTGGAGGAGCCATGATTGGTGTAGCAGCTTCAAGAGGTTATGGAGCAACGACAATAAGGGACGCTGAGAGGATATCAAGTAGAGACATCTACTCATGCAGAGACCTCCAGTAGGGGAAACTTCAAGCCAGGTGAGTTGAGGGATCACATGCAGCCATACCTCTAAGTAGGAGGTGGGGCGATATAGAGTGATCTTCCTAAGGAGGAGGGGTAGGATCCTTGAGGTACCCAACCTCTTGGATGAGACCTTGCTACGGGAGCTAGGATGTGGAGTAGCAAGAACTGTCTGATTGGGTAGAGACAGATGCAGATGGAGCGACAGTGTAGGGAATCTCAGAACAGCGCATAGCTAACAGGTTGTAGCAATGCGAGAGGGACAAGTGTTTTGCACAATGCTAGGTGGCACAGAGAGGTGTGAAATGGTGCGAGATGCATGGAGATGTTGTAGTAGCACAGATGCCAGAGAGGGAGCACTTGTCAACAGTAGGTAGAGCTTCAGCATCAGAGTATGTTCCTAGCCCAACAGAGTGGTCAGTTGGGAGTGTTTTTGTTCCAAGTGTTGTTGGAGCAAGCAGACCGAGTAGATGTGTTGCATGCAGAACATTCCAGAGTTACAGGATCGGGTTTGAGAGGAAGCCTTTCTTGTTGAGAGGGAGTGTTGAAAAATGTGCAACAAGAAATGTTAAATTTAGAATGTGCTAAAAATAGACCTGCTAAAAATAGCATGTCTAAAAATAACAGTTTGGCCAGTGAGGTCATTGGCCACATTGGGTGAGAGGTGAAACTACCAAAAATAGAAAGTTATAAAAGTATCATTTCTGGGTCCCTTCCTATTTATAGTAGTCCCTAGTCTATCTATAGGAAGTAAAATTAATTTTGGTCTTAACAGCAGTTGGAAATATTAATTAATTAATTCAGTTGAGTTAATTAGTTAAGGAAATTCAAATTTGAAGTCTTTGTGAGCATGCACATGAGTTGTCCCACTGATTGAGGAATTTATCCTTTATTCTCTCCACTAATTGAGGGAATAAGTATGAGTTCTATAATGAGAGAATCAGTTTACTTAGTTCTAACTAGTCAAGTCTAGTTAGATTATTTTAGCAAGTTGTTAAAATAATAAAATATAGTTTGTTAATGCTTGCATGCATGCGACAACTATTATTTTAGATAACTGAGAATTCGCTCATGGATAATTGTTGCATGTCAGTTCTGTTAGAGACCCAGTTGAGATCAGATGTGGGACAATGTACTATCAGATGCTTGGATATTTCTAGTAAGTATTCCTTGCATGGAGAAGGATCTATTATAGGAGATTGGAGGACTTGTGGCCTATATATTGAGGCCTAGGTAGTCCATGATTTTCATCTTCTGATTGAAGATCATCAGAGTACAGAGAGAGCATGATAGCTATTGAGTTGATTCTTTTTGTATTGTGAAAAGGATTTCCACTTGATTGATAATACATGGTTGGGGTTTATGCTGGTGCTTTCCCTTGGATATATCTTGTGTTATGTGTGATTATTTCTCTTGATCAGTTATGCATGTTTCTACTTGATGTTGCTCATGAATTCGATTATGCTTCCGCTTAATGTTTTGTAGAAGTAGAACAAGTATTATGCTTTAGGACATTGCATATATCGGTTTGTTCTACTGGTGAAATTTCTACATAATCTAGATCTATCAATCCATGGGTAAATTCCATGTCGAGCATGGAATGAATTATACAACTCCTTCATTTTAAAGTAATCTAAAAATATTTTAAAAATAAGAATTTTTTTTTATTTTCAAATAATTTAAGTAGCTATATATAAGGGTGCTTGCATGATAATAATGGAATATAATATATGTGTCATGTGTCAATTCCATGATGAACATAGAAGGAATTACAAATCTTTTTCATTTTAAAACACACCAAAAATATTTTAACAATAAGAAGTTTTATGTTTTCAATTACTTTATATAATATACAAAGAGAGGTCACTTGCACAATAATGATGGACCCAAAGTGGAAATGGGTCCATTAAAAGAAATGTCTGTGTATTCCTAGGAGTTGCACGTGTTCTTCGGTGCGAGGTTTGAAAAGCGCCAAAGTGCTAACTAGAATGAAAACTGGGGAATTAGATTGTCGTGGCTGAGGAATGTGCACATGTTCTTAGGAAAACATACACATTCCTTCCATGACATAGTTTTATACACCCACGAGCATTTTTTTTACCATTTTGGACATTGCAACGTGATTTTTATTGTTATTAAGTCATTTCATCCTTAATTTACATGATCATCAATTCAACGAATTAGATCTTATTTTGATTCCAAGTAAGCATTAAAATGGAAATTATTTGATTTCTTTTGTCTTTTTGGAAGTTTGGTTTAAAACTGAAAAAAAAAAGGAAGCTAAATGAGACCCTAAACACAACCACCATATTGAATTGCATGAGAATCAGTTACCTTCATCACTCGATATTATATATCTTACCCCAAAGTTAATTGATTTTATGTTACATTTCGCAAAAAAATTGATTTTATGTTACATTTCGCAAAAATGTTACTGTTGAATGGGGTGGTGTATGGAAGAAGTGTGTGAAGATGCAAAAATGGGGGAATAAAGTTTCTCTTGCACATATTCCTCCTCCATGCACCCTTTCAGTCTGTTATGAGGGATACTCGTGGTGGAGCCCTTCCACCTTATTTATATGTTTACAACCTATAAACATTACACAATGCTTCAGAGTAAATGGTATTAGGCACTTGATTGATGTCATGATTACGAGAATTTTCCTAATGAATACCAAAAAAGACCCGCATTTACTGGCAAGGGAGTTTTTGTTAGTTGTAGGATTAACCATTGTTGCTTTTATATTGAGGATTATTTGTAATCCTTGCACTTTCTTTTGTTCTTTCAAAATAGAAAATAGGTTTAATTTTTAAACAAATCAATAATTCAAGTAAATCTTAGCATGCAACCTTTCCTAAAGGAAGGAAAAAGGCCCATCTATTTTCAAATACATACAATTTTATCATAAAACAAAAGGAAATACTTCCACATATAAAATTTACATTATTTTGATGATCCAATTTGGCATAATCTATAGAATTTATGTCCCATGAACATGATAGTATAAGTGATGCAAGGTTATTGGACTATTTTACTATGTTTTTTGAGAACGTATTTGTTTTACTAATTCTAGGAAATTGCAATAATTAGCTCTTAGCATATATTGAATTTAAAATTTGGATGAAAAAGTAGAAAAATTTCCTAATAATTGCTTTATTAACCAATGATGGTTCCTGGAGGTTAGGGCTCCTTCTGTTATGAAACCAACTCAAGAAAAGATAGAAAAGATAGAAAAGATAGATCAACACCTTAGAATTCAGCCTCTTCGAGGGGGCAACCTCCTTTACATTACATAAATGAAAAATTCTTGGATGATTCAATTGACAAAACTTCCTTCCTATATATAGGAGTATAAGGAGTCATAATATAACCCAGCCGACCTAACAATAATAATATAAAGCCACAAAAATAACAATAGAGGGATTCTATGGGGCACAATAATAACAATATGGGGATAATAGGGGCACAACAATATTAATAAGGGATGCAACTACAATATTAATGGGGTAATTACTAGTATTATAGGGACCCAACATGCCCCTCTCCTTCAAAAAAGTGGTGTCCTCAATGCTTGAGTAGTTCTGGATGCTTCTGTATAAAATTCTCATCCTCCCATGTGGAATCTTCAGCGGATAAGTTCTTCCACTTGATAAGATACTCTGAAATTGATCGATTTCGTAGCTGTCGAGTTCTTGTTTCCGTGACTGCTTTTGGTTCCAATATAATGTTTCCTTCCTCGTCAAGTTCTGGCAATATTATTTAAACTGGAAGCTTGTCGCCTATAACCTTATTTAAACATGAAACATGGAAAACTGGGTGTAATCGAGAAGCTGCAGGAAGCTCCAATTTGTATGCCATAGTACCAATCTTTTGCAACACCTTGTATGGACCATAATACTTTGGTGATAATTTATTATCCTTCTTAGCTTGCTTGAGGGACATTTTCTTATATGGTTGTAGCCGTAGGAATACCCAATCACCTACATAAAAACTTCTTTCGCTGCGATGTTGATTTGCCTGTTGTTTCATTTATTATGTGCCAACACGAGGTTATCCTTTAAGAGTTGGAGGACTTGTTGTTGATGTTCGATATGATGTTCCATTGCTTGAACCTGTTGTGCTCTACAACAACCCCCCATTTCAAACCATTTTATTCATAAAACTATAATATGAAATGGGTCCCCTTTTGTTTTTAATTGGTATCAACTTTGTATTATTCAAAAAGGTCCGAAAAACAAAATGAAAGCATTATAAAAAACCTTTTTGACAAACCAATTATTTGGTCTTATAATATAAATAATTAATCTTTTATCATTGCGATAAAGCGATCGCAAGATCGCATATCGCAATGAAAAAGGAGGCATAAATTAAAGGCCCATTGGTTTTCTCCGATGCGATGACATGCAGTAGGCTATTGGATATCGACAATAATAAGTTCCCATAACAAAAGTGCCTCCCGCTCCGATGCGATGCGATTAAATGTTTTTTGCTCCGATGCGATGCGATCACGTCCCTTTCGCTCCAATGCGATTCGATATCGCTATCGGCGATCGGGGATATACCGTGCATGCTTTTTAAAGTGCCCATACTCCCAATGCAATGCAATGCGATATCACTATCGACGATCGGGGATTTCAAAAGGTGTCAATATAAAGATTTAAGTTTTCCCCGACACCCGATTGCGATAAAGCCAAAAGTGCAAACTTCAAAAAGCCGTTAAAGCAGAGGTATTACGATTAATTCTTATTTAAGGCCTTATCTTTCAAACAGTGATTCACTTGTGCTCAACCGCCAAAACGTCCAAAGCAAGCTTAAACAAATCATGTGGCCGATAAGAGATATGATGAGAATTTAAAGGATTGGCAGGTTTTAATGGCCATTTAATGAAATAGTAAGCTTAAAAAATCTTCTCATAGATTGTATCCGCGGCCACTTTAAGTTAATCCCTCATCATGCATTGATCAATATATCTCACTCGTATTTGGTTTTCGCTACCAATTCTCTGTGTTACGCTTATTTCCACTACTGTGCAGAATTCTTCCGAAGTAATAGATTCAAGCAGAATGGGCAAGAAGTCTAAGAAAACCACAATCACTTCCACTACACCAGCCACAGGATAAGCCGTCGTTGATCCAGCAAATAAAAAGAAAGGATTAATATCCGATACTACATGTTCAGGACTTGCCAAGACAACTTGGCAAAGTACCTATAATTTGATCGAAGCCGAAGAACCAAAGGTGACAGCAGTACAAGCTACAGCGGGTTCCAGTAGAAAATCTGATGGTACTTTGAAAGACTTGGCCGACTCTTTCCTTCATCGGATAGCGGCTCGGGAACAAATTCTCCCATATACGAATGTAGTAAAGTGGGCAATTGAGGAAATCCCAATCACAGATAGAACGTTCTGCACCAGAGATGGGAGAATCTTCGGTTCATTCAAGGCTGATGATTTGAGGCAAATGTATCATTTGCTTGAGCCAGAGAAGAAATACAACAAGGCATTTCTGGAGAAATTCCGAAATGAGAACGAAACTGAATCCGAACCCATTCGGGAATGGAGGCAAAATCCGACGAAACACAAGCATGAAACTTTCGGTAAGTACTTTGTTGATTCTCTATGTTCTCCGTATTGTTATGCTGGGATAATGATGTGTAGATTGTGGGGGTTGCACGATTCCGCTAATTTCACTATAGAAATGGTTCCCTTGATGGAAGCGGCATGTAATAGTGAGATAATGGATTGGGCAACCATACTGTCAGATAAGCTAGCGACCACAGTTCTTAGTTTTAGAACTAAAACTTCCGTCTCAGAAAGGATTATTCCCCCATTCTACTACAGTGCTTATATACTAGATACCCTGTGTTTTAATTCTGAGTTTCCTGTACTCGGCTGGAGGTGGACTCCACAAGACCCCACGCCTATTCACATATACCATCAAAAATTGTGGAAGACTTCATATAAGCACCATTTGTACCAAGTCTGCAATGGCTTCATATTACCCATTCATTATTCTATTTTTAATAAACCTGCTCACAAGATTTCTTACCAAGCAGGGATTGATTTAACATCAATAGGAAGATGGTTCGGAGAGGAGAAATTTACTTATGTAAGAATTTTCGGCAGCCAAGCCAAACCTCATGTCCTTCCTTTGTACATACCTGAAAAACTGCTGGCAAGGGAGATAGCCTATCAGATTATTGCCAAGGGAGTTACACAAACTCTAAAGAAAAATAAGAAGCAGGTCTAGCCCTCCTTTCCTCTGAGATGTGGTGTCTACACTTTGCATGATTTTAAACATGCGGAAAAAGAAGCTACGAAGATGAAATCATTAACTCTAGCGACTCTCCCTAACAGGCGATTTGATCCCAACAAAGTCGCCTACAATTCCCTTGAACAGGCCAAATTGACAAAGTTTGATCATATAGAAGATAAATTTGATCACCTGTTCTCCTCGGCTGAATCAATGTATCAAGTTAGATCGCTGGCCATAATGGAATACAAAGATGAAGGGTTAGTTGAATTCAACAGACTTAGAGAACAGAGGTTGCAAACTCTGCCTCTAGATCTGTTAGCAACAGCCCCATCAACAAGACCAAGTGAGCCTGAACAGCAACATTCAAAGGAACCGCCGGTTACAACAGAAAAATAGGAGAAAGTGCAAGAGGAAACCCAGACTAAAGAGCAGAAACAGAGCAAAATAGAGGTGAATGTGGATACTCAAATTGATCCCAAATTGCTCCAGGAATGGCAGCAATTTGATTCAATTATCAGTAGTCTTGAATGTTCAAAGGACACCGAAACTTCGAAAGCAGCAGATACACAAGAAACCACTTCACAACAGGTTCCAAGTGGAACCAGTGGCCTACCTAGTTCAAAGGAAGTAGAAATAATCCCAAAGGACCCCTCCGATCAAATTATTTTGCAGATAGAAGAAATTCCTCCCTTGGATGTCTTCTATAGCCCAAGGCACAAAGCTGTGGTAAAACGACAAAGGAAGAGAAGAAGGACTAATCAACCTTCCCTTTTCTCAGAACAAATGGTCACGGGCAATGTGGTTTGAAGGAGGAATTTGACCCCTCTGATGACCTAACAAAACTATCACAATATGCTGGAGCCTATTCGGCAGCAACAATAGACAAGGCATCAGAGGTGAGTCTTTTATTAAAAATGAAAGACCAGGAAATCTTTTTATTGCAAGCACAGCTAACAGAAGCACAACAGAAAGCGGAGCAGGAAGAACAGCAATTGTTAACTCAACAATCGCGGGAAGAGAAATAGAGGATTTATCACAACGCAATCCAGAAGCAGAAAGAGTTGTCTGAAGCCTTGGCACAACTGAGGGCAGCAAATGAACAAATGCTGAAGTCAAAAGATGAGCATATTTCTCAACTATCAGCACAGCTTGAGAAGAAAAAGGGTGTTCCACAGATATCCAAATTCAAATTAGAAGCATTACAGATAAATAAGGCATTAATAAAACAAATCAAGCTTCTATGTCAACAAATCGCCCAGGGGGAACCACTATGCGAATTGACGGCATCAATAAGTAAACAAACAGAAAAGGCTAGAACAGAATTGGATCAAGCTGAAGAAACATTAACTGAATTTCTTGACTGGCAAGATACCGATCAGGGACAAGTGGCAAATTTACCAAGAATTTTAGAGTCACATAAAGAAATATTGTTTACAGAATGGCAGTCCTAGTTAATGAAAGCAGAGAGGGCAATTTCAAGATGCAAATCAACCACAAGTAATTTGGTTGAATTGGTTAATAATACTCTCTACTTGTCAAACATGATTTCCCAATGCACTCCAGGTAAATTGACAGCGGTGAAAACATTGGAGCAGTCATGTTATCCAGATCTAGAGGAAAAGGGGAGATTAATTGCTGGAATTAACAGTTTAACATGGGACACCTATTGGTTCTTCTTGGTAAAACCACACAGTGAAAGAGCCGCCCTCAAATGCCTTACAGATGCAATCGGGTATATTATCCCCGATATTCAGGATGCCACCTATGCCGCCCAGCTTAACTCTCGCCTCAACAGACTGCCCGAAGTGGAGCCAATACTTGCGATAAGTCAGCTCAAGTTTAAAGGCAAACAACCTACTTGATGATTCATGCCGCTGACTGCCAAGTTGCTGAGAAGGAGATATTCAAGATCATTTGATACCAATTAAGTAGGATTTCAGTTTCATAGATAGTTAGTTTAATTCAATATTTATAGACCCTTTCATGTTTTTAGAAAGGGTCGTAAAGTTTTGTACTTGACTTGAAACCTGAAGTTGCACTACTGTACTTCAGGCATATTCTTTTATAAAACTGGACCAATCATTCTGATTTTGGCAAAGAAGCTTTTATGCAAATGTGTAATACTGTCTTTGTTTGAAAGTATTTCTGCGTTAGAGGAAGAATTTCAAATAGCGATTGATATTGGAGAGTGACTCGCAGCTCATATGGTACTATTATCTATGTCTGAATCCATTCTTTTTATATGAATTGTTATTTGATCGCCTTTGCTATTATCGAATATATGTATGTGTTTTAACAGCATTTCTTTATTCCCTCCACTATTGGATGATTTATGGTAATGGTTTTCTTTTGATCATATATGTATTGATGATATAAATGATGAGTGTAGCAATATTGCGTTAATCACCTTGTTTAACTATTTAAGCAAAGTAATCCTTGAATGAGTAAATGTCCATGTTTATTAGATGGAGTCATCTACATGCCTGTTAATAAACATAGATCATCAAGTGCTACACTTCAAAGTACAATAGTTCTCGGGATTAGTAGTAATTATTTTTATTTCGCTGATAAATTAAGTTGTTCGCCTATCATTAGATTAGTCAATCAATCATTCTTTCATCCCGTTTATTCATTGCTGGGAAACTGGTCCCATTATCACCAGTCGGAGCCACCATTCCAAACAGAAAAGGAGCTGTATTAAGGTCTGGACCGAGTGGTTATCCCCCAATGTTGATACAATGATTTTTGGGGCCTCAACATTTTTGGCGCTAGAAGGAGGGCCTCAACTGTGAATGGCAAGCAAACCCTAATCTGCAAGCCATTCTAAGAGTAATTCTCCCTCCGCATCACCTCGTACTTCCCAATTGCATGTTGGCTCTCCAGTATCCAAACAAGAAGAAGAGGAATCAACTACCACTGCTCAAACCCATCATACTCTAGAAAAGCTAAGTCTTGAATCCCTTGAAGTTCAGTCTCTTATCCACAAACTTCAGAGTTTCTCGATTTCACCACAGAAATCTGAGGTATCGCAAAGCAGTGCGACTTCGCAGTTCAATTTACCTCACCCTCTCATCGGACTTCAGATTGGAAAGCTCGGTATTGAACCTACTGAGTTCCCTTTACCCAAAAGGAAAAAAGCGAAGAAAAACACTGAAGGATCTGACAGTGAAGAACTTTCATCCACATCCTCCATCTCACCTTCCCCCGTGCGAAGTCAACCATCCACTCCCTCATCACACATTGTTGTTCATCAGGGATTAGCAACTACAACATCCCAAACTACTCAATCCTTAATATTAACTCCTTCCCAGACTACTGTAAGTTCAACAGTAATATCATCCACTACTGCGGTTACAATGGAAGATCCATGGACCAGGCCTGGTGCAGTCAATATGCCTGCCCCATTGCATGCATTACCTGATGTAGCTGAAAAATGGCTACCCAAGTATAATCCAGATGATGGAACACAAGCTGAGGAACATATTAATAACTTCATGTTGGCAATTAACTTGAAGGGAGTAACAGAGCAAGATGTTGTCGTTAGGCTTTTCCCTTATACTTTGCAAGGATCAGCAGGATCCTGGTATTTTTCTTTACCTTGTGGTTCCGTTACCAGTTGGACGACTTGCCAAGAATAGTTTCTTACTAAGTATGGTGATGATAGGTCTTTCGCTACACTAATAAATGATCTCTCCAATATTAGGATAGAGCATAGGGAACCAATTAAAGAATTCAATGCACGATTCAATAAACTCTTGAATAAAATCCCAATGGCCTCCAGACCAAGTGAGCAAATCCGAAACGAGTGGTATATAACTGCCCTACCTTCCAATATAGCTATTTTTGTAGACAGGGCTGGAAAACCTACTTTAGCTGAAAACATGAAAGAAGCACTTGCTGTGGAGAAACATATTAATGCTCTAGAGAAGAAAGCCGCTCTTGAAGATAAAAAACCAAAAAAGTTTCTTTTAAAAATGATTCAAAGAAGAAAACCCCTAAAGATCCATATGACATGGAAGGTCTTCAAAAGGTCCTCAAGACTATGTCAAATTAAATGGTTGAAATCAAAAAACAAGTAGCCGAAACCTCAACCAAAAGACCCTTTAGAAATTATAAGAAAACTGAATCAAAACCACCAAATGTTATATCAAATGCAGATTCATATCTTGAAGAAGGAGGAGAAGAAACATCTACACCAACTGATGAAGAAGAAGAAGTTGTTGAATGTCATGGAATGTGGGATTTTATATTACCTAACTCCGATACAGAAAACGAAGAAGAAGCATTTCCTGTCACTACCAAGAGTAAAGGTACCTCTGAACCTGTTCAGACAACTTCGAAGAAAAGAAGTGCAGGTGTTGCTACAACAAAGGAAAAGGTACCCCCGAAGAAGCCACCTGTAACAATTCCACAAAACCAACCTTCAACCTCAACAATCCCATAAACATCTAAGACACTGGTAGTGTTTGATTCAATGGATTACAATATTGTTGATGACATGAAAAAGACTAAGGCAAACATTACCATGTTTGAACTTAGTAAATTGAAACATCAGCAAAAATTGCTTCTCAAAGAATTAAATGATGTTCCTACTTCACCTCTTCCCTGTGCTAAAGCTGCAAACCATACAGGTCAACCACCTTCTGGTATGGTCGAAGCTACTGATGCAGTCCTAATAGGAGATAGATCAAATTCTCATACTCCACCTTTCCTTCTAACCTATGAAATCTACAATAGAAACCTGCACAACTGCTTGATTGAATCAGGGGCATATTCTAACATAATGCCAGCTTCAGTTTGTTCCAAACTGAACATTGAACCCCAGAAGTCTGCTATTCATATTGTACAGTTGGACAGGACTAAAGTACAGGTTTTGGGAGAGATCAACTCCATAACTATCACGTTATCTGCTGATCCCAGAATAATACAAAGGATTGATATCTTAATCGCCGATATACCTGAATTTTATGGTTTGATCTTAAGTAGGGATTGGTATGAAAAACTACATGGGTATATTTCTACTGATTGGTCACATATGTGGCTTCCCTATAAGGGTAAGCCAAATCAAATAAGAATTGATCGGGAAAAGCATATGACCCATACAGTTACTAAATTTGAACAAGAAAACCAACCAATAGCATTTAATAACAACATTTTGGGGAACTATTCATCAGAGTCATTCTTTGGCAACTTTGCTGCCCAACCATCCCCTTTCTCAGTAAACCATTTTACATCTCAGATCGAAAATTATTCACAAACAGATAGGTCAAGATGTTTCAATGATATTGAGAAAACTGTAAATAAAATTGTTAATACTTCTTTATTTTGGTCGTTATATTTCGATGGGTCCAAATCTAGTGAGGGCTCAGGAGCAGGATGTATTTTGATTAGCCCGTAAGGATAAAAAACAATGCTGTCCTATAGGTTAGAATTTGAATGCACAAATAACATAGTAGAATACGAAGCCTTAGTCCAAGGACTATATAAAGCTATTGGCCTCAAGGTCCAATATTTGAAAGTGTTTGGAGATTTTGAAATTATTATCAAACAGGTAAGGAATACAATTCATTGTCTTTCCACCCATCTCAAACATTATCAATCACTGGTACAGGAACTCACCTCCCACTTTTCGGCATTCAATATTTCTTCTATTCCCAGGTCTCAAAATTCGACAGCCGACCTGCTAGCCAATGTTGCTTCCAAGCTCCTACCTTCCAAAGACTATACCCTAGATAGATTTTCAGTAGAATTTCTTTTTAGGCCATCAATTCCCGACAATGTAACTAATTGGAGAGTATTCAACCACGATGAAGACATTTTACAGTTTTTAACTTCCGAAAAGTCCTATGATGATCAAATCATTGAGGAAAATGAGCATGACCATCAAATGAGAGGTAAACCCGAGGAGAATTCAATCCCTAAGCCTGTGGTGAAGCTTGAGGATCTTTATGATATTAAAGACAGGTTTAAACCTGTGACTAATACAAAGCTCCAAAGTTCTACCCTAAGGTTTGAATTGATAAACCTTGGCACTAAGCAAACTCCTCAAAACATTAATTTAGGATTAGGACTTTCCTTGGAAGAAAAGGAAGCATTCATTAGACTGTTACGGGAAAATAAACAGGTTTTTGCTTGGAAATGTGATGATTTAAAGACATATGATACATCCATCATCCAGCATACCATTCCAATACTTCCCGAACAGAAACCAATTCAACAGAAGTTGAGAAAAATACATCCGATCTTAGAGAGTCAAATAAAATATGAACTTAATAAACTCTTGAAAGCTAAGATTATTTTTCCCGTTCAGCACTCAAAATGGGTCTCCAATATGGTGCCAGTCAGAAAGAAAAATGGCGACATTAGGATTTGTATAGATTTTAGAAATTTGAACAAGGTGAGCTTAAAAGATAATTTCCCATTACCTACTATGGAGCAGATACTCCAATCAGTAGCAGGCTCTGAGTTAATGTCCTTTCTAGACGGTTTCTCAGGATATAACCAAGTTTTGGTCCATCCTGATGACCAACTCAAAACCACATTCAGAACAAAATGGGGAACATATGCGTATCAGAAAATGCCTTTCGGACTTATTAATGCAGGAGCGACGTTCCAAAGAGCGATGGATATAGCTTTTAAAGGGTTGATTAATAGAACAATAGTGTTATAGACATTTTTGTGCCTCGTAGCATGGAGCATGAAATGTCAATAATTACAGGGATCCTCAGTCCCTAAACATGTTGTTCTTACCCCTAGAATAACAAGGTCAGCAAACCACAACACTTCCCATCAATTCTCCACCTGAAAAACACTCAAAACAGGCTATTTTTGGATCATGTCAGCTGCTCCACTGAGCAACTGCGTTGAATGTCAACTGCTCCTCCTTGTACCTGCGCTGAAAGTCAAAACCAATGAAGGCTACCTGCGCTGGGCGAGATTGGCCAAGTGGCACAGTCATTCTGCAAGGTGTCAACTACCCAGGAAGCTTCCAAACTGACACTTGGTTCAAGGAATTCGCCCTGTGATGAGTAAGAGGTACTTGATCTCCATGTGTAAGCAAGGATCTCCAAGTGGACTCAAGAACTGAAGTTTAACTAAAGTGGGAGAGGACACTAGTCAGCTTTATGCCAGCCTCAAGCTGACTCATCCTTTCTCCAAATCTCCTATATATAGAGCTCTTCTATGAGGTCTAAGGGGGCTGGAATTTTGTGCAAAGCAAGGAAGTGCTATTGGTTTACAGTTAGAGCTATTGGGTGATTGCTTTTATAGAGGTGAAGAGGAGATTTCTTGCTGCTGGGGAGGTGTTGCTGGATTGGAGCCATTGATGGTTGTAATCTCCTCAGAACCCTTTTACTTCTATCAATAAAGCTTTGAATGTTCTCCTATATACTTGTATTGCATTGATGTATTGTATTTACTTGTATATCTGATTCACTCTAATCCATGCATCAGTTATGAGTACATGTTTCTTGTAGTTTCCCTCTCTTGTTTGTGCAGGATCTGTGTGTAGCTAGGCCGGCAAAGAGAGCAAGGAGCTGGGAACAAGAGACAAAGAGAGAGGACAGGATCGACAAAAGCGAAAGACACCGGTTGGTTAATCTTTTCTTCCTTCTCTGTACTTTCATAAAGGAAAATACCAAAGCTTTACTTTCAGTTGTTGCTAAGGACTGTCACCCTTAGAGTAGGGATAGGGTCATCCGAGTCGGATACTTTTCCCCACAACAAACTGGCGACTCCGCTGGGGAGCCTAGTATCTTGTTGGTGTTTGTAGTATCTTTGCTATTCATTTCCTGAAGAAAAGAGTACCAAATCGAAAAGCTTTTGACTATATCAAAAGCGAAGTAGAGGGGCTGCTACTCTTGCTCATTTTCTGAGCAGATTCATGATTTGAAGAGCTGATCTACAAAAGACTCTTGTACTCTTTGTGATAGATTTTCATCCTCTTGATCATCCCTTAGCCTTTACTTGACCTATAGCTTTTTATTTCAGCAAAAACAGTGCATTTTTGAGCTTTTTATGACCCGGAAATCCTTGTAAACGCAACTCTCGTGTCTCAGTGCAGGCTGTCCATAGGCAGTCTGTATTTCAGCGCAGGTACTCCCTTCGGGAACTGCGCTGAGAGTCAATTTGACAGACCAGAGCCTGCGCTGACCCAGTTAGGCTATGTCTTCCTGAGGTTTCCCACTGTGTCTTAGCCTGTTTTCACTGATTTTTGCTGTTGATTGCTGGTCATTGTACTTGCTGTAAACCAACTTTCCTTGACATTATTCTGCCTCAGTTGTGTGATGAAACTGTGAGTGTTCTTTCAGTATTTCTTGCTTCAGTTACAGTTTCCCATTGTGAAAAGCAAACCAGTATAGCTGTGGCCTCTTAGATCCTGAACTGTAAAAGTGTCTTGGTGATCTTAAGAGCTAGTTTTATTACTGTTCATGGCTGTTTGAGTTTGTTTGTTTTTCATTTTATGGTTTGAATCTATACATTTCCAGTGTCTAAACAAGTCGATCTTAAGGTGTCTTTTGATTTTGGACAAGCTTGTTTATTTTTCGCTTGAAATTAGATTCAAAAGTCATACAACAGTTTTCCTTTCTGTCTTACATCAACATTAAGGATAACAAAAAGAAATACATGCATTGTGCATATTTGCATTTGACTGTGTGCTTGACGATTTAGGAAAATTTGCATTTTAGTGTGTGTTCTATGATCTGTGCGAAAAGTTGTGTCTTTCTTTTCCCTCAGTAGATTAAGGTTTTCAAAGTTGAAAGATTGAAAAGTTTTGCTTCTCATCTTAGATTGCATTTAGGAAGTTGTATATATACATCTCGTGGTGATCCTTAAAGGCAAACTGCTAAGCAAGATCAACATTAAAATAAATCCAATTTACATAACAACGCTTTGTAACATAACGCAAACATCTAGAGGTCTAGGTAGAGACGTGTTCCGGCGTCATTAAACGTAGTGACTGTCGATCTCTACGAAGGTGGGTGATTCCTCCTGAGAGTCGGTGGCACTAATACGGACTTGTGCTCCCGCGTACCGTCGCCTATATTGGGAGACCCCTATAGGCATTTATAAAATTAATAAAAGCGGAACATGAAAAAGCAAGTTTGTGTCTAAAAGCGTCGTTAATAAAATTTATTTTAAGCGGAACATAATCACCTGTTATTCCCACGTTGATCTTTCAGTTGAAAAGTATGGAGCCCACCAACCAAGGAAGTAACCTTGGCGGAAGTCCAAATCCCTTCTCCTCTTGGGGAGATGTTGGTGCGCCTCATATGGCAACATTGTCACTTCCAGGATTGACAATTGGCCTACCGGTATGGCTCTTTTCAACTAATGTAGTCCAGATCGCCACTAATCCTGAGCAGTCGAATCAACAGTCAGAACAATCTAGAACTACCCACCAGCCTTCCACTTCTTACGATACTTCCTCTGATCCTTCATCTTCGCAAGGTAGAGCTGGCAAGAGTCAGCCTCCCAAGGAGAAGAAGGAAAAGAAGAAGAGAGAAAAGAAGCAGAAGGAGCCTCTGGCGAGGGCGACTGGGGGCAAGCAGAAGAAAGCTGACAAAAACCCACACACTGCACCGACCGGGCGTAAATCGCCATGTGTCATTTGCAAAGGGATCCACTTCCATCGTGATTGTCCTTGTATTCCCCGGATACTAAGGGACTGGTCCCCAAGGTTGCACAATCCGGTAGCATCAACCTCTGGTTGTCATGTTGATTGCAGTCCGTCAACTAACGAGAGTGAAGGACGAAGAAGGGGACCAAGATCACCCTGTCTATTGTGTGAAGGCAATCATGCCATCCACAAATGTCCATTCTTAGATGAGGCAAAGAGAGTTTTGGAAGATCGTCCGGTTTCACCGTTACGACTTCCTCCTGGATACCAAAAACTCGCGCCTAATCCCTTGATAGTTGAAAATCCAGCTAACCCGCCCAAGTGGTCAGCTGAAGTGTCGGTCATTGAGAATGAACCTACTGAATCCAGACCAGATGAAAGTCTAAAGGTCGAAACGGCAGCTGACCCGGTTCTTCCTTCAGAGGTTTCATCGTCCAATGACTCCGTCATTGAAGACCCATCTTCAAATGACACCGTCGCCGAAGGGGCATCTTCATGCGACACCCTCACTGAAGAGAATAAGGATGACACCATCCAGGTTCTTTTCATTAGCACCGACTCTGATGAGCGTCAGGGCAATGCGCCCATTCCTTTATCGCAGGAAGGAACATCATCAGGGTCATACCCGGCCGTATATTCGGTCCCACCACCAAGCAACCTGGTTGTATCCTTTGATTGGAATCAACTAGGCAGACCCTGGTTACCAGCCAGTATACCATTCAGAATCATTGTCCAGATCTATAGAATGATTATGGCCGGTACTATCATTGATGAAGGGGCGTCTATGAGTATCCTTTCCTCTATTGCTTGGAAAGCACTGGGTTCCCTGGCGCTTTTACCTGAGTTAAGAAATCTCTCAGGTTTCGATAAAGGAACCAGTCGACCATTAGGAATCCTCCCCAATGTACCTGTTACATTGAAAGGGAAGACCGTTAATATGAACGTGTTGGTCGTCCAAGGACCCTTGGATTATAACCTACTCCTTGGACGCGACTATATTTATTGCATGGGAGCGATAGTCTCCTCACTCTTTAGAGTAATGTGTTTTCCACACGAAGGAAGGATGGTCAAGCTCGTAGACCAACTTTCATTTCCGGGATCTCGCATCGCAAATAGTCAAATACCAATCCTGAATGGTCTGTTCACTCAAGATACGCCTCCACCCCCAGTCCTCCTTCCCGATGAGTGCGAGTGATTCGGAAAGAAAGACTAGGACCCAGGGGGCATGCACCCTGGTCTGCTTCGGGCAGAAGAAACCCTGGGTATAAGGAAGAATTTCCGCAGAAGAATGGACTAGTCCGTACCCCGTCCGGCGGTGGAAGAGGGGTTGTTCTAGAATAATATTCTTTTGTCAAAGTTATGCGAGTGAGATAATCAGCTTCTCGCTCCCTTTGTCTAAAGAAGTGGGCAATGCCCGAGTAGGAATTCCCTTATTACAACAAGTAGTAACCATCTTTGGGGAAAGCAAGCCTCACCCATTAAAACAAATGTTTTGAAGGATAAGTAGGGGCAGCCTCCAAAGAAGGAGACTCTATTGTTGTGACAAAGGGTAACCGTCTTTGGGTAACCCAATGATAGACATCGCCGAAGAAAGAGATTGATTTGCGGCAGCAAAAAGAACCCTCTTCGGATAATAAGTAAGAGATGGCGGTATCTCGAAATTATACTTTATACCTCGGGGCATGCAAACTTTTGGATTGTGAGCGAGGGACGACTATTTATTTTTTTAAATTTTTAGGTCCTCCCTTTAAACCTGTAGGTCTAAGCCTTTAAACTCGTAGGATTAGCCGATTCCGACCTTGCATGAAGAAAGCCTGTGGGGCAAAGGTAAAAACTTGCCAAATTGGAGCATAGCTTCGTGAGATAAAGCTCCTTAAAAAATATCTATCTCACAGGAGGCGTTCTTATTCTATGACTGGTATATCGAGCAGTTTTAGCACATAGTTCATGCTCGTTAAAAAATAAACGCAAGATCCGAGCAGTTTTAGCGCATAGTTCATGCTCGTTAAAAAATAAACATAAGTTTATGAGCAGGCTTTCCTTTAGAGTTCAAGCTCATTCAGAAAAAATGAACCGGTAAATACCCTTCTGAGATCGTAAATTCATTAGCCATAAAAGCCTTGGTCGTGTTTGTGCACCATCACCTCCACCGTCATTTGGCCGATCATTCACTTCCATATGTGTGTTTACCCTTTTTGAGGAACATCTGCGAAGAGTGATTTCACTTAGCCATCCTTGTGACACTGCCGTGATTGGAATATTCCAACTTGTACCTGGAATTAGTTGCTATCCCTGTTTATCACTCGTTCCTCAAAAGACGAGTCATCTTTGAGCTCTTTTCTGACTCGTAAAATATGAAAAGTTTGCCGAGTTTTGGCCTTCCAGCTCGTTAAAGTGACCGGAAGAGCTATCCCTCCTCTAGATTTTAATCTTTTTTGGACCTGAGGGATTATTGCACAAAAAGATCGAGCGCTTGTTTTGTTCGGCTCGTTAAAGCAATCGAAAATTCATCCCTTCTGTATTGTTTTATACTTTTTCGGACTTAAGGGATTAGATGACGAAAAAGGAATTTTGGAGTTGACTTTATGTACCTTTTCAGACTCTCTAAAAATGAAAAGGACCGAGTTTTCCTTGTCGTTAGACTCGTTAAAATGATTAAATAGCGACAAACTTGTCTTTAGACGAGAACGAGTTTCCCTATCGCTAAGATCGTTAAATCATAGCGATGGGCTTGCCCGAAGGGCAGGTTATAGAACAAGCATATGTTATCCTCCTCAAGCTTGACAAAAATAAAGAGGTACTGGTCAGAAATGACTGGGGAAAAATTGGGAGAACATCAAAGCTTAATGGTAGCAAGTCACTCTTGAACATGACACTTTTCCTCCGTTCCACATCGGGTTGGGTTGTTTCATTCACCGGTCTCATCACCATGGTCTTCGCCAAACCATCCACATTTGGGGTAATGCTACCGATCCATCGCATCAGTGTCGTTATATGTTCAAGAGGGGTCATTCTGAAAGTGTCAACCGTGTCCCATCCACTGCCATACATTATCCTTCATCCATTCATGATCGCCACCCTGAATCGTATATCACAGTTTGTTTTCACCTCCACTAAAATCATTAGCTCCGTTCCGTGTCATTGATGTGGGATTCATTAAGGCCCTCCTTTGACGGATCGCTTCTTGTCGACTTCAGCTCATTATCCAAGAAGTTGATCTAGGAACAACCCCATCAGTACTTTGAAGCTTGCATGCCTCAATGGCAAGTTTCTCACTTCCGGCGATAGGTATACATCAATGACCTTTGACCAGAAGATTTTGCGTGGCGTTCGACGCCAAGTCCTTTATTCACGCCACGTGAATTGTACTGCAGTACCTTGAGGGTCATTATCATTATCGGTGATTCCTCTCGCGCTTGTTAACGGTTTTCATCATTGACCGGTAATCAAGCGATGTCTTTCCATGTTCGACTTCAGCGAAATTCTCACATGGATCGACTTGTACTTAGAGTGAAGATCGAACGAGTTTGAAGACCCCGGATCTAGTTTCATCCATCCGGGCTGCGATACATATTCAGGAAATATAAAAGCATTTGTCATGTACATCATTGCAGCAGATGATCATCCTACTCAAAGGATGATAATTCCAACAGAGAATTATCGGTCTACCATCAGACGATCGTCTGTTCTATGTACCAAAATGTATTTATAAAGCTGAGCATGGGAATGCCCGCCTCAGCTAGATCATGAAAACAGAATGAAAAATAATGTATTGTATTGTATTGTATTACAGGGCGCCTCCTCAGCACTGGACTGAACTTCGGACCCTCTAGATAAAGCATTTCACCCGATAAACGGCCTCATACTTTAGGGGGCAACTGTTATAGACATTTTTGTGCCTCGCAGCATGGAGCATGAAATGTCAATAATTACAGGGATCCTCAGTCCCTAAACATGTTGTTCTTACCCCTAGAAGAACAAGGTCAGCAAACCACAACACTTCCCATCAGTTCTCCACCTGAAAAACACTCAAAACAGGCTATTTTTGGATCATGTCAGCTGCTCCACTGAGCAACTGCGCTGAATGTCAACTGCTCCTCCTTGTACCTGCGCTGAAAGTCAAAACCAATGAAGGCTACCTGCGCTGGGCGAGATTGGCCAAGTGGCACAGTCATTCTGCAAGGTGTCAACTACCCAGGAAGCTTCCAAACTGACACTTGGTTCAAGGAATTCGCCCTGTGATGAGTAAGAGGTACTTGATCTCCATGTGTAAGCAAGGATCTCCAAGTGGACTCAAGAACTGAAGTTTAACTAAAGTGGGAGAGGACACTAGTCAGCTTTATGCCAGCCTCAAGCTGACTCATCCTTTCTCCAAATCTCCTATATATAGAGCTCTTCTATGAGGTCTAAGGGGGCTGGAATTTTGTGCAAAGCAAGGAAGTGCTGTTGGTTTACAGTTAGAGCTATTGGGTGATTACTTTTATAGAGGTGAAGAGGAGATTTCTTGCTGCTGGGGAGGTGCTGCTGGATTGGAGCCATTGATGGTTGTAATCTCCTCAGAACCCTTTTACTTCTATCAATAAAGCTTTGAATGTTCTCCTATATACTTGTATTGCATTGATGTATTGTATTTACTTGTATATCTGATTCACTCTAATCCATGCATCAGTTATGAGTACATGTTTCTTGTAGTTTCCCTCTCTTGTTTGTGCAGGATCTGTGTGTAGCTGGGCCGGCAAAGAGAGCAAGGAGCTGGGAACAAGAGACAAAGAGAGAGGACAAGATCGACAAAAGCGAAAGACACCGGTTGGTTAATCTTTTCTTCCTTCTCTGTACTTTCATAAAGGAAAATACCAAAGCTTTACTTTCAGTTGTTGCTAAGGACTGTCACCCTTAGAGTAGGGATAGGGTCATCCGAGTCGGATACTTTTCCCCACAACAAGTAGTCATCTACCTAGACGATATTACTGTATTTTCTAAGGAGAAGTCCAATCATTTGCATGATTTAAATCAAATCTTTCAACACTGCAAAAGATATGGTATTTCACTTAACCCTAAAAAATCTTTCTTCGCTCTTGACCAAGGAAAGCTCTTAGGCTTTATTGTGTCTAAAGATGGCATTTATATTGATCCCAATAGGATCAAAGAAATCTCTGAAATCCCTTTCCCTCATAATAAAAAATCCATGCAGTCATTTTTAGGCCAAATCAATTTTTTCAAAAGATTTGTTCCAGACTTTTCTCAAATCATTTTGCCACTTCAAACTATGATTAAGAAAAATTCAGTCTTTAAGTGGGGATCAACAGAAAAGGAAGCGTTTGATTTAATCAAACAATCAATAATTAATGCCCCCACCTTAAATACCCCCAATTTTTCTAATCATTTCACACTGTATACTATCGCATCCGATTTATCTTATGCAGCAGTACTTACACAGATTAATGATCACAATTCGGAAGCACCCATTTCATTCTATAGTTCAAATCTTCAGGGTGCTGAATTGAATTACTCTGAGGTAGAAAAACAAGCCTTTGCTGTATATAAAGCTGTCAAACATTACAGACCCTTCCTTTTAAAAGCCCACACAAAATTTATAGTTCCTTTCCCTGCAGTAAGGCAACTATTAATCCAAAGAGAACTAGGTGAAAAAAGGGCAAACTGGGTTACAGCACTTCAAGAATATGATTTAGAAATTAAACTAGCAAGGATTGTTAGAGGCCAAGGTTTTTGCAGGTTATTGGCAGGAGCATCCAACATTCCAGAATCAGGTGATACAGATCAAACCGAAGAAATCAACCAGATAAGTATTACTGATTCGGAATCACAATATGCTGACTTAATCTTTTATTTGAAAAATGGGTATGCACCTCCTAACCTGTCTTACAAAAACAAAAGGGCCATTAGATTAAAAGCAAAAAATTTCACAATTATTGATGATGTGCTTTTTAGGCAAAATTATGATTCAATCTTATTAAGATGCCTAGAAAAACCTGAAGCACAAAAGGTCTTGCAGGAATTACATGATGGACCAGTAGGAGGACATTTTGGAGCTGATACAATAGCCCATAAAATCATTCATGCTGGATATTACTGGCCCACTCTGTTTAGAGATGCTCATGAATATGTAAGGAAATGCCGAAATTGTCAAACTTCTAGTGGAAGGCAAAGAAAACCAGCTTTCCCTTTGCAACCAGTCAACATTGAACAGCCATTTGAACAATGGGGATTGGATATCATTGGGGAAATTACTCCCCATTCTTCCAAACAGCATAAGTATATCCTTACTGCTACTGATTATTTTACTAAATGGGTTGAAGCAATTCCTTTGAAGACAACAAATTCTGAGGCAATCATTGAATTCATAGATCAATTCATCATTTCCAGGTTTGGTGTCCCAAATGCTCTTATTTTTGATAATGCATCTTACTTTTTAGGCAATGCTATGTTTGATTTCGCTATTAAAAGAGGATTTAAATTAAAATATTCTGCTAATTACTATCCCCAGGGTAATGGTTTAGCAGAGTCTACAAATAAAAATCTGATTAAAATTATTAAGCGAACCATCGAACAAAATCATAAAAAATGGCACAAATCCTTAATATTCGCACTATGGTCTGATAGGATAACACAAAAGGCTTCCATAGGATCTTCCCCGTTCAAACTTGTATATGGAAAAGAAGAAGTACTACCAACAAATCTTGTTCTTCCTTCTCTAGCCCTAGTGCAGTTTATTGAGGAAAGCCCTTCTTCTTCTATTCAACTTAGACATGACCAAATTTTAAAATTAGAAGAGGAAAGAGAAAAAGCCAAGGTTATTCATGCAAAACATCAGCAAATCATCAAGTCATCCTTTCATTTAGTCTCATCTGGTTCAAAACAATTTCAAGTCGGTGATTTGGTCTTGAAATGGGACAAAGCCCATGAGGACAAGGGAAAACACACCAAGTTCCAAAAGATGTGGCTTGGACCATTTCAGATCTGTGAGAAGATAGGCCATTCGATCTTCATATTACAAGATTTATCAGGTTTCAGAGATTCTCTCCCTGTTAATGGCCTTATCTTAAAGAAATTCTTCAATTGAGAAGGTAACCCCTTCTCCCCTTTTTTAGAATTTTATAGTTTGTAGGATCATTAGAAAATAAAGTTGTGAGATATCTACCATTGACCTTTGCTGTACTTGAAAGTTACTCAAAACAAGTAGGGTTGATATTTACTTTTAAAGTAATAGAAGTCTTAAACAAGAGGGATAATTCAGGGAAATTAGGTGTAATTGCATTTTGAAACTACACTTCAATTTTTGTAAACACTTTCCAAAGTTTAGAAATATTGTAAATCATTTTATGTTTATAGATTGGTCACAAAAAGGTTATCAATATCAAAATAGAAACTAATCCAATTTCAGCATCCTTAACTCTTACCTTGTCATCCATTTACTCTTAAGGAGAAAATTGTCCATCCCACTCACCAAAGCTTATGATTACTCAGAGTGTAATTCTAAAATAATTGATATAAAAGATAAGAGGTCTTATTACAAGCCTGCTTACCATGATCATAGGGAAATAGTTTAACCGACATTACCATTACTGCATACCAAAACAGGGTAATGGCTAAGAATTATAAGACAAGGGGTCTCATCACGAGCCAGCTTGTTCGGTTAAATTACTACTAGTGAATGGCATTGTCACTAAGCTAGCCACCAAACCAGGACAATGGCTTTTTATCTTACAAAATAAAAGAAAAGTGGAAAAGAAATACAAAATATGAAAATCATGTTTTGGAATTCATTCTATTAATCATACTCTCAAATGAGCAGGATAATGGACAATAGCATGGTTAAAAGGTATCCCTGTCGAAACTATGAACGTTTGCTGGTAGCAGAGGCTCTACCTATGACAAAGGAGTCAATTCTAAAAGCTGATTTGGAAAGGTTTTCTGTTTTATCATTATCAACCAATAGAGGCCAATTTAAAACTTAGAATGTATCTAATTTTAAACAAGAGAAGAAATTAGCAAAGATAGTTTCATTTTACTCGGAATACATATATACCTAGTTATATTAGAATTTTCCCCTTTGATGAGAACTCTATTTTGAAAAAGTTTAAGTATTTCCATACTTTTCAGAGATAACTGTTTCTTCCAGCGAATCGCCAATTGTTGTGCTCTACAACAACCCCCCATTTCATACCATTTTATTCATAAAACTATAATATGAAATGGGTCCCTTTTTGTTTTTAATTGGTATCAACTTTGTATTATTCAAAAAGGTCCGAAAAACAAAATGAAAGCATTATAAAAAACCTTTTTGACAAACCAATTATTTGGTCTTATAATATAAATAATTAATCTTTTATCATTGCGATAAAGCGATCGCAAGATCGCATATCGCAATGTCAAAGGAGGCATAACTTAAAGGCCCATTGGTTTTCTCTGATGCGATGACATGCAGTGGGCTATCGGATATCGGCAATAATAAGTTCCCATAACAAAAGTGCCTCCCGCTCCGATGCGATGCGATTAAATGCTTTTCACTCTGATGCGATGCGATCACGTCCCTTTCGCTCCGATGCAATTCGATATCACTATCGCCGATCGGGGATATACCATGCATGCTTTTTAAAGTGCCCATACTCCCAATGCAATGCGATGTGATATCTCTATCGGCGATCGGGGATTTCAAAAGGTGTCAATATAAAGATTTAAGTTTTCCCTGACACCCGATTGCGATAAAGCCAAAAGTGCAAACTTCAAAAAGTCGTTAAAGCAGAGGTATTATGATTAATTCGTATTTAAGGCCTTATCTTTCAAACAGTGATTCACCTGCGCTCAACCGCCAAAACGTCCAAGGCACGCTTAAACAAATCATGCGGCCAATAAGAGATATGATGAGCATTTAAAGGATTGGCAGGTTTTAATGGCCATTTAATGAAATAGTAAGCTTAAAAAATATTCTCATAGATTGTATCCGCGGCCACTTTAAGTTAATCCCTCATCATGCATTGATCAATATATCTCACTCGTATTTGGTTTTCGCTACCAATTCTCTGTGTTACGCTTATTTCCACTACTGTGCAGAATTCTTCCGAAGTAATAGATTCAAGCAGAATGGGGAAGAAGTCTAAGAAAACCACAGTCGCTTCCACTACACCAGCCACAGGACAAGTCGTCGCTGATCCAACAAATAAAAATAAAGGATTAATATCTGATACTACATGTTCAGGACTTGCCAAGACCACTTGGCAAAGTACATATAATTTGATCGAAGCCGAAGAACCAAAGGTGACGGCAGTACAAGCTACAGTGGGTTCCAGTAGAAAATCTGATAGTACTTTGAAAGGCTTGGCCGACTCTTTCCTTCATCGGATAGCGGCTCGGGAACAAATTCTCCCATAAACGGATGTAGTAAAGTGGGCAATTGAGGAAATCCCAATCACAGACAGAACTTTTTGCACCAGAGATGGGAGAATCTTCGGTTCATTCAAGGCTGATGATTTGAGGCAAATGTATCATTTTCCTGAGCCAGAGAAGAAATACAACAAGGCATTTCTAGAGAAATTCCGAAATGAGAACGAAACTGAATCCGAACCCATTCGGGAGGAGGCAAAATCTGGCGAAACACAAGCATGAAACTTCCGATAAGTACTCTATTGATTCTCTATGTTCTTCGTATTGTTATGCTGGGATAACGATGTGTAGATTGTGGGGGTTGCATGATTCCGCTAATTTCACTATATAAATGGTTCCCTTGATGGAAGCGACATGTAATAGTGAGATAATGGATTGGGCAACCATACTGTCAGATAAGCTAGTGACCACAGTTCTTAGTTTTAGAACTAAAACTTCCGTCTCAGAAAGGATTATTCCCCCATTCTACTACAGTGCTTATATACTAGATACCCTGTGTTTTAATTCTGAGTTTCCTGTACTCGGCTGGAGGTGGACTCCACAAGACCCCACGCCTATTCACATATACCATCAGAAATTGTGGAAGACTTCCTATAAGCACCATTTGTACCAAGTCTGCAACGGCTTCATGTTACCCATTCATTATTCTATTTTTAATAAACCTGCTCCCAAGATTTCTTACCAAGCAGGGATTGATTTAACATCAATAGGAAGATGGTTCAAAGAGGAGAAATTTACTTATGTAAGAATTTTCGGCAGCCAAGCCGAACCTCATGTCCTTCCTTTGTACATACCTGACAAACTACTGGCAAGGGAGATACCCTATCAGATTATTGCCGAGGGAGTTACACAAACTATAAAGAAAAATAAGAAGCAGGTCTGGCCCTCCTTTCCTTTGAGATGTGGTGTCTACACTATGCATGATTTTAAACATGCGGAAAAAGAAGCTACGAAGATGAAATCATTAACTCTAGCAACTCTCCCTAACAGGTGATTTGATCCCAACAAAGTCGCCTATAATGCTATTGAACAAGCCAAATTTACAAAGTTTGATCATATAGAAGATAAATTTGATGACCTGTTCTCCTCCGCTGAATCAATGTATCAAGTTAGATCGCTGGCCATAATGGAATACAAAGATGAAGGGTTAGTTGAATTCAACAGACTTAGAGAACAGAGGTTGCAAACTTTGCCTCTAGATCTGTTAGCAACAGCCCCAGCAACAAGACCAAGCGAGCCTGAACAACAACATTCAAAGGAACCGCCGGTTACAACAGAAAAACAGGAGAAAGTGCAAGAGGAAACCCAGACTAAAGAGCAGAAACAGAGCAACATAGAGGTGAATGTGGATACTCAAATTGATCCCAAATTGCTCCAGGAATGGCAGCAATTTGATTCAATTATCAGTAGTCTTGAATGTTCAAAGGACACCGAAACTTCGAAAGCAGTAGATACACAGGAAACCACTTCACAACAGGTTCCAAGTGGAACCAGCGGCCTACCCAGTTCAAAGGAAGTAGAAATAATCCCAAAGGACCCCTCCGATCAAATTATTTTGCAGATAGAAGAAATTCCTCCTTTGGATGTCTTCTATAGCCCAAGGCACAAAGCTGTAGTAAAACGACAGAGGAAGAGAAGAAGGACTGATCAACCTTCCCTTTTCCTAGAACAAACAGTCACGGGTAATGTGGTTTGGAAGGAGGAATTCGACCCCTCTGATGACCTAACAAAACTATCACAATATGCTGGAGCCTATTCGGCAGCAACAATAGACAAGGCATCAGAGGTGAGTCTTTTATTAAAAAAGAAAGACCAAGAAATCTTTTTATTGCAAGCACAGCTAACAGAAGCACAACAGAAAGCGGAGCAGGCAGAACAACAATTGTTAACACAACAGCAAATAAATAATCAATTAACTCAACAATTGCGGGAAGAGAAACAGAGGATTGATCACAGCGCAATCCAGAAGCAGAAAGAGTTGTCTGAAGCCTTGGCACAACTGAGGGCAGCAAATGAACAAATGCTGAAGTCAAAAGATGAGCAGATTGCTCAATTATCACCACAGCTTGAGAAGACAAAGGGCGTTCCACAGATAGCCGAATTCAAATTAGAAGCATTACAGATAAATAAGGCATTAATAACACAAATCAAGCTTCTATTTCAACAAATCGCCCAGGCGAAACCACTATGCGAATTGACGGCATCAATAAGTAAACAAACAGAAAAGGCTAGAACAGAATTGGATCAAGCTGAAGAAACATTAACTGAATTTCTTGACTGGCAAGATACCGATCAGGGACAAGCGACAAATTTACCAAGAATTTTAGAGTCACATAAAGAAATATTGTTTACAGAATGGCAATCCCAGTTAATGAAAGGAGAGAGGGAAATTTCAAGATGCAAATCAACCACAAATAATTTGGTTGAATTGGTTAATAATACTATCTACTTGTCAAACATGATTTCCCAATGCACTCCAGGTAAATTGACAGCGGTGAAAACATTGGAGCAGTCATGTTATCCAGATCTAGAGGAAAAGGGGAGATTATTTGCTGGAATTAACAGTTTAACATGGGACACCTATTGGTTCTTCTTGGTAAAACCACACAGTCAAAGAGCCGCCCTCAAATGCCTTACAGATGCAATCGGGTATATTATCCCCGATATTCAGGATGCCACCTATGTCGCCTAGCTTAACTCTCACCTCAACAGACCGCCCGAAGTGGATCCAATGCTTGCGATAAGTCAGCTCAAGTTTAAAGGCAAACAACCTACTTGATGATTCATGCCGCCGACTACCAGGTTGATGAGAAGGAGATATTCAAGATCATTTGATACCAATTAAGTAGGATTTCAGTTTCATAGATAGTTAGTTTAATTCAGTATTTATAGACCCTTTCATGTTTTTAGAAAGGGTCGTAAAGTTTTGTACTTGACTTAAAACATGAAGTTGCACTACTGTACTTTAGGCATATTCTTTTATAAAACTGGACCAATCATTCTGATTTTGGCAAAGAAGCTTTTATGCAAATGTGCACTACTGTCTTTGTTTGAAAGTATTTCTGCGTTAGAGGAAGAATTTCAAATAGCGATTGATATTGGAGAGTGACTCGCAGCTCATATGGTACTATTATCTATGTCTGAATCCATTCTTTTTATATGAATTGTTATTTGATCGCCTTTGCTATTATCGAATATATGTATGTGTTTTAACAACATTTCTTTATTCCCTCCACTATTCGATGATTTATGGTAATGGTTTTCTTTTGATCATATATGTATTGATGATATAAATGGTGAGTGTAGCAATATTGCGTTAATCACCTTGTTTAACTATTTAAGCAAAGTAATCCTTGAATGAGTAAATGTCCATGTTTATTAGATGGAGTCATCTACATGCCTGTTAATAAACATAGATCATCAAGCGCTACACTTCAAAGTACAATAGTTCCCGGGATTAGTAGTAATTCTTTTTATTTCGCTGATAAATTAAGTTATTCGCCTATCATTAGATTAGTCAATCAATCATTCATTCATCCCGTTTATTCATTGCTGGGAAACTGGTCCCATTATCTCCAGTCGGAGCCACCATTCCAAACGAAAAAGGAGTTGTATTAAGGTCCGGACCGGGTGGTTATCCCCCATTGTTGATACAACGATTTTCGGGGCCTCAACAGAACCTTAGAATTTTCTCTTAAATATGATGTGATGGATGGTGGCTGATATCTATAAAGTGCCATAAATGGGGTCATTTTTGTTGCTGTATGGAAGGAAGTGCTATACCACCATTCAGCCAAAGGCAACCATTTGACCCATTGTGTCTATTTATCAAATGCAAAGCAACGAAGATATCCTTCCAAACATTTTTTCACTATCTCAGTTTTCCCATCAAATTGAGGATGATAAGATGAGCTATGAGCTAACTGAGTACCAAGACAAGAAAATAATTCTGTCCAAAAATTTCCAGTGAAAATGGGATCTCTGTCACTTACAATAATCTTTGGGTTTCCATGTAGCTTTTGAATTGTTTCCATAAATGCAGTATATACTGTACTGGCTTTAAATGGATGTGATAATGCACAAAAGTGTGCATACTTGGTAAGTCTGTCAACTACCACCATGATGACACTCTTTCACTTAGACTTGGGTAAACCTATGATAAAATCCATTGAAACCTCCTCCCAACGTTGGCTTGGAATGGATAAAGGTTGTAATAGACCCGAGGTCTTAATTGTTTCAACTTTATTTTGTTGGAAAACCAAACATTCCACCACAAACTTTTGAATATCCGATTTAAGGCCATCCCAAAAAAATTCCTTCTTAACCCTGTGGTAAGCTTTTAAAAATCTTGAGTGCCCTCCTAAGGGAGAAGTGTGCAATTCCATAAAAATATTTTGTTTTAGTTGGGAATTATTACAGAGGTATAAGCGATATTTGTACCATAAAGAATCATTTTGCCAGCTAAATGTATCAGACGTACTGGAATCTTGTTGTAACTTTCGAATAAGTGCCCGCACTTCTTCATCATTCTTCCATTCCTCCCTTGCTTCATTTATCCAATATGGTTGGATAATAGAAATGGTGCACAACAATGCTTCCACGTCCTCATCCTTTCTTGAGAGTGCATCTGCCACCACATTTTGCTTCCATTTCTTGTAGATGATTTCAAAGTCATAACCCAACATCTTTGTGACCCACTTTTGTTGCTCTTAAGAGGATAATCTTTGTTCTAAAAAGTATTTAAGGCTATCATGATCTGCTTTTACCTTGAAGTGTCTTCCCATTAGGTAGAGTCACCATTTCTTAAGTGCATGGAGTATTGCCAACATTTCCTTCTCATAAATGGCTTTGTGTAAAAACTTTCCCTTGATTGGACGACTTTCAAAAGCAAAGGGTCTTTCATCTTGCATTAAAACAACACCAATTCCATTTCCTGAAGCATCACATTCCAGAATAAAGGTTTTTGTGAAGTCTGGTGTAGCTAAGACTGGTGCTTGGCACATTGCCTCTTTAAGATGTTTGAAGGCCTTTGTTGCTTCTGGAGTCCATGAAAATGCATCTTTCTTCAATATTGTTGTTAGAGGTGCTGTTATTCTCCCATAATTCTTAACAAACTTGCGATAATACCCTGTCAACCCAAGAAATCCTCGCAGATGCTTTACGGATGTGGGGATTTTCCATTCCTTAATGGCTTTAATTTTGCTAGGGTCTACCTTAACTCCTTCATGAGATACAATATGACCCAGATATTCCACCTCTTGTAGTCCAAAGAAACATTTGGATCTTTTTGCATATAATTGTTTCTCCTCCAATAGTTGTAGCACCCTGTCAACATGTTCAACATGATCCTTCCAAGACTTGTTATAGATTAGTATATCATCAAAAAATACTAACCAAATTTTCTAAGGAATGGTTTGAAAATGGAATTCATCAAACCTTGAAATGTTGAAGGTGCATTGGTAAGGCCAAAAGGCATGACCAAAAATTCATAATGACCCTCATGAGTTCCAAATGTTGTTTTTGGAATGTCTTCAGTCTTCATTCTGATTTGATGATATCCTGCACGAATATCCAACTTGGTGAAGTAAATTGATCCATGCAATTCATCCAGTAATTCATCAATGACAGGAATGGGAAACTTATCTTTAATAGTGAGCTTGTTGAGCTCCCTATAATCCGGACACATGCGCCATGATCCATCCTTCTTGTGCACTAATACTACTAGAGCAGAGAAAGAACTTTGACTCGGTTCAATTATACCAGCCTCTAGCATTTCTACAACCATACATTCAATTTCACTCTTTTGGGCATAGGGATATCTGTATGGCCTGATGTTTGAAGGAACACTTCCTGGAATCAGATGAATAGCATGATCATGATCACAAATAGGTGAGAGGCCTTTGGGAGTCTCAAATACCTTGGAATGATTGTTCAAGAGTTTTTGGAGATTTGGAGAAATAGATGATCCCAATGTGGGAACATCTAGCTAACATAATTGTGCAATTACACCCCTTTGTTCCTTTTTTAGAAGCTTTGTCATACCGTTAGAGCTGATTATCTTTCCTGGTTTCCCTGCAATACCCCTTAATTCTACTTCCTTTCCTTCCATAGAAAATTTCATGAAAATTTCTTGAAAATTAAAAGAAATTGTACCCAAAGATTGTAGCCATTAGACTCATAGTACAACATCAACACCTCCCATTGGAATAGAAAGCATTGGGCTAGTCAATACATATTCTCCCATCGATAGCTTGATATTATGGCACTTTCTAGAGCAATTTATTGTTCCTCCATTTGCAACCATCAGTTGACACTCTGGTTCTGGATATAAGAAGCAATTCAATTCTTTTGCTACCTTACAATCAATAAAATTGTGGGTACTTCCTGAATCAATCAAAACTATTACCTTTTTCTTCTTGATTTGTCCTTCTATCTTGATGGTTTGAGGAGTGGTAATTCCAGACAATGCATTACAAGATATGGTCGGATTCATTTCTTCTTTATCTAGGCTTTGTTCCTAGAGTATATCCTCTTCTTTTGACATTTCTTGCTCCTTTTCTTCTTCCTCTGCGCAATCTATGTAGAATAATTTCTTCTCATTACACTTATGACCTTTAGTGTATTTTCTATCACAACTGTAACAAAGTCCTTTTTCTCTTTTTTCTTCCAATTGTTGTGGTGTCAACCTTATAGGTTGTGGAAGACTAGGGGCAACAACACTTCCATCTTTATAGTTGTGAGTGGTATGCTTCCTGGTTGCCATAATTTTGCTTTCCATTTTTCTTGCTGACCTAAATGCCTTCTCTAATGAATCAGGTTCCCAAAGGCGAACATCATGTTGGATATTATCCTGTAAAGACCCTATGAACACATCAATCCTATGCTCCTCTGGAATATTTTTTACCCTTATGTTCAATTTTTGGAACTCCTCAATGTGCTCCATTATTGAACCCTTTTGTTTGAGACTTATCAATTGGCTAAAAAAAGTGTTGCTTTTTGTATCCTCATAATGTGTTGTCAATTCTTCCGTAAAAATTGCCCAAGCGATAATTTTTTTACAAGAGAAAAGCCATTGATACCATACAAACTGATTTGGTTCCAAATATAAAGTTGCAATACGTACCTTTTGTGTGTTTTGCACATTATTGAGATCGAAAAATTGCTCCATCTGTAATATCCATGTTGCGGGATCCTTGCCATCAAACTTCCTCATATCGATTTTTGGAATATGGTGGGTCTTCGATCCCACATTAGAGTCTATGAAATCATGATTAACATTTCTTTTGTTCGCATCATGAGTTTCCTTTACAACCTTTTCACCATTAGTAAGTATTTCTTGTAGAAAATTTGTCAAATCTGTCTTCAAATCTGCCATGTCTGTTTTCAAATTTGTCTTCAAATCTGCCATGTCTCTCTTCAAATCTGTCTTCAAATCTATCTTCAAATCATCCATCTTAGCTTCCATGCCCTTTATCTTAGATTCCACGCCATTTATCTTAGCTTCTGTTAGCTTTTGTGAGCGTGACATTTGTTGCACTTGTTCTTGTAATTTTGATATATCATGTAGCATTTCTTCCTCTTCTTCATGAGTCATGCTAGGGTTTTCAGGTTCCTTACTAGGTGTTTGCATTTTCCTTCCTTGGGGCATCCGTTACCGATAATAATGCTCTACTATGCCCTTTGAATTCCTTCAAAATAAATTTTCGAACCAATCTTAAGCAAAAAATTTAAAAGAATCTACACACCTTTTTTCACTTTGTAGGAGCGCAATATTGCCTCTGATGTATCTTTGTCCTTTCAGATCATCCAGTTCTAAAATTGTGACCTGCAGTAGCCTTTTGTGTCCTCTTTCCAATGCTGCCAATCTGATCCAAATTGGATTCTCCAAGGGAGAGTTATGCAAAATCTCCCACAGTGACCTGATTATAGACTAGTTCAATAGATCGAACTTGTATGACGTGCCACGAGTCACTGTTTTGACCTTTGGCTTTAAAAAATATATACAAGAAACTACAGTCCATCCTCTTTTTGTACCTTCTTACAAAATTTCAATCAGATGCTCAGAGAGAAAGTTATGACGATTTTCCCCAGGTCACCTGTTTGGAATGAAATTCAAGAGTGTGCAAAAAGACCAACTTCTTCAGATCATATCTCTGCAAATATAGCGTGAAAAGCTCTGAAATTCGAACATGATATTCAGCGTGATTTCTTCTAAAACGGTTTTTTTTTTAGCTTCTGAAACATCTGAGAAAAAAAAAAGTTATAGCAAAAATGCCACAGTGACTTGTTTGAAGCAGCGAAACCCTAGAATCCAAAGCTCTGATACCAAATGTTATGAAACCAGCTCAAGAAAAGATAGAAAAGATAGATCAACGCCTTAGAATTTATCCTCTTCAAGGGGGAAACCTCCTTTACATTACATAAATGAACAATTCTTGGATGATTCAAATGACAAAACCTCCTTCCTATATTTAGGAGTCTAAGGAGTCACAATATAACTCAGCCGACCTAACAATAATAATATAAAGCCACAAAAATAACAATAGAGGGATTCTATGGGGCACAGTAATAACAATATGGGGATAATAGGGGCACAACAATATTAATAAGGGATGAAACTACAATATTAATGGGGTAATCACTAGTATTATAGGGACCCAACACGTTCTGATTCTGTTGCTAGAATGGAATTTTTTTGCTCCATTCATGCTTTGCACATGCTATTCTAGTTGAGTTCTTATGGCATCTAGTTCATCTTCCAACCATCTAATCCATTGTTGAAGTTCAAATATGTTATTAATCAATATTAAGATATATTGACTCACTGCATATAACTCTTCCTACATGCTTATGTCATTGCTTTCTTGGGCGATTTCTGTGACTATTACTATTGCAATAGTAACAACTAAACTATGCTATTTTATGAAAAATAACAGAAATGGAGTCACCTAATGTCCTCAACCCCACTCCCTCGAGCTATTATTTCTTTGAAACTACTACTATAGAGTCTAATCCAACACCAAATTAATAAGGCCAAGAATATCAAATCCATGTTTCAAAATCTTAACAAAGTTTCCATTTAAAGCAATTTTGGCTTAAAAAATAATAATTTCAAAAGGCACTTCGTTGGAAAAATATTTTCGACAATGATGATATCAACAAGACTCAGGAAAATTCAAAAAGCAATAGACATGTATGATAAACCAAACCTTGAGAACACTTTTCACTTTCAGAAAAAACGAAGCAAATGGCTTGCCTAGACTGTTAAGAAATGAGTTTAAAGTAGAAAAGCCTAAATATAGTGCATCAGAAGACATATTTCATCTAAATATTGAAGTGACATCAAAGCTATGAAAAGACATTTGACTAACATCCATTCTGATTGTATTAATTTGTCATTGATCATCATTAATCTATCTAGTACCGAATTGCTTGATTTACAATTAAAAGACTATTTTGATATCAATTATTAAAAGCTATACCCACATTAATTAAATTCCCACTCGATATAGTCCAATTCATAAGTTTATGTTTCATGATTGTTGTGTTTGACACACTTTCGAAATCAATATTAACATAGTATTGGGAATATTTTGATAATGTAATTTAATACAACTTAATTTTCATAAAAATAAGCTTAAAAAAAAAAGAGTAAAGGAAACAAAAACGTTTCAAAGTTTTACTTTTTGAAGTTTATATCACATAATCATATTCAACTGTTATTTTATTAATATCCTAATTCTAATTTCATTTACATTTATATAACAATATAGTGACATTTAGACATTATTTTCATTGCATTAACTTTAAGTGTGTTTGTGTGTGTTATGCGGTGGAAATTCAAATAAATTAATGTTCATCATTTGATCGAGGATGAGATGACAATCCCACATAACAAGTCAGGTGGAAAAACCACGGTTGTTGATTTAAAACGATAGTGGATGATTGGATTTGATCGAAAATGGAGGGAAATATTATTTTCCATGTTAGTTTGAGCCTGATGTTGGATTGGGAACACAAATCTCAAGGAATTTATACTATTGTATCTCACCGAGTGTGAACAGGTTGAAGTCTATGGAAAATCGTAGTCGTTGATCACAACTAACCAAGGTCATTGGATTTTATGGGAAAATCATGTTGTGACCCAATGCAAATGACACCCATCACACCATAATAATATAAATCATTAGGTGTCATTACGTTGAAGTACAACATAGGCCAAGTGTCTTGGTATAACAATATAACATTAAATCAATTGTTATTTTCTTGTCAAATTGTTTTATTAATAATGTTTTTTTTTACATCTTCATTAAATGTCATTTCCACTTCATTAGAAACCATTACCATAATTAAATGCATTCATAAATTATCATAAAATACAATGTCGTTTTACCCCCCACAAAACATTAGGGAAATACTTATAAAACATTGTAACCTGTCATTTTGAAATACTACAACTAGATATTTGGCAACCATTTGCGGAATTGACTACTTACGTTAGCAGGTCATTAGTCAGTTCCATTAACTATTCTCTTGCAAAATCTCTGTGAAATTAAAATGCTTCAACAAATACATATTACAAGTCTTTATTTTTCGTTAAAGGCTAATTCTTGATTCGAGTCACTTTCCTGTTTTTATAAGCAAGTATGAAACAATGTTTTGTTAAAAAATCAAAAAGCATAGTATAGGATACATTAAAACATAGACTTTGTATGTGATCCAATTTTGAGCTTGCAAGTGCACGCTTTTCACAAATAATTCACAGTAGTAGATTAGTAATTTACTACCATTTCAACCTAGTTGGATAGCTATGCAATATCAGTTTTCTGTAAACTAAATCCATATCAATATACTTTTTGATAAGTTGGATTAATAGGGAAAAGTGTTCTCACCTCATAGTGAATGTAAAAATCATTCCTTACCTTTTATGCAATTTTCTCACCTTTCAAAGCTTTTGACATATTAGAGAATTTATCATCATTTTTTCCATGTCTATTTAACATATTTTTGTAGTGTATCTAAAGTTATTAATTTTCCAGTTGAGCCTAAATATGAAGGCACATCCATTCTTCTTAATATATCAAGCCTACTATTCAATGGATCAATTTCCTTTTAAACTAATGTGCACTTCTCGTGTGCTTGCTGGATACAATTGCCAGTTTTTGACAATGTTTCCTATTTTCTTAAAAGATATTGTTCGAAGCACCAGGTAACAAAACTGGGAAATGGGTGAGTGTAGAGCATGATAAATTGGGGCAAATAGGAGGCTAAAAAATGGTATTTTAAAACTAGTTTCATAATTATAAGACTAATTTTAAATTAGAATTTTAGAGCTAATTTCATAACTTGACTCCATAGGGTAGACAACTTTTAAATTTTTAATATTTAAATAAAGGATCTGTAAAAGAGTGGTATGTGCGGGAAAAACTTTATTCCCCCATTTCTACACCTTCACATACATTCCCCTTCCGCATTGCAAAACACAAATTTTAACTAGAAGCTACATGAATACTTTAATTTTATATTGGTTCATGTTACACTAAAAACTACCATTTTAAAACTAATTTCATAACTTTGGATCTAATTTTAAATTTGGCATTTTAAAATTAATTTCATAGCTTGACTTCATAAGATGAAAAGCTTTTAAATTTGTAGTGTGCAGAATAAAGGATGTGAAGAAGAGATGTATGTGTGGGAGAACCTTTATCCCCCCACTTCCGCACCTCCGCACACATCCCCCCTGTAAACACTTCTTCCACACACTAAAAAAGTTCAACTTTCACATTACTTGACACACATATTTTCATGTTATGCAACAACATTTTCGTGAAATATGACATAAAATCAACCAACCTCCAGAGGCACAAATCTCTGCATATTCAAAAAATAATTAAAGCTTAATCCTACAATTACTAAGAGCTCCCATGCCAATAAACGTAAGTTTTTTCGACATTTGTTCGGCGAATCGACACATAATCAAGACATCATTTGACTGCTTAATAATATTTAATCTGGAGAATAGTGTAATGCTCACTGATTCTAAACAAATAAATATGTAAAGGGCTCGACAATTAGTATTTATTGTAGTATATTGAAAATATGTACAAAGTAGGGTTATGTGTGAGAGAAACTTTATTCCCCCACATCTGCACCCCTACACACATTCCCCTACCATACACGTCTTCTGCACACTTTAAAACATCAATTTTCATGTTATTTGACACGTGTTTTCCTGTTCCACAAGAATGTACTAAATGACTAGCACATATTAAAAAATTAATTAAGGCTTAATCATATGATTAACGAAAGTTACACTACCAATGAATATAAGTATTTTTGACATTTATTTAGCAAGTTGACGCATAATTAGGACATCATTCGAATGCTTAATAACATTTACTATGATTAATTACTCTGTTACTAGCTAATGTTTTACTTTGACTATATTTGTGTTCAATATTTACATGTTATTTTGATGTTCCTTTTGCACACATTCCCACTTCCATATATCTATCTGCAATAATTTCCACCTCTACATACTTGTTCCATACATCTCTACTTTGCACACTACTTCTTTCACATACACTCTACTCCAAACAATTATTTTCTATCATTTGTCTTTTCTCCCATGATATGGTACTCAATGCTACTAACTATTTCTATGTTACCTATTGTCATTACAATGATTTCATGGCATAATATTAATCATTGTTTAATTCCTTTTTATGATTTAAAATTTGGGTTTGGAACTCCATGCTTTTCATCCATATGCTATGTTTCTTTTTCCATGTTTTAAAATGCATGGGGTTTACAAAAAAAATTATGGATAGGTATTCAAATCCTCTAATTGGTAAGGTAAACATGGAAATAACTTTATCTCTACACATAGTCACATGCCTTGATTCTCTCGACACACAAATAAGTGAGCCGAGCGGCTCATTCTACATCCCAATATGATGTGAAAGGGCGTATGTCCATCATCAAAGTTGAAAGTTTGTTCATGTTGGCCAAAATAAACATTTTAAAAATCTATAAATTAAATAACTATACAAAACATTTAAATAATATTTTCTCATAAAAAAATTTGCACGTGAAGAAATTGGATCCCTCGCGACTCATGTTAGATTCATATTTAAGATAGATATATGTTGGTAAGTTCCTCCAATTATATAATTATTTTGAATTGTGGATCTATATTTGTATTCCATGTATGAAAGTCATAATATGCATTATTTTTTTCCAATATATAAAATATTACAAGTATTTATGAATCTTGGATTTTCATTTATGCAAAAGATTAGATTATCGAAAATAGCTTAACAAAATCTTACGAGCCTCACTCTTACCAGATTTATTAGCCAACTTTTCTTTTCTTTTTTTTGTGTCATTCTTGATGTTTCATTTATGCAAAAATATTGTAGTGATGTTACTGAGCTCACTCTTACTAGATATATTGTTCAATATGTAATTACCAAAAAATGATTACAAATTGGTAAAATTGTTTCACTATCCAAAAGCAAAAAGGAAAATAGAACAAGATGACCTTAAGGAGTAGTAAACAACTAGGAGACATTAACTATCAAGGGAATTTATCGAACAAGATTCTCTCATCGTGAACCAGGTGATGGTGAAGGTTGAAATACACAATGTACATGTTTCTCCATGTGATGCAATCTACCTTCAAAGTGGTCTAGTTTCTCTTGTACCTATTGTTGACTCCTTTGTAGACTCACTAATCTATCATGGATGTTCAATTGGTTACATTGTATATCATTCAGAATGATATGATCATATTTCATTCATCATGTCAGTCTCTAATAAGTTGCTCTAGAAGCATCTTGAAATATCCAAGTTGTTGCCAAAGTTTTGTTGATTAGAAGGAGTCTCATTAAAATCAGTTGCATTGGTAGGTTATGGGTCTATAGCCTCAGCTTGGCTAATGCTCTCCAAGTGATGCTAACTAGAATCCCCTCACTCAACAACCCCACACATTACTCTACCTCGCTGACATTTCATCTTGTATTTCACTAGGGAATAAAAAGGCTCAGATACAGGGATTTTATGGACAAGATGAACTAACAAAACCTCCCACATAAAATAGAATACCAACCCACTCCATAAAAAAAAAAACCCACCTAGTTTTATAGTCCAATAAACAAAGACATAGTCTCAAAATAAAATATCTAAATGAATAGTCATAGACCGCAAGAGAAAATATGCAAAACCCCCAAGAAGGCAGCTAGAACAAATAAGCATAAAGCCAATCTTTTGGAACTTCCTACTAAGGAAACCCCTCCAAACCCAAACATATTATTTTTTAATCAATAATAAAGGGTAACAAAAATTTATAATAAAAAAATTACAAAATAAACTCATAGGAAAATTAGAAAAACTAGAAAAGTTTATTAAAGTTTCCTATGCCAATTCTATTTTTATCATACTTCTATCCCATTTTTAAAATATACAAATTTATGCATATCTATATCTATATATATATATATATATATATATATATATATATATATATATATATATATATATATATATATATATATATATATATATATATATATATATATATATATATATAGATATATTAGCATTATTGGGGGAGAAGCATGGATGGTTGGAATCCTAGTTGCTAGTTCCCTCTTTTTCGCGCTACCTTATCTCTACCATGATTGGGTTTTCGTGTTGGTTTCCTACTGTCTGAGGGTGGCTCCAATGTCTATGCGACTCTTTCGACATTCTTGATGGTTTATTTCCACTGATTTACATGTCCTAGCCTCTTGTTTCGAGGGACATTTTTCACGAGTCTCCCTTTGGTGTGCTTTTATGATGCCTTCTTGTTGGTGTGATCTCATAATTGTGCATGGGCTAACTGGGTGGATTTTGAGGGTTTTTTGGACTTTGTGATGGTTCTGTTCTTTCCTCCTTTGCTAAGGGTTTTTTTGGGTCAAGATGGTGTCGCTATTGTTCATTGTTGTTGATGTTTTGGGTTGTTCCTGGGGTTTTCTCTTCAGTGATGGTCATCTTGTAACACCATTTTATTCGAGTGAGGTGGTATTTCTGGTCTGCCTTTCCATATTATGCCATTTGGGAATTGTTCTTTTTTGAGCCTCTTTTTTCAACAAGAAAAAAACTTAACATGTTCATTAAAAAAAATTTAATACAACAAAGAAGGATACATATCCTCTTAAGAAGAAAAGAATTTAGCCATGAAAGGCGTAAAAAAACAAACATATTTGTTAGGATACCTAGCAAATCCTACAATTTTGAAAATGCACCTCAAAATTTTAGCACAGACCAAAATAGAGCATCCAAAGATAACTGGAAGAATGGAAAAGAATGAATAAAACCTCCAAATCATAAATCGAAGGAGCCATGTGCACAGATTGAGCCATGCAGGAAAATTTCAAAAAACATCTTACCAAAAAATAGGTGCACTCTACATTTAGACATGGCATTTGCCTCCCTATTTTGTTCCCTAAACACATGAAAAAAAGAGATGTCTCTGAATGAAGGAATGATCTACAAGATGTGATCCATCCAGTGATGTAGGAGGGGAATTTCGAGGGAGTTTTGACCTAGCACCCAATCAATGATAGATTTAGAGTCCCCAACAATCTTAACAGATTCAATTTCCAAGCATTTCGCACATTTTAGGAGTCCCCAAAGTGCCACAATCTCAGCCCTGAAATTTGTCCCCTCCCCCCATGCCAATAAAAGTGATATTCATGATCAAGGCTAAGTTTGATAAGCGCCCCACACCCACAACCGCTAAAATTCAAGGTGCTATAAAAAAACCCAACGGGAAATAATCTCTCAAATCTTTGATGGATACAGAGCGCCTAGAGTCCTGAGGCTACCAAGGGCTTATCTCCAAAGAATGACTAGCAATATTGGGAAAAGTGACAAAAGTGCCAGGGACTTTTCCCTCAAATACAAAAACATTCCACAAAATCCTTTTCCCCTAGAGTACATATAGAGGGATGGTAATGAAGGGCATGTTCTTGGATGTAGAATATTTGACGAAAGAAAGGATAGACCGCCAATTCCAATCCACAGTAATCCCCAATTTCTCAACAACTTGCCTCCAAACCTCGTTCGAAAAAGAGCAATCCAGAAATAAATGGATGCAATTTCAAAAGAAACCCCACACAAATGGCATCTACCCGGTCCAATAAGTTCCATTATCATCAAAATATCCCAAGTGAGAATGCGGTTAAAAAGGGTTGGCCAAGAAGAATTTGAGCTTTAGAGGAGCTTCCTATTTCCACATCGGAATAGTCCAATCCTCAAAAGGGGTTGTTAGGAGAGAACCATAGATATATAGGTAAAATTCTCCAACAACAATATAACCATTCACATTTCTGCTACTCGAAGCAAGTGAATAAACCTTGTTGTTGATAGAAATTCCTACGAAAGCTAATTTATGTCTACAAGATTCCCATTCTAGTTCCATCTCAGTGATGAGACCAGCCCAACACTCCACACGTTCCACACAATAAAGATTGGACTTAACACAATGTTATGTTAATCACTAATTAAATGATTTAAACAATGATTAAACTGTGGATTAAGTTGTCGTTTGTGACTTGACTTTGGATATTTCTGGACTTTGGTAAGGTGGCAATTATGACTGTAGTTATTACATTGTACTCGCGCCTTGGTTTGCGTTTCCCGCTCCTCTTTCTCGCAAAAACCTTCCCTCCTATTGTCGCTCGGTCATTTCTGCTCTTCATTTCTTGGTGCCGAGGGTTTGTTCTGGTAAGGCTTATGCTACCTGTGCATGAAGCTACGCTGCAACTAATATGCACGCTGGTCAAGGGCTACTTTGCGTGAAATTTTGGCACTTGTATTCACTCGGGTAATTTGTGGTATTGGATCTTTGCGCATAGAATGGTAGTTCTGTCGCCTGTGTGAGTATTTGTTTACAGTTCTTGTGCAGTTGCTAACCTTATATTTATTCCATGGTCACTGTTCCGTTATGAGGTCGTTTAGCTGGTAAATCTCAGTGGTTTTTTTTTGCATGCATCTAGGTTGCAAAGCAGTGGCACTCTCCTATCTTCAACTTCACTTCAGGTAACTTATCCATCCATGATTCACTTTGCTCTCTTTGTTGTTTTGTTTCTAATGAACTTGCTCCTTTGTCTCAGTCGGTATCCGAGATCCGTGGCTCAATGGCCTGCGCTCTATCTACGCTGCAAACCCTCCAGGTAAGGAAAAGTATCCCTTTCTGCGTATGCATTTATCCACTTCTTTTTCCTTCCATAGTCGATCTCACAGTCTGGTCTTGGTTCTCTTGTAGGTTGAGGGTTTGCAGATGGGCGTGCCTGGTGTAGTTACCTCGGCTCTTGCTTGGTATGCTCTGTCACCGTCACCAATTTTGGTTTTAGAGTTAGGGCCTGTAGGTTATGATGGTTTGGTTTCCTCAATACTTGTTCGTTGGTGTCCCTCTGTTGTAGTCAAGCGTCCTAGTTCGTTTTTAATGCAAGCCTTCTTGAGTTTCAATGCTTGTTGTCTGTAAATTTATATATGATGGGAGTCGTCCCCAAAACCCTCGTCTAGGGTTTGTTGGCCGTTAGGTTTGTCACTGCTTGTAGGTTATGTTTGGGCACTGTTATGTATATAGAGGCCTTTCATGTTATAATTGAAAAGAAATGTCAGAAATATCGTTGGCTTTGAATTACCTCTGTTTTAATTATGATTGTTTTACTGTTGTTTCTCTTGTTCTGCTTGGATGCCCTCGAACTGTGCCTGGTTATCTTGTGCGTTTTCCTTGACTTTTTTAAATGATTCTTAAGATGAAAAAGTGATGGAACTGTGCCTGCACTGTGGTTGTTTTCGTAGTTACGTCAATGACTAGAAAACATAGTAGACATACTCGTATTTGTTCAGGTGGACGGATTCGAAAATAAAATAGTATTATGTGGCTTTTATCACTGTGTGTATACGCTTAATTCGCTCGAAATACTTGCAATTGTTCTTGTATGTTTCAATATTGACTTCTATTAATGGGTTACCAACCCTCGTTCTGGGAATTCGATAGTCTTTATTGTCCGAACTCTGTTTCTTTAGGAAAGGAAATAAACAAGACAGTCTACATGCACCATATCGACTGTTCTGGTTGTTCAATGGATAGAAAATGATAAAGAAATATTATGGTTATACAGATGGATTCGAATGAATAAATTGTCTGCTCTTTTTATTATGGATACTTGTATGCTGAACCTTTCGAATGATTTTCAATTTACATTTATATCTTTTGTCCACAGTTATCTAAACTTTGTGTAGTTATTTTTTTAGTTGCTATTCTATTAGTTACACAACTGTTCATATATTCGGTTTTGCCTGTACTGCAAGATTTACATTAGACATATTTGTCTTTTTCCGCTAAAATGAAAGAACAATTATTAAACTATAGTTTATTAAGGACAAAAAAAATAGTGACCCTAACCGACTAAACTTTCCCTAACTAATACTGAGATTAAAAGAAAAACAAAGTCTGACATCGTACTTTGACAAAATGAACATAAAGAAACCAATTCGCTAATAAAAATTTCCACCTTGGCGGAGACCAACACCCGGTCATCATGCCCTAGCTGGATGCTCCTGCATCAGGCTCCCGGGGTAACAAGAAATCATGACTCTGGTCCATGAGCTTGTCGACTGAAGAACCCGCCTGCTCTATTTTCCTAGAATCAAGCCATGAATTGTCCTCAATAGGACGGTTCTTCCACTTGACCAGGTATTGCAGATACTCCTTCCGCCAAGTTCGTTTGGCCACCTGAGTTTCGAGGATTCTGTCGATCTCGGGAGGTTTAATGTAAGGTATTTGTCTCATCCAAGTTTCACTTCCATCCTGGGTATTTCAGGTAGGCTGTGTGGTTTTGTCTTCTTCGTTTGGGTCAGAAGTGTAGGGAAACAGGTCGGCTACATTGAGGATGGGTGAAATGCCTATCCCTGGTGGCAGCTGTATCTCATAGGCATTCGCTGAAAATTTCTGGAGAACTTTGTAGGGACCTATCTTCTTGTACTTTCGCTTGTTGTATGCACCTCTAGGGAAGCGTTCCTTGCAAAAATGCGCGAGGACTTCATCTCCCACATTAAACTGCACTTCCCTTCATTTCAAATCTGCTTGTTGTTTATATTTTTGGTTGTTGTCCTGCAATTTAATTTTCACCTGCTCATGCAAATCTCTCATCGCGTTAGCGAAATCTTCCCCATCTGCACTTCGCCTTTCTTGCTGTCCGAGATCTCGCAACTCATGCACTCCACGAGGATGCATGCCGTACAAGATCTGAAAAGGACTGCAACCCGTGCTGCGATTGGGCGAGTTGTTATAAGCAAACTCTGCCTGGGCAAGTACTCGATCCCACATTTGTGAATTCTCACCAATCAAGCTTCGTAGCAAGTTCCCCAGACTTCTGTTTACCACCTCTGTTTGTCCGTCAGTCTGCGGGTGATAAGCAAAGCTGTAACTCAACTGCGTATCCATCTTCTTCCACAGGGTGTGCCAAAAGTGCCCTGTAAACTTCACATCCCTGTCAGAAAGAATAGATTTAGGCAAACCATGTAGCCTGACAATCTCTGTAAAGAACAAGTGGGCCACGTGAGTGGCATCGTTGGTTTTTCTGCAAGGGATGAAATGCGCCATCTTCAAAAACCGGTCCACTACTACCATCACCGAGTCATAACCCCGCTGTGTCCTTGGTAGACCCAAGACAAAGTCCAAGCTGACTGAGTCCCATGGTCTACTTGGAATAGACAATGGTGTATATAGTCCCATATTTTGACTGTGACCCTTTGCTAACTGGCACACTTTACATCTGGTCATGAATCACTGTACATCCCTTCGCATTTTTGGCCAAAAGTAAAAATGGTTGAGCTGCTCGAGTGTCTTTTCTATGCCAAAATGTTCGGCTAGACCTCCACTATGCTTCTCCCGAATAATATTCTCTCTCATCGAGCAGTCAGGAATGCATAGTTGTCCTCCTCTAAACAATAGTTTCTCCTGCAAGTTATATTCCAACCATGGACTATTGTCTCTTACCAAAGGATTCTGGCACACTTCATAAGCCTCCTTAAAATCTGTGTCAGTCTGATATGAATCTTTGAAGTGCTCAAAACCCAGCGCTTGTACAATACTCTCCTGCAAGAGTAAGGCCCTCCTACTCAACGCATCCGCCACCTTGTTGGCTTGTTCGCTGATTTGTTTCAACACAAAGGTGAAACTCTGCAAATATTCCACCCACTTGGCATGTTTGTGATTCAGCTTGTGCTGTTGCATCACATACTGCAGTGCAGAATTATCCGAGAAAAAAACAAATTCATTTCCCAGCAAATAGTGTCTCCAATGCTTCAATGCTTGGATGACAACATAGAATTCCTTGTCGTAAGATGAATATTTCTGCCTGCTTTCATTTAACTTCTCAATGAAAAATGCAACAGGTTTATCCTCTTGGCTAAGTACAGTTCTAATAGCTGTACCGCTAGCATCACAGCGAACTTGAAAAAGCTTTTTAAAATTTGGCAATATTAGGATCGGTCTCTCTGTGATCTTCTTCTTTAGTAGCTGAAAACTCCTCTCTGCTGCATCAGTCCATCGAAAAGGCTGACTGGCCTTTTTGATAGTGTCCAACATAGGTGCGTAGATTTCACTAAAATTTCTTATGAATTTCTGGTAAAAACTTGCCAGCCCATGAAAACTACGTACCTCAAATAAGCTTTTCGGGGATGGCCAATTGACTATCGCTGCAATCTTCTCCGGATCCATCTTTAGCTCGTTTTCTGCTATTACGAAGCCCAAATAAATCAACTCTTTTTGCAGAAAAGTACACTTTTTCAGATTTATCAGCAGCTTATTCTGCTGCAATTTTTCCAGCACTTTTCGAACATGTCGAAAGTGTTCCTCCCTTGTCTTGCTGAAAATTAATATGTCGTCCAAGTACACTATCACAAACTTCCCGATGTATTCTTTCAGCATTTCATTCATTAACCGCATAAAGGTACTGGGTGCATTGCTCAGTCCGAATGGCATAACCAGCCACTCATACAGTCCCTCATTAGTCTTGAAGGTTGTCTTCCACTCATCCCCCTCTCGAATTCGAATCTGATGATACCCACTCTTTAAATCAATCTTAGAAAAATATGCTGCCCCACTTAGGCAATCCATCATGTCGTCCATCCGTGGCAGTGGAAATCTGTACCGGATGGTGATCTTGTTGATGGCCCTTGAGTCTGTGCACCGCCATTCTCCTCCTTTCTTGGGAGCGAGAACCGTTGGAACTACGCAAGGGCTCAAACTCTCCCTTATCAATCCTTTGTCTAGCAGTTCCTGCACCTGCTTTCTAATCTCCTCATTGTCTTTGGGGCTCATCTAATATGCTGCCTTATTTGGAAAACTTGCTCGGGCATGAAGTCAATATGGTGACTTATGCTTCTTTTGGGGGGCAGTTTATCTGGAAAGTCATCAAACACTATATCAGTAAACTCCTGCAGCATCTGTTGAATTTCTGTGGGTAAATCTGACACCTCTATGTGTAGCAGTACCGTCTTTGCTCTTCTTACAACAGCATAGCTCACCTCGCTGTCCTCAACTTGTTTCAGAAACTGTTTTCCGCTCATTAACAATACTTTTGTCTCACTTGTCCCTGTTGTTTCTTCCTCCTTGATGGGCACAAGTGTGTGCTTGATCCCATCCTTGACAAACGTATAACAGTTTGTGTTCCCGTCCTTCTTGTCATACTGCCATGGCCTGCCTAGCAGTATGTGACATACATCCACCGGCATTATTTCAAAAATGACCTTATCCTTATATCTGCCGATATGAAATTCCACTTCGCATTGCTCATCTACCAGCAATTGATGGCCTTTTTGCAGCCATGAAACTTTGTAAGGGATGGGATGTTTCAACCGCTTCAACCCCAACTTTTCCACCATCTCTTTGGGCACCAAGTTATTTGTACTTCCGCTGTCGATAATCAGCTTACAACACTTACCGTGTGACTTACAAACCGTCCGAAACAAAACTTTCCACTGAGTTTGTTTAGCTGTTTCTTTGGCTGGTTTCAACAACACCTTGTTTAAAACTAGGGCTTACCCTGTTTTTGGAGCATTCTCTGCTTCTTGGGGAGGTACCTCTGTTTCTTCTGGTTGTGAGACATATGCACCCCTTTGTCCAGCTTGGTCTGCCTCAGGACACTCAAACGATCCGTGTCCCCACTTGCGACACCTGTAACATTGATAACCAGCTCCTCTGCCTCGGCCATTTCCCCTGCCTTGCTGATATGGCCTACCACCTCTCGTGCGTCACCTTTTTTTGCTGATCCAAAAGCTTTAAAACTGCTGCCTTCCTCATTACTGTTAGTAGTTCGCCCTCTACCATAGGACTGGCCTCTTCCTCTACCGATTCCTCATCCTCTCCTCCCATTTTGTTTTCTAGTAATTTTCTCTTCAGTTTTCATAGCACTCTGATATGCTTCTTCAATGTTTTTCAGAGAAAGAATACTAATTTCATCTAAGATTTCTAGCCTTAAACAATTTACATACCTGGTTGTCTTCTCTGGGGTATCCTCTGTATAACCGGCCCTTAAGTTCACTCAATAAAACTCTTCAGTGTACTCCCTTACTGTCATCCCTTTCTGTTTCAGATTCTGCACTTGCCTATGTAATGCAATCTGATAATCCTTAGGCAGAAATCTGCCTTTCAACTTGGCCACCATCCTTGACCAATTCTTGATCGGCAACTTGTTCAACCTCCTTCTCTCTGTTTGGACACTATCCCACCACAAGGCTACGTGTCCCTTCAACTTTGTCGCAGCGAACTTAACTCTGCGGTCTTCACTGACCTCCTCACAATCAAAATACTTATCCAGCTCGCTGATCCAGTCCAACAGAACCTCTGTGGATAGACTTCCATCATAATTTGGGAGTTCTGGTTTGGGTTTACTGCTTGCTAATAAGACCGACCTCAACAGTCTCATTTCCGGGCCTTCTCCATCTGATCCATCTGTTGTCGCTACAGCTTCCTCTTCGCTATCATCACCTATCTCTGGATCCCTTCTTCTCCCTGCTTCAACTGCCTCCAAATGGGCAGTAAGAATCCTGATCTCCTCTCTCAGTCCTTCCTCTGCTATCCTTCGAACACCTCTTCCATGACCTCTCCTTCCTACCTCCATTTCTCTAGCCAATTCCAAATCCTGCTCTGATACCACTATGATGGGACCAACCCAACACTCCACACGTTCCGCACAATAAAGATTAGAATTAACACACTATTATGTTAATCACTAATTAAATGATTTAAACAATGATTAAACTGTGGATTAAATTATGGTTTGTGACTTGACCTCGGATATTTCTGGAATTTGGTGTGGTGGCAATTATGACTGTAGTTATACACTATACTCGCGCCTTGGTTTGCGTTTCCTGCTCCTCGTTCTCGCCAAAACCTTCCCTCCTACTATCGCTCGGTCATTTCTGCTCTTTGTTTCTTGGTGTCGAGGGTTTGCTCTGGTAAGGTTTATGCTGCCTATGCATGAAGCTACGCTGCAACTGTTGTGCGCGCTGGTCAGGGGCTACTTTGCCTGAAAGTTTGGCTCTTGCATTCACCTGGGTAATTTGTGGTCTTGGCTCTTTGCGCATAGAATGGTAGTTATGTTGCCTGTGTGGGTATTTGTTTACAGTTCCTGTGCAGTTGCTAACCTTATCTTTATTCCATGGTCACTGTTCCGTTATGAGGTCGTTTAGTTGGTAAATCTCAGTGGTTTTTTTTTTTGCATGCATCTAGGTTGCAAAGCGGTGGCACTCTCCTATCTTCAACTTCACTTCAGGTAACTTCATCCGTCCATGATTCACTTTGCTCTCTTTGTTGTTCTGTTTCTAATGAACTTGCTCCTTTGTCTCAGTCGGTATCCGAGATTCGTGGCTCAATGGCCTGCACTCTGTCTACGCTGCAAACCCTCCAGGTAAGGAAAAGTATCCCTTTCTCGTATGCATTTATCCACTTCTTTTTCCTTCCATAGTCGACAGTTATGCTCACAGTCTGGTCTTGGTTCTTTTGCAGGTTGAGGGTTTGCAGATGGGCGTGCCTGGCGTAGTCACCTCGGCTCTTGCTTGGTAGGCTCTGTCACTATCACCAATTTTGGTTTTAGAGTTAGGGCTTGTAGGTTCTGATGGTTTGGTTTCCTCAATACTTGTTCGTTGGTGTCCCTCTGCTGTAGTCAAGCGTCCTGGTTCGTTTTTAATGCAGGCCTTATTGAGTTTCAATGCTTGTTGTCTGTAAATTTATATATGATGGGAGCCGTCCCAAAAACCCTCATCTAGGGTTTGTTGGCTGTTAGGTTTGTGACTGCTTGTAGGTTATGTTTGGGCACTGTTATGTATATACAGGCATTTCATGTTATAATTGAAAAGAAATGTCAGAGAAATCGTTTGCTTTGAATTACCTTTGTTTTAATTGTGATTGTTCGACTGTTGTTTCTCTTGTTCTGGCTTGGACGCCCTCGAACTGTGCCTGGTTATCTTGTGCGGTTTCCTTGACTATTTTAAATGATTCTTAAGAGGAAAAAATGATGGAACTGTGCCTGCACTGTGGTTGTTTTCGTAGTTACTTCAATGACCAGAAAACATAGTAGACATACTCGTATTTGTTCAGGTGGATGGATTCGAAATTGAGAAAGTATTATGTGGCTTTTATGACTGTGTGTATGTGCTTAATTCGCTCAAACTGCTTGCAATTGTTCTTGTACGTTTCAATATTGACTTCTCTTAATGGGTTACCAACCCTCGTTCTGGGAATTCGATACAGTCTTTGTTGTCCGAACTCTATTTCTTTAGGAAAGGAAATAAAAAAAACAGTCTGCATGCACCATATTGACTGTTCTGGTTGTTCAATTAATAGAAAACAATAAAGAAATATCATGGCTATACAGATGGATTCGAATGAATAAATTGTCTGCTCTTTTTATTATGGATACTTGTATGCTGAACCTTTCGAATTATTTTCGATTTTACATTTATATCTTCTGTCCACAATTATCTGAACTGTGTGTAGTTATTTTTTTAGTTGCTATTCTATTAGTTACACAACTGTTCATATATTCGGTTCTGCCTGTACTGCAAGATTTACATTAGACATATTTGTCTTTTTCCTCTAAAATGAAAGAACAATTATTAAACTATAGTTTATTAAGGACAAACAAGATAGTGACCTTAATCGACTAAACTTTCCCTAAATAATATTGAGATTAAAAGAAAAACAAAGTCCTACATCCTACTTTGACAAACTGAACATAAAGAAACCAATTCGCTAATAAAACTTTCCACCTTGGCAGAGACCAACACCCGGTCATGGTGCCCTAGCTGGATGCTCCTGCATCACTCAGCGGGGAGGCCCAAGTCCCACAAATAAGGCCATGAATGTTCAATAGGACCAAAATGATCAAAATTCTATAAATCATCCATATAAAAAATACCTATTTGATTTAATCTAGTAAATGATTTGTGGAGAGAGGCAATGGTCCCTAGAAAATCCATTAATATCATTCAATCCAATGTGAATTTTCCTTCCATCTCCAACTTGTCAAGAAAAGTTTCCACATAGCCAGGGTTTAGTCGACATCATACTCCTCCGTATATATGATTGTTGCCTTATGCGGAGCCCTTGCTACAACCCATTCACCCAGGGTTCACTGCCTGAGATATTTCCATTGAACAATCTCATGCCAGATGTGTGAAGAGTTAAAAGCCCCCCAAAGATTCCTAGTGAGTAGGGCTTTGTTAAAATGCTTGGTGTTGTTTTCTGAGCCGGAGGGTTTGCTTTTTCTTGTGTAGACCCTAGGTTTTGAATGTTTGTCTGTAATATATAGCAATATTCCATTTGAAATGATATTCATGCTTGACTGTTTTGAAATTTTAGTTCAAATGATGATAATTTCTCAATGTGTATCTTTGGAATTTTTACATATGCAAAATGTAATGTAATTTTATTTTTCTTTGATAAATAAAATGTTTTAATTTAAATAAATTTATAAAATATTCTTCAAACATCCTATAAAATTGTTTATATATATAATTTTAAAAATAACATAGTTTCATATATATTTAAGTTTATTATGAGTATTATTAATTGTGTTTATTTCACATGATGAGGAGACTCACTTAATGTCTTCCCAATACATATATTTTATGACTTTCTTGATATCTTCTAGTACGTATATTTTTCATAAAATATAATGATATTGTAACAGAAAAGTTTATTATGAATATATTCTAATTTGATTTATAACAGTCGTCTCATAATCTTACCGAGTCATCTACATCCTGAATATATCCTATTTATGAAAAAAGAAAATATGAAAAATATCCAATTTCAAACTCGTAAAATATTTTTTCGCTTTTAGTGACTGAGCCTTTAAATCGATCACTTTCAAAATGAAAAAGTGGGAAATTCAAGTTTTAAAGTGCATATTGGTAATCGAAAAATATGCAATTTTAAACTCGTAAAATGTCTTTTCATCTTCAGTGACTTGGTATTTAAATCCACCACTTTCAAATTAAGAGGTGGGAAATTTGAGTCTCGAAACGCATATGATAATTTTACCGCTTTCTGCATTTCCACAAACATTTTTTAATTTAAACAATATAAAAATATAAACCTTATTTGTAATTTTATATAAATTTTAAATATATATCAAAATCAATATTTTTTATTTAACAGTTTTTACTTTTTCTACTGAGAAAGACACTTCCAAATTACTATTAAATAGATAACCTAAAATAAAATGTTAGAGAAAAATGAGAATAAATGATCACAAAGATAATGCTCTTAGTCGTAGTCATCTTAGTCATCACAACCACTTAGCAAAAAAAATCAACATAGATCCATTTTAAGTTAATATCTATCAAGCTTTGAGAGGCGTCAAATCTTCCTAGGTGCAAACTTCTTTTATAGTGTAAAATTTGAAAAAGAAAATTGCACATTAAGAGCTTTCATCCATTTCTGCACTTGTTGAATCATGGTTTAAGATGGACATATGCTAGTTGTGGTTATCTGTGTGTGGGTGTGCACATGCGTGTGCTCTATTTTAACTCTTTAATGGGTATGCAAAGAATTTTGCATTTCCTTGATTTTGAGCAATACACCAAAAAAATGTGTTAATTCATAAGGTTTTTTTTTGTTGTTTTATATAATATACATAGTTGAAATTGAATTATTTATTCAATATGAATATTTGAAATTGAAATTGAATTATTTATGGTTCAAATTTTTTATATTAAAATATTATTTTTTGTAATCAGTATATTTTAAATAAATATCTCTCTTATTAATATTACTATTTTTTTCAAATTCAAAGATTATAATTTGAAAACCTTATCAATAGAATCCAAAATTTCTCTCTTTACAGTGGAATCCAAAATACGTCCCTTTACACACCCAAACAAACATAAAATTTCACTTAATGTGCATAAGTAAATACACATCTACCGATAGTCAAAAGAAATAAATAATTAAAATTTTAGATGAAGGAATTACACATACTAAAACTGAGAAAGTATTTACGTAAGGAATTAGATTTGTTTTAATATCAATTATTTTATCTTTTTTATATAAAAAGTTTGCATATAATTATTCTGTTGGGTGGTGATGCAAAAGTATAACTTACCATTTTTATTGCAGAGTCAAAGTTCCCTAATGTTTGATTTTATTATTTATTTTTATATAGTTTTTTTATGTTTTTATGACAAATGTACAAAATCTGAATTAATGTAATAGGAACTCTCTTTGGCAGAGATTTCTGGAATAGGATAGAGATTAGTTAGATCTTAGATAAGATTTACAGGCCTAAGTTGTGGGAACTAGGTGAGATTATTATGGATCTAAAGAGATTTTAGGATCTGAAACTAAATTAGTTTTAGTCCTATTTGTACAAATGTTTTGATGTAAAAACTAGAAGGTGGAAAGGGGTGAGTGTGAGACGAGTGCCTTGCATGAGCCAAGAGAAGTCAAAAGGGAAAAGAGGCCCAAATCATTGTATTTCAAGCCAAGGGCCTTTTTTCCTTCTAATCATGTATATATTAATGTATAACACTATGTTTCGAGTGTAGTTGAAGTATTATCCTCTTTCATTGTTTAATCTTGTTAAAGTTTGAATCCACAGATCCAGTCTTTTAATGATTGCAAGATTTAAATCTCAGGAGGGACTCATGCATTCTTAAACCCTGCTTGCAGGATCAAAGAATTATTCTACATGCATAGTACATCTTTGAATGGTAGTGAGAGAATTGTAGGATTGTGTTATGTGTACAGTATGGCCAAGTGGGGTTGTGGGAGGACTAAAGTAGTGCTACACATTTGGGGTAAAACGAGTAAGGAGGAGTGAAATCAAAGTACATAGAAGAAGCATGTGGCAGAGCCGAAGGGGGAGTCCAACACAGAGATGAGAGAAGTTGAGAGAAGAAAGACCAAGAAAGACCAACACTTCAGAAAAATTAAAAATTGGAGGAAAGTTTGTTAATCAACGATGTTGGGGAGCAACAAATGACAGTGTCGAAAGACGGAATTAGAATTGTTGGGATTATACGGCATGGTGGAAACTACCCAGAAAGAATAGCCTAGAAGGATTGTGTTTAAACCCTAGTCTATGTGACTCGGAAGGAGAGGACCGAGACATGCCACCCCAGAGGTAAAATTGAGAGGAACAATGTCGAAGGTGATATGGTATAAAGAAGTGGCAAACCAAATCAATGACGGGGAGACATGGCAAGTGGTGACCACCCAAAAGGAAAGCATCAGAGGTTTCATTAAAACAGAAACAATAAAGCACAATGCTAAGACAAACAGTGGAAAGGATTAGTCACGGGGAGCGGGTGGACCCCAACTATGCATTGGAGTTACATGTTACAATAGAGAGAAGGGTTAGAGATAGATCATGCTAGAGGATATAGTATGCCATGCAAAGGCTTCATGTTAGGTTGAAGTGGAGTGGGTGGAGCATACCCAACCAATGCCTAATATGACAAATAAAATTTGGGGCTCTGAGGCTAAGCATCAGGCTTTAAAGGTCGGCACATGTCGACAATTCTTTTAAAATCCTTTCCACTTTTTGTTTGCATGGGATTTCAATCCTGAGCCTTACACGCGTAGTGTATACTGCTAAGTCCTAGCACCTGGCTCCGAGGGCTATCTGATACTGACTATGCATCGAAGCCACTATTGAAGCGTTGAAACAAAGTTTGAAGGCAACAAAATGGGAGTATGGTATAAGTGGTTGGTGTCGGGTAGGACTGATCCTAAGGATTAAGGTGGACCATGGAGGTCCTACTAGAGAGGATTAAATTGAGAGAAATTCTTCGTCATACTCACATAAATTTGACCTAATATACCTGTTGGATGCTCCCACTGTGATTTGATTTTATAAGGGATTTAAATCCCGATAAAGAGTTTTATTAAGGGACTGAACGAAACGCCTGCTGGAGAGGAACTGGGCGCTATGGGAATTGGAAAGCTTAGATTTATGCTTACATCAAGTGGTATTAGAGCTAGAAAGCTCTTTAGCTTGACATCTCTTAGTGAAGGATACATGAAATTTTGGAGGAAATGAGTCCCAGCAGAATAAATAATAATAGAGGAACTATGGAGCAAGGTGTTGTAGTAGAATTAGATCTAGAAGAAGTGTGGTCTAAGTAGAAAGTCACTAGAAGAATACAACAACAGTGGTGAAAGTTCAATGGATATTTGGATAGGGGAGCGATGAGGTATGTGGATTCTATATTGACAATAATATGTTGTGATTGAGAGTTGATGATCATAGGGAAGTGTTGAGAAAAGCACTACAAATTTGGAGAAGATTGTGAAGCAGGATTTCCCGATTCAAGGATATTAGAGGGTTGCAATAGTGGAAAAGTGGACCAAAAGGAGACTTTGGATATCAGATCTTCGCATATGTCTTATACAACATATGTAATGTTTTATTTGAAGTATGTTTGTAGGAGTGGCAACCATACATAAGGAGATGCAGTCATTGTAGTAGCAAAGCTATAATGAACAAGAGATAGGTAGAAGCGAAGAATTCAAGCAAGAAATGGTGACAGAACACAGTGGAATCAAATGGGATTGTTGAGATGAAGATAAAAAAGTTCTCAAACGAAAAAAAGCTAAGTAGATGAAGTGCAGAAGTCAAACATCTTGAAAGTTGAGGAGCGAAGGTAATCCAAAAGAAGAGGAAAGGGTTCTACTGTAGGGAACCTAAGAAGTAGGTCAACTTCCAGCAGAGAAATAGGTTGGGTAGAAGTTGACAAATATTTCTGTAATAGGTGTGGGAAGAACTATCTAGAGGAAGAAACAAAACCAAGAGGGGAGTTTGGTTTTGGTAGAAATCATTAGACTTGTTACAAAGACAAGGAGAAAGGCTTCTAGTGGCTCATAGGTGAATAGGAAGAGTTCCCCAAAGGAAGAAGCAATAGGTATAATGACTATTAATGGTCATATGATGGGTTCAAGAAAGAGTCAGAGAGAAAGGAATGCAAAAGTAGCAAACGTGAAGAAAAAGATGTGTGATGAAGAGAAAAGGAGAGAATTGGTTGAGTTAAGGACAAATTTGGATAAGATGAAGAAGCACCTTGCAAAATGGGGATGTTATGGCTAGAGAATGAGGAATAAGGAGGTAAAATGGCCTTCTTCCTAGAGAGAGTTAGAGCAGAGGAAGTATTATGGGCTAAAATAGAAACTTGGAGTAGTTGAGTTTAGGAGAAATGTGTTCTTTGGTGAAGAATAAGCTAAAGAAATTGAACAAGAGTTTATAGATAGTCTATAAAAAGAGTAAGAGGGAGCTGAGGCCTTGGTAAAAGAACAGATTTTTGTTTCTGAATCTAGCTTTTTATGTGTTTTTTCATATTTGACCAATGTTGATCAATATTTAACTCACAAATAAATGAAGCTTCTTGAGGAGATAACTAAAATAGAAGTGTTTTGTGAGCATATGTTTAAACCCTTTAAAGAGGTCAAAACTAATAAGGAAATTGTTATGCCAGAGGAAATTAATGGAATATCATCCTTAATTTTTTACTTAGAGAAGAATGAAGTAACATTATTTCAGGAATATGGTGCAGATGAAATAACTTTGAAGGAGGAAGCAACAAATGGAGGAAAGGAATTATTCCAGGAAGATATGCTCGAGAAGATTTCAGTTGGAAGTTTCATGCCTGAGGAAGAAGACACAAGTGAAGATGAGAAAGGATGGTTGGCAAGGGATATGAGCATGGAGAACATGGAGATAGTTCAAAGTGATTTTGAATTGTTTGAAGAATTAAATTTCTTGGAGAAGAGGACGCTTAGAATGACTGAATCTAAGCCAAATATAGAGCTAGAGATGGAGTGAATTTTTGCACCAAAACATGGATCCATCCTTAGGGGGGATGGTAATGATGAGGAGGAAATTATTCAAAAAGAAGAATAGAAGTGATCAGAGACTATTGTGGATGAATTTCTGAGGGTGACCATTAAAGAATAAGTTGGTGAGGCAAAGGACAAATTGATAGGAAGCTCGCAAAGCTCTATTTTGTATCAACAAGGGGCACTAGAAGCCATAAAGAGATCTCAAGGTCTCATACTTTTAAAACTGACACTTGTTTTGTGAATGTAGGTAATGTAGATTTGCATGAACCATTGGAGGAATCCATGCAAAATGAAAAAAGCATGGAAATTATAGCTGAGTTGGAGTTTTAAGAGGATTGGTTGGACCATCCACGAACCAATGGTGGAACAAAAGATATGGAAAAGGATTGAAACACTACAAAAGGAGACAAGGACAAGGCTTCAATGGATAAATTGCAGTAGCAACAACACAACAATAAGGAAGCATTTTGGCAGCAAATGTAAGTGAGGATGGAAGAGTTATGGTATCTAGAAAACAATATGGACAAGGGAATTGAAAAAATCAGAGAGAGGATGGAGAAGATATCTCAAAAGAGGCATATTGCAGAGAGGAAGCAAATGATACAGAGTTGTTGATGAAGATAGAGAAAGTGTTACATAAGCAAGGCGAACTGAGAGCTACAACAAAAAGTTTGGAAACCAGGAAGAAGGAAAAAGACAATGGACCAACAACAACATGATAAGGAGAAGCACCTACTATAGAACAAATGTAACACCCTCCTCCCACATATACCCACGAAACCATCCAACCAGAGTAAACATGCGACGAGAGGCTTCTATGCTATGATTTGACCTACTAGGTAACATTAAGGAAATGGAATCGACAAAACATATCACACAGTTATCCAACATTATTAAAAGAAAAATCAATCACTTTGACAACTTGTCCCTAGTTCCTACTGCAGTTCTGGACCACTTAGGCCATAGTCGCTCTCATGCTACGGGTAAGGGAGTGAGCAGAGACCCAAAGTCGCTCTCATAGGCCTGGATGTCAGTGACTGTGGACCAAACTTGCTAGTTTTATGTGAGCGATCCCCAAATTTAAGCCACTTTTTAAGGCCAAGAGCCCATGCCACTGTCCAGAATGGAATGATAGCTTGAAATCAAGAAAGGTACAAGGAAACAATGAAGCAAAAGAAACAAGCCGAAAAAGACCTTAACTAGACCCCTACTAGCCATGACAAGCATTTCATCAAACATATCATTCACATGTAACATATAAGTGTAAACAACAAAATTAAGTGTAGGCATCTCACACTTATCTGAGAATCATTATGAACCATTGTTCCCTCATGCCATTTGCTACATATTCATCTATTAGGTCATAGACACATTATCCATTCATATATCAGTAAAAACATGCTAAGAGACATAAATAATTTCTATCATAAAATTTGCATATAACCAACATAATAGGAACATAAATACAATAAACATATCGGCCATCAAAATCCATATATACATCAGTACCTTTACACATGAAAATCACATGGGGGCTTCACTGTGGGATCAATATCATACCATGTGGTTTCATATTAGGGGATATATATTGAGGAAAAAATGACATAATATATTGGGGAATATATAGGGAGTAAAGGGTTTTTATATGAGAAAATATAAAAAATGGTCCTTAAAGTTAATGGAAAATTATAAAGTGGTAAACAAAATGTGAATGAAAAAATTGATACCTACAATATCTAGTAAAAGTAGAGGTTTTTTAAATTGGAGAGTTATATTGGTTTCATATTGGTAGGGGGTTAAATAATGTGATTTTTATAGATATTTTCCAAGATGTAGTCAAATTAAAAGTATTTTTTAATATGCCATGAACGCACGTGATATGTCAGAGGTTCACTGAGTGAATCCCCAGTTGAAAATCATGGGAATAAATTTCTCATTAAGGAATGCAATAAATCAATCGAATATGGGACTACCATGTTCCACCCGACCATAGAACGGTTGAGCCAAATCTCTCTTCAGTCATTCATCCTTGTGCCATATTCCATGAATGAATGTGGTATCTCTTAGAACACATCAATTAAAACTCATCCAAGGTTTCCAGAGGCCATCCAACTAAAAGCACCAAACAATGATTCCACCTCATGGTTAGACATCACAAAACTATCATTAGATTGGTCTCCATCCAAGCCTCCCAGGGCTTCTAGAGCATTTTTCCAACCAAGGTTTCTAGAACGAGTAACTCAACCCACAACTTATACATGCCTTCCAGAGCACTTTTTCAACTAAGGCTTCCAGGACTAGTAACTCAACCCTCAACTTATACATGGATTCCAGAGCATTTCTCCAACCAAGGCTTCCATGACTAGTAACTCAACCCACCAAGGGCTTCTAGAGAATTTTTCCAACCCTGGCTTCCAGGACTAGTTACTTAACCCAAGCTGTTACAGGGCTTCGAGAGCGTTTGTTCAACCAGGGCTTCTAGGACTAATAACTCAATCCAAGCTAAGGAAACATGAGAACCAACCAAAAAAAAACAATGAAAGTAAACCCACAATCACCATGGCTATCCAAGAAATGGAAAGGCTAGGCAATCCATTGTTGATCTAGGCAATCCTCCATGCCAATGACAGATTACAACCATGAAACCACATGCATATGCCATGCATGCCAAAACTAGTGAAAAAACATCCATGCAACTCAGTACCTGCAAGAAAATTTGATGTAGTTGTCGACCCCGATGTTGTCTTGCACTTTCTTGCTCTTCCTTTGCCTTCTTTCTCTAAGAATCCAAATATGCCACATCGTTTAAGAGTGATCCAAGAAAAATCTAAGTATCTAAGAGTATGAAAGTGAGAGAATAATGAGAGAGCTCCAATACTAAACTGATCAAGTCTCGCCCACTGATCCTCAAAATCCTTTTTATTAATGAGGCCTCTATTCTCTTCATTTTCTATTATTTTCCTTCATTTTCCTCCTCACATGCAACCTGTGACCTCTCACCTTCCTTTTCTCCTAATTTCCATTATTTTCATAAATAAATTCCAATTAATGCCTCATGCCTTTCCAAAGCCTTAGCCATTTCCTTTGCCGATTTCTTTAGCCATAAACAACCAAATGAACACCCACTAGGATGTCCTTCCCACCAGTCAACTTGGAATATGTGTCCCATCATCCGTGGTATTTATATATTTTTACACAATTTTTTAACCGAGGCTGTTATAGAACCCTTCCTCTTAGGGGAATATCATCCTCGATGTTCAATGATTCCTGTAACGAACACGACTGTTGGAAAAAAAAAGATACTACCCATAGAGCTTTATAACATAGATTGTTGCAGTATTTACAATGACCATATCCTAAAACAAAACATAATGACAACATGACAACATACTACATAGTGGAGCTTTATAACATAGCTCATTACGGTATTTACAATAACCACATATAGACATATACACATCTGCTAAACCAAGAAAAAAGAGATATGATGCTCATATCAATCGACAAGGGAATTCAGAGGCTCACACCTCCACCCTCAAAGTAGTGCCAGGATTCACCTCCTTCCCAGGAATTCGGAATCTACTACCATAGTCAAAGCTGCATCTAATGTCTAGTGCTATAATCTTGTGCCACCTATCCTCTCATTGAATAGTTATAGGCTCATTGTTGCAGGGCGCACTCCCAATGTGCATTTGATTCCATCTGGCAATGCTCATGACCAAAACAAATCCATCCCCAACCTTCCCTTCTCTACTACACAATCCCTCGGGTAATCCAGTCAACTCTTCCGTGCAGCCACTCACGTTCCAAGTTTCGCTAGCAGCCCCATCCCGGGCAATCCATCCCTTGGCAAGGCTTCCTCACATCGGAAGATATAAAAACCAAGGCATATAGCTGCCTCAAAACCATCAAACCGATCATAGCATGCTCATGGAAATCAACAGACACAATTTGTTGGCATTATGATGTTTGTGTTGTACTTGATGGCAACCCACTCATAAAAGAACATCTCTCTTATTTATATCTAGATGAATCTACGGAAGAGATATCAGATGACAATTCTCAGTATGAAAAGTCCAAAGGGGGAGATTGTTGGCATTATGAGACAAGTGTTGTCCTTGATGGCAAATCACACAAATGATAAATTATAGTGCAGCAAATTTATTTGATAAATTATAGTGCAACAAAGTTTCCTTCATGTAGAGAAAAGTTCACGCACTTTTATGCAGAGAAAATTTTATTCCATGTAGAGAAAAGTTCACGCACTTTTATGCAGAGAAAAGTTTATTCCATGTAGAGAAAAGTTCACGCACTTTTATGCAGAGAAAATTTTACTCCATGTAGAGAAAATTTCACGCACTTTTATGCAGAGAAAAGTTTATTTTATGTAGAGAAAAGTTCACGCACTTTTATGCAGAGAAAAGTTTACTCCATGTAGAGAAAAGTTCACGTGCTTTTATGCAGAGAAAAGTTTATTTCATGTAGAGAAAAGTTCACGCACTTTCATGGTTGGTTCATGATATTATTTTGATAGTTTTTGATCCTATGGTTTTGGCCCGTGGTGTTGCATCCAAAAGTGTTGATCTCACGCACTTTCACGGTTGGTTCATGGTATTAGTCTGACAGTTTTTGATCCTATGGTTTTGGTCTGTGGTATTACATCCAAAAGTGTTGATCTCACGCACTTTCATGGTTGGTTCATGGTATTAGTCCAACAATTTTTTGATCCTATGGTTTTGGACCGTGGTATTGAGAAAGGACTAAGGCTATAAAAGAGGAAGGAGATCATTTGGCAAAGCATCATCTGAATTATTGAATATCTAATAAACTGCTAGATCTGGAATACTGTGATTGGGTTATGGTGCAGATCTGGATCTGAGCTAAAGAGGGATCTCACCGGTTGATGGAAAACAAGATCTAAGGATAGATCGGGATCAAATGGTTTGAAATGAACTATCTCTATATATTTGATTATGCTTATTCTAGATCTGTATACTGACGCTTGTAATGATATGAACTGGGTATAACTTGAGTTTGAAATCGCTGCAAGTCATGTTTGAATATTTATAGATCTGCACACGGGTTGGCTTTGGTGTAAGCGCGTATGTATGCAGGTTTGGTTCATTGTAGTAGTGTATACAATTTGAGCTATGATATTTGAAGTCACAGGTGGTTCTGGTTGTTGATGATGACAGTTTAAAGGTGTCAGTATTCTGCATATCCTGTTTGGTTGATTGTGTTTAGCTTCAGTATTGATGGATGAGAACTAATATTGGATCAGGATCATAATGACTCATATTTATGTGATTTGATGGACTAGATCTGGGTGCTAACACATATATTATCCTTGTATATGTATTGATCTAGTGTTTGGGTGATTCAGAAGATTGATTGATTATGTGCTTCAATGATATTAATGTATCCAGTATGAAAATGTATGAAACGTGGTACCTGGAGGAAGAAAGAGAAGGTTGTAGCCTTCAGTAGGTCCGCACCTACGTACTAGTACATCAGCTAGTACAAGAGCCAAGGGGGTGGTAGCTCCCTTCTAGTAGCAACTGGAAAACAAGTAAAGGTTGGAGCATCTCAGCAGGTAGCAGCCTGCACAAAGGGGGTTGTAGCTCCCTTCCAGGAGAGTCTGGAGAACGAGAGAAGGTTGTAGGCTTCTGCAGGTAGAAGCCTATGTACTGGTATAAGTCTGCACCAGTACAGAACTATTGTAAAAGGTATTTCTTATTAAAGAAGATTGAGACGACTTGCAGCAGGTGGTTTTCACCCACATTGGGTTTCCACCTTACATCATGGTGTTCATGTGTGCTTCTTGTGTGTGATGATCTGTTCTATTTTACTGCTCTGGTTTACTGCTCATATGGTTACTAATGTTCTGATGCACTCATTAGAGATCAACTAACTGAATCATATGTTTAATGGATATATACTTGTTGCATCACATATGAATCTTAATATGGAAAGAGAAAAAGTTTTATTGATCTGATAATACTGATTCACCCCCCCTCTCAGTATTATTTCCAACACAATTGGGTACTAGTGTCCCACAATGGCCCTCTTCCTGAAGTGCTTTACCAACATACTGCTGCATATTCCAATTCTTTTCACTACTGCTACTGATTCTTGCAATTGATTTCAATCATCCAGCAGACATTTTCATACTTCCTGTACCAAGAATGCACCTTCCATTAGATTTCAAATAAATTGCAATAAATTCACATCATACCTCCTTGGTAGCTCGTCAATAAGGTATATTTGCAATCTTATTTTCTTCCTATCACAACAAGTAAAACTAGCATATTTGACGAAATAAACACGTATAAAAATATCTCATCAGGTTAGCTCAAAACGTAACCATCATAGATTAAAATCATAAATCACATGTAACCATCATAAACTAGAATCATAGATCACATGTAATGATCATAGGTCAAAATAATAAATCATATGCATAATAAAACTAAAATACAATACCGATACTTATCCCTCATCGATCCTTACTTCTACCTTTGTTCTTTTGTACACACATCGGATCGGTTGCCACATCCAACAAACACCCAGTGCCTTCTCCTCCACCAGGTGCACATATGCATAGTGTGCATCACACACATACAAGCACACTCACCATACAACACCATGCAACACAAGCACCTATATCTAACATATAACACATACACCTAAACCTAATGTACATATGTATACATGCATAATGTACATCAGAAGACATTCATCTGCACACAACATGCGACACCAAAAAATGCATACACGTACACCTAGTATAAAACACACAAATACACCTATATCTGATGTACAACAAAATACAATACATACGCCTACATACAATATACAACATAATACATGCACCTACACTTGGCGAACAACACAACATAAATACATGTCTAGAGTGAAACATAATGAATGCATATGTCACGATACTATGACTACACAATGAACATACATAGTACCGCATGCCCGCAACACAACATGTATGACATGCACTGAATCCCACATGCACACGAGTACCACATGTATCAAGAACCACCTGCACAATGTGTGCACAATATCACATGTACAGGACACCACCTACACAACGTGTATAGATCGCCATATGTACACTGGACCATTGTACATGTACAAAAAATTGCATGTACATGGTATCACACGCACGACATGTACACAACACCACATGTACATAGTGCCACACACAAGACATGTACACAACACCACCTGCACATAATCCACTTCTATAACATGTACACAACACCACATGCACACATCACCACTTTTACAATCATGCACACCACAAAATATGTGCATAGCACCACATGTATAACATGCATGCAACATCACTTGTACATAGCACCACATTTCCAACATGTACATAGCATCATCTATACACAACACTACATATTCAACATGTTCATAACACCATATGCACACAAAACTGCATATCCATCATGTACATAGCACCATCTATACCCAACATGCAATATGCACACAAAACCACATATCCATCATGTACATAGCACCATCTATACCCAACATGTAATATTCAATCATTCATACAACATTATATGTACTACAACATGTACATAACATTACATAATCAACCTGTACACACACTAAATATACACCACACCGCATGCACACAACATCACAAGGGCAACAAGTACAACATATATACGACATATGCATAACAATCGTACCACACATCCAAAACCACACAAACACTTTACCATGCAACCACTACAACAAAACCAGCGATTTGCGCCAGATTTAGCGCTAGATTTTAGTGCATTTTTTTTTATTATTTGTGATGAGAAACCTGGCGCTAAATTTGGCTCTATTGTACAATTTTTAAAGCGTCCCTTTTTGCGCCTGATTTTGCATCCTTTTTCACACTAGATTTTGCATCATTTTTTACACCAAACTATGCATCATTTTTTGCGTCAAATTTTGAACCAAGATTTGCATCTTATTTTATGACAGGTTTTGCTTCTAGTTTTGTGTCATTTTTTGCATCTATTTTTCATTGTCTTTTGCTTCCTATTTTGTGTCATTCTTTTCTTCCATTTTTGCGCCATCATTTGCATCAAGTTTACACTGTATTTTGCATCCAATTTAACGTCTTTTTCTGCATCCATTTTGTGTCAGTTTTTGCATCTAGTCTTACGCCACGTTTTGTATCTAGTCTTACACTAGTTTTTGCTTCTATTTTTGCACCAGCTTTGGTGCCTATCTTTGCACCATGTGTTGAATTTGATTTAGCACCAAATTTTGCATCCATTTTTGTGTCCATTTTTGCATATTTTTTTGGACCAATTTTTACGTCCACATTTACGTTTGATTTGTCTCCATTTTTCCCATCTCATTTTGGACCATATTTTGCCTCATTTGTTGCATCCAATTTTGCATCGTTTTTAACACCATTTCTTGCATCTAATGTTACATCATTTTGAGCATCCAAATTTGCATTTATATTTGCATCTTATGTTGAGTCATGTGTTTTTTCCACCTTTGCATCTTATTTTGTGTCTAATGGTACACTCAATTTAGAGCCATTTTTTACGTCTACTTTTGTATTTTTTTTTGCACCAAGTTTTGCATCCAATTTTAAGCTATTTTTATGCCCATTTTTGCACCATTTTTTGTGTCTACTTATGTGTCCAATGTTGCACCATTATTTACACCCACTTTTTCATCCAATTTTGCATTTTTTTTGGTCTAGTTTTACATCATTTTCACCATCCAAATTTGCATCTTTTTCTGCCTCATTTTGTGTCCACATTTGCATATAATTTTATGTCTAAGTTTGAGCCTAAATTTGCATCTGATTAGACATCATTTTTTACATCCAATATGTCATCCTTGGTTTCACCTTTTTTCAGCCCCATTTTGCATCTTGTTTTTATGTCTTTTCTTACATCTTTTTTTTCTTTTTTTTTTTTTTTTTTTTTTTTTTTTTTTTTTTTTTTTTTTTTTTTTTTTTTTCGTTTTTTGCGCCCAAGTTTGCATCCCAAATTTACACCATTATTTGCATCATCATTTGGCATCTTAATTTGTAACATTTTTGCTTCTTTTTACACTCAACTTTGCATCTTATTTTACATCTAGTTGCCTGTCTCTTTTTTGCATCTAATTTGGTGCCCATTTATGTGCCCTTGTCTTTGCCCAATTTGATATCCTTTTGTATGCCATGTTTTGTTCCCTTCTTTATGTCAACTATTGCACACTTTTTCACTTCTAATTTAAAACACTTTGTATGTCAATTGTTTGCATTTTGTATTAATTCCTAGTTTAACATCCAATTTTACTTTCAATTTTGCATCCATGGTTACATCCGCATTTGACTTCTTATGTAGAGTATATTTTTATTTACATATATGACCCCCTTTATAGATTCATAGTGAAATATATCATAGTTTCTAAATATCATTAAAGCAGATATCACAATTCAAAATCATTTGTAAAGAAATTTAAGGGAAATTGACAACATCCATCCAAAAAAATAACAATGTGTCATTAACAATTTTCAAGACATGTATAAAATAGCAACATAATACTAATAAAATCAGTATTATTTTTAATCAAAACAACTAAAATTCAAATATGATTAACAGATCAAAATATTTCATGAATATCATTATTCTATGATAAATTAACAACATACATCCAAAGATGGTAATATCACCATACATTATAATTCTCTATCAAAATAATGATGATACTTTCCAATATATAAATCAAATAAAAATATAATAATGATAATATCATCATCATCTTTAATCAAATCAAACTCATCGTATGATTACAAAATCAAAATGTTTCATTGATATAGGGTAAATTCACAACACCCATATAAACATAACAATGTCATTCTACACAATAATTTCTTCATCAAAAACGATGCATATGCATGCCTAGCTACCACCACCAAGATCATCCTCATGATCATCTTGATCATCCTCATTACTCTAATCAACATCATCACCAACACCGCAACTATCATCATCATCTCCTCCTTCACCACCACCCTCATCCTCATCCTCATCATCTCATGATATATGTTGAACATAATTTGGATCATCATCATAACCATCGTCTTGGAAATCGTTACATATAGCATTTTGACAAAAAAAATCAATATTACATGTTAGTATTAATTACATAACGCAACGCATGTTTTTGTTATACAATGTTAACCATAAAATGAGGTAAGATATAATATCTAATAGTACTAAAAAATAAAATGAAAATACATTTCAAAAGTATATTGGAAATCCAACTAAGATTACATACCATAGAGTCCATCCAAACAACAAATTCAACCCATCTCTTTTGTTGTAGCACCTCCTTTTCTAAATGATTTGGAGGTATTCCATATTTTAGTTCCTATCAATCAGTAAATAGAGAGAAATTAGATAACAATGACTTTCTTCTAGTACAAACTTTATTAAAAAAATATCACATGTTTAATATGCTTACAAAGGTTGTTATCAGTGCTTTTAAACCTTTCTGGCCACTACGATGAGTGACTTTTGTCTTGGTTAACCTCGCCTTGGATGCCTTGTCCTTAAACATAAACCAATTCAATTTATTTTCACACAAATATATGTCTAAGATACTTATAAGTATTAATACATTCTAAATAACATTTAATGAAAAATTCAATACCTGAATGCTCTCATTGCCGACCTTTCTTTGTGCATCAAACTTCTCATATGATTTTACAAGTTCTTTCCATAATTTAAAAGGTATGTCAAATGGTATTTGTTTGAGTCTTTGATCTTGAGGCATTTTTTAATTTTTCTTGTTTGGTTGCAACAAAACCTCTTATAGTTGAGTGACATTTGCAATTTTATCTTCTTAACCGACCAACCTGTACCAAATTCATTCTCTATGTCCTGTACCACCATCTTTTTTAGGTGAAGTGGAATCTTGGAGAATGTGAGGTGAAGATGATCTCTAAATCGTTGAAGGCAGGAGTCCTTTAGCCTATTTAAGAATTTTTTTCCTGTATCTATCCTTCTTATCTCCCCTGAGATAGGGTCATACTCTATCTTGGTACCTAAACTACCAATAGATGATGCATAAGCTGAGGATGAACAAGAATTTGCAGTCCTAGGAGTTGCCATCACACAAGATGTTTCAACACAATGTTCTTCATTATTGGTGTTTGATGTCAATGACACTTTTTTTGATTTTTTTCTTGATCCAAGAGAGGATGGGGAACTTATGGATTCTCGTAAAGCTTGTTGATTACCTGGACCTAGTTGATTAGCTTTAGGGGATTTTGTCTTAAGAAAATGGATTAGGGATTCAGCATCCAAAGCATGAAGTTTTTTAAGTCCTTCTGTCCCAAAAACATCTTCAAGCAAGGACTCTGTTATCAGATTTTTTCCCTGTCCAAGTTTCAATGATTTACTACAAAGTATAATTATAAAATTATAATTCTAACTTAAAACCTTAAACAAAAAATAAAACATCTTATATTATGTAATTATTCTATAAAAACAAAGTAAGCTTACCTTTTCCGATCCACTTGCACCTCCTTCTCCACTTGTCATATCCCCAAAGTAGAAGAGATCGATAGGAAAGGATGTTCTCCCTAAAAAAACAAAGGATTGAAGGTGAATAATCTCAAAATGGCTCTCTAGGGCGGAATTTGCAGACAACTTAGTTAAAAATCCAAGTGACAATTTCTGTTTTGACAATTTCTTCCTTTCTTGGAATTAGATTCTCCAGTCCTAGATGATAGAATGGTTGTTGTCATGTATATAAAAGACCTCATGCCATTGTTCCCCCCCTTCATGTTTTTTCCTAAAAAAACATTACCCTTTTTACATAATTACAAAATATAAACAACAGCGGATTTTTACATACTTACATAATACAAACAACAGATTTTTAGCAATTAGAAATTAGATTTACCAAATTTCCAAAAGCTTTTTTTATCTAATTAGAGAACAAAAAAAACAACAGATTTTTACATAATTACATAATACAAACAACAATAGATTTTTACCAATTAGAAATTTGATAAAAATCTAATTTCTAACTGGTAAAAATCTGTTGTTGTTTGTATTATGTAATTATGTGAAAATCTGCTGCTGTTTATGTTACGTAATTAGATAAAAAACATTTGGAAATTTGTTAAAAATCCAATTTCTAATTGGTAAAAATCTGTTGTTGTTTATAAAGGACCTCACTCAAAAACAGTCATAAAAGACTTCATGCCATTGTTTTTCCTACTTCATGTTTTTTCTAAAAAAAATCATTTCTCTTTTTACATAATTAAAAAATGTAAACATCAGCATATTTTTATATAATTACATAATACAAACAGCAGCGGACTTTTACCAATTAAAAAATCTAATTTTTAATTAGAAATTTGAGACAAATATAATTTTTAATTAGAAATTAGATAAAAATGATGTCGTGGCATCACCCATCCTAGTTAAAAGAAAAGCAGTAGATCTTTACCAATTAGAAATTAGATAGAAATCTAATCTATAATTTGATAAAAATATCATTTCTAATTTAATAAAAATCTAATTTCTAATAATGCCCTAGCATCACCCATCCTAGTTAAAAGAAAAAGCCTGGTAAAAGGCAAACCCTAAAAGCAGCTGCTAGGAAAAATCTACTAGTAAAAATTTATAAAATATTACTAAGGGAATAAGAAGGTGTTGTTCCTAGAAGGAAGAAGTCTATGCTCGAGAGGAGTTGGTGATGCCTGCGTGTTGGTTGGGAGGAACAAGCACTCTCCCATAGATTTCCCAAAGGAATTTGTAAGTTTTTATTAGTACTTTGATGTGGTATATTGGTTTGTTTTCACAGCAAGGTTATTTTGGTCAAATCATTGTTGCGGTATTTAAAATTACGTGAAACTTTTATGAGTTCATTATCTACATTAGGATTCCTAGGAAATCTACCCATGTGAAAACCTTAATGATGTAATATCTGCCCATTGTGACTTGAACTAATGTTTGGATCTTGATGCTGAAATGACACAGTTGTGTCTTTGCCTACAGTTAAACATATATATTTTGTAATATTTTACAATCGTTTCTGGGGTTACAAAATTTCCTCTCTCCATCCCTACCAATGATGTTGGTATCCAGCTATGCCAATGATGTTGGTATTGGAGTTGCCCAACACAATGCTAGTTGTTATGCATATCTCATCAATATGGATTATTAGGAATTTGTTCCACTGGTTGTGGGTGTCAATAGCCCACTAATGGTGTTATGGGTTGCAATCTGATTCAGTCGTTGCTGATTCACATGCATGGGGAACTTGAGCCTCTGTAGCTGGTGGGGAGCATGACCTCACTAGGGCAGGCTTTCTTATCTACTCTCCACTGTGTCTTGAGTAGTTTGCACCAAATATTCATGGTCCAATACTGGGTGATCAGGAGTTGTTTTGCTAAACATATTGAAGGCCAACCCTTTGTTTTGCAAAAAGGTGATGCACTGAATGATAGAAAACCAAGCATACTGTAATTCCCGTTTATGTTTGGCTGACAATTTCCATAAATTGCAGGAAGTACTTATTTATTTGCGGTTTGTAAGTCACTTATTGTTTCTTTATCAGATGAAATATAATTGATATCTCGTCTTGCAAAAATAGTACTACATCCATGGTTTGTAAAATGATCAATGATTTATATCAAACCTCAACACTCTTGGAGAGAAATGGAATCTATGACATCATCTCTAAATTTGACACCACGGTAATAGAATTGGCAGTAACAACATACCAAGCAGCTCTGCTATTGCTGTTCAATGAAGCTACGAAGCTGAGCTATGTAGAAATTAAATCTCAACTAAATTTGGAAGATGAAGATCTTATTCGACTTCTGTATTTAGTTTCATGTGGCAAGAACAAGATTCTTCTAAAGGAACCTAGCACTGCAACAATATCTACAAGTGATAATTTTGAATTCAATCCTCCCTTTTCGCACAAGTTGAAAAAGATTAAGATTCCACTTACAGATATGAATGCAAATGAGAGGAATAGAGTGATCGAAAATGTAAAAGAAGACAGACATTTCTAAATAGATTCAACAATAGTTCTCATCATGAAGGCTAGAAAAATCTTACCTCAACAACAACTATTGAGTGAGTGTGTTGAACAGCTCCAAAGCATATTCAAGCCAAAACTTCAAGCAATAAAATCCAGAATTCAAGACTTGATCTCAAAGGAGTACATGGAACGTGACAATGAAAACAATAATTTATTGAGATATATAGCCTAATATCATTGATTGAGATGCAAGTCGAAAACAAATCTGTAATGCAACTTATGGTTAATTTTGTTTTATTTTAGAGAAATAAAACATATCACAGATTGGATTTTCGATGTGAGTTCGATTGACTAACATAGAAATACTCTGTTTTGCAATAAAGAATGAAGAAGATTTCGAGGTCACTTGCAAATCACTCACCCAGTTCTACCTTCAAGAGGAGGGACTTTAGATAATGCATGGTTTTTGTGCCACAACTCATCACAGGAGGGAACACTGCTCGAGTCATGCTACTATTCCTTAAATTTTGTTTTATGTTTCAGACAAGGAGTTTTATCCCTTCATCTAAAAGGAAATAACATAAAGTGGCGATGGATCGATATAGAAGTTGAAACTATTAGGATCTAAAGGAGTGGTGGTTTTATCCACTACTCTAGCTAGTGCCTAAAAAATATAAAATTTGGGTTTGGTGGTTGTGAATTCCATTGTCACTGAAGGTAGGTATAGCCTAATTTTGTGTCCACCAGAAACCTATCAATTATTTTGGCTATACCCTCCTTACCCTTCCTTTCATTACACCAATCTTACAAATAGCATGCACTTTCAGAACCTAACCACATTTTTCCAGTGTAAGTGAACACCTAGGATCAATTTCTCAATCTCTTCTTTAGCTTTAATGGGCTTCTTCCCCTTACCTTTGTTGGTAGCAATGTTTTTGATGTCGACCAATCAAACTGTAGTCAAAGAGCCCCCAACTCCAATGGTTTTTTAGACTGGTTGTGCTTGATCTCCACGTCCGAACATTCAATGCGCAAAGAGATAACAACAAATTATTGGAAAGGTGGCCAATTATAGTTTAAAAGGCCGTCTTGGGAAACAACTGTCTCTATTGGACAGGCAGGTTTCTTAGCTGTCAGGATTCAAATGTTTGTACCTCCACCAACCTCCTTCATTACTTGTATGTGATGGACACTGCAAGTGAACCGACTTGAGTTAAAAACTCCAAGTGTCGATCTCTGAGAAAACTGTACATAGCAAGTTTTCTTCCCAAGAACTGGATCCATTAGAAAACACATTGCCTCACAAATAGTGTTGATGTTGTTTATATATTGATCACAATCAAGGTTCAACTGAAAGAGGCCATTTGTGAGGACAGTAGACACTCGGACCTAAGTGGAGCAATGGATAACAATCATCAGCGTCAGCATAATAATTAATGAATTTCATATGAGGAAATGAGCAGAAAAAGAGAGATGTGTACATAGCTAGGAATATACCAATGCATTCATTGCTCCGGCTTTCTTGTGGTGTTGGAAACCAGGCCTCTTTTCATGGGATACATAAACTAACCGTGGCAATTCATTGCCAAAATTGTCAACTCCCCCTGATTCAATCACTAACGGAGGCTGCAGAGAATTTTCAAATGGTGTGCCAGTAACAACCTTATCATTATCTTATGTAAGCTCATGATTTGTCAATGCCGTACTACATTTTGGTCCAAATAATGTGTACAAGCAAGGAGATATATCATGGCCCTCAATATTTCCAAGCGTCTTCAGCTGTGTGTTGAAGGATTCCATCCTCTATTCCAGTGTAGGTGATGACATATTCTGTGAAACAAATTGTTTACTTATCTCCTGAAAAGAAAAAATGAAAAAATGTCACACATACAGTGCACCAACTATGTACTATGTTCCTTAAGATGAATCTGATAAAGAAGATGGAAAAATATGAAGTTCATACATAATTTAGCTTACCTTTTCAGAATCCTTTGCTGCTGTTTCATTTTCTTTGTGTAGATTCTATAGCTTCCATAAACTAAGTTGTCCCACCAGCCCAACACGACTCTCCTTTAATGAACTGTGCATAGCCTCATCACTTCCTATGGATTACTTTGGCCTGTAAACAGAAATGGTATCTATGGTTTTATTTATGCTTTCGTTAAGTTTTCAATTCATCGGCCTTCTGGAAGGTGTAGCATAGAATGACTCTGGAAGTTGTCGTTGTAAGTCCATTTGAAAAGTTTGCAATCTATTGCTCAAAGTCAGTATTCTGTCTACAATTTGGTTGTTTTTGAATCCCCTTTACTAGGAACATTCATATCAGCCAAAATAGTAGAACCTTCAGCTACTTCTCCAGATTCTACAGGATTTTCTGTAAGGAGAATACTTTCAAAATTCTATGTCCCTTCCAAAACCATAGCATCCTTCTCCATGACAGACACATGGTCTCCAAGTGGGACATGCAGTGACAAATATTTAGTCTCTAATGTCACATCATTTTCTATAAGCTCAAGCTTTTTCATTGGGGTATCATATTCTGGTCCCTCAGCATGTTCAAACCTCTTCAATGGCTTATCCAGGGAAAGTTGTTGATTGCACACATCCTTGTCTTCTAGAAGAGATTCATTCATACTTAAACAAGGGGATATATTGTAACTTTTTCTAAGTTCTGAATTTTTGGATGGAATACTGGAGTCCAGGCCAAATAAGGTGCTTAAACAAGTTGATATATTATATCTTGCCGTAACCTCATGGATCCTCAACGGAGTATCCAATTGGGAAGGTTCCTTCTTGCTCACCACAATCTGTATATTTTCTCCAAATTTGAAATTTTGGGTCTCTCCAGCTTCCTGGCCATTGTTTCCCTCAATTTTGGCAGGGTCAATGAATCCCTCATGTTTTCTATTGTTGTCCATATCAAAGAATTGTTCTCTAATTGAACTTGCAACAGTTATGCCATCAACAATAAAAATGCCTTCCTGGCATGCTCCATCTTCAACTTCATTCTTTTCCACAACTATATTATTTTCCTCTGTAACCTCACGGGTCTTTAAAGGATTATCCAATCGGTAAAGTTCCTGCTTGCAGGTAGATTCTGTAACAATCTCTGAGATATTTTCTGGAAGAGAATCATCAATATCTGAACCAAATAATGCATCATTACTCTCCATAAGATTTGGCTTATCTAATGGATCACTAAAGTCCAGTACCAAAAAAAGAATTCAAGCAAGAAGACGTATCAAGGCCTTCTATAAGCATAGGCATCTTCAATGGAGTATCCATGTTAGAAGGTTCCTGGTTGTTGGCCACTGTGTCTACTTTCACAAGTTGCATATTTTCTCCAACTTTTAATTCTTGTGTCTCTTTAGCTCCATTCTGTACAGATTGTTCTTCCTAGTCATCCTTATTACCATAATTGAAACAAGTTATTCATACTACTGAAATGGAGCAGCCCTGCTGCTAGGTAAAGCTCAAACTTGATGAAGATCTTCTTACTGTTATTCAAAACGTTTTGCAGGGTTATGATTTGAAACCCTGCTTCGACTGAAACCCCAAGTGTAGAAGATAGTTTTGATTTTGAAATGCTAATAGTATAGACAGTGGATGTCAACAATATCACTGACTGCCAGAACAATCTGCCCATGCATATGCTCTTCCTTGCTTATGCTATTGAAGATAGGCAAAGGAAATTATACGAATGAGATAGATCAATGCTTCAGAGAATGAATATTGGTGGATACTCCTGGACTTATTATGGAGATTGAAGACACAACAAAAGTCTGACATTCCTTAGAAGTGAAGTCAGATGATCTTTGGTATCATAGAGATTTGTTCCTTTCACTTCTTCATAGGCACCTTACTAGCTAGTGCCAGTGAGAAGTATCAGTGAGTTCTGAGGGAGCAAAATATATTTTCTTACTATGCCAAGCATATGCCCTAGACTTCAAACTAAACAGTGAATTGTCAACAATGGTGTCTTGTCACTTAAAAATAACTCAACAATGCCTTGTGGATCTTAAATTCAACTAGTTTATTTATGCTGGTCTCTGTAAGATTACAACCTTCATTAGGAGTTCTTTCCATGCTCATATAAGATGATGTCATTTGATGCTATTGGTCAGGTTACATATAAACATCGAATTCTCAACAATGGTGTCTTGTCACTTAAAAAATACTCAACAGTGCGTTATGGATCTTAAATTCAACATGTTTATTTATGCTGGTCTCTGTAAGATTACATTCTTCATTAGGATTTATTTCCATGGTCATATAAGATGATTCCATTTGATTCTATTGGTTAGATTACATATGTATGGAGTATCGATTCCATATTAACTGTGCATCAGTGCCAAAATATGTCACAGAGGAGCAATGTAGATTGATGCCATTCATTCAAACTGACTTTCTTGTAGAGGAACGTGTCAGTCGACCTGTGTGTTAACGTTATACATAATGTAGAGGAACAAAGTCTTATACATCGTGAGCCATATGAACTGTGTAGAGCCAAGAGCCATCGGTAATAGAATTGACAGTAACAACATACCAAGGAGCTCTGCTATTGCTATTCAATGAAGCTACGAAGCTGAGCTATGTAGAAATTAAATCTCAACTAAATTTGGAAGATGAAGATCTTATTCAACTTCTGTATTTAGTTTCATGTGGAAACAACAAGATTCTTCTAAAGGAACCTAGCACTGCAACAATATCTACAAGTGATAATTTTGAATTCAATCCTCCCTTTCCGCACAAGTTGAAAAAGATTAAGATACCACTTACAAATATGAATGCAAATGATAGGAATAGAGTGATCGAAAATGTAAAAGAAGACAGACATTTCTAAATAGATTCAAAAATAGTTCTCATCATGAAGGCTAGAAAAATCTTACCTCAGCAACAATTATTGAGTGAGTGTGTTGAACAGCTCCAAAGCACATTCAAGCCCGAACTTAAAGCAATAAAATCTAGAATTCAGGACTTGATCTCAAAGGAGTACATGGAATGTGACAATGAAAACAGTGATTTATTGAGATATATAGCCTAATATCGCTGATTGAGATGCAAGTCGAAAACAAATCTATAATGCAACTTATGGTTAATTTTGTTTTATTTTAGAGAAATAAAACATATCATAGATTGGATTTTCCATGTGAGTTCGATTGACTAACATAGAAATACTCTGTTTTGCGATAAAGGACGAAGAAGTTTTCCAGGTCAGCTAATCACTCACCCAGGTCTACCTTCAAGAGGAGGGACTTTAGATAATGCATGGTTTTTGTGCCACAACTCATCACGGGAGAGAACACTACTCGACTCATGCTATTGTTCCTTAAATTTTGTTTTATGTTTCAGACAGGCAGTTCCATCCCTTCGTCTACAAGGAAATAACATAAAATGGCGATGGATCGATATAGAAGTTCAAACTATTAGGATCTAAAGGAGTGGTGGTTTTATCCACTACTCTAGCTAGTGCCTAAAAATTATAAAATTTGGGTTTGGTGGTTGTGAATTCCATTGTCACTGAAGGTAGGTATAGCCTAATTTTGTGTCCACTAGAAACCTATCAATTATTTTGGTTATACCCTCCTTACCCTTCCTTTCATTACACCAATCTTACAAATAGCATGCACTTTCAGGAACCTAACCACATTTTTCCAGTGTAAGTGAACACCTACGATCAATTTCTCAATCTCTTCTTTAACTTTAATGGGATTCTTCCCCTTACCTTTGTTGGTAGCAATGTTTTTGATGTCGACCAATCAAACTGTAGTCAAAGAGCCCCCAACTCCAATGGTTTTTCAGACTAGTTGCGCTTGATCTCCATGTCCGAACATTCAATGTGTGAAGAGATAACAACAAATTATTGGAAAGGTGTCCAATTATAGTTTAAAAGGCCGTCTTGGGAAACAACTGTCTCTATTGGACAGGCAGGTTTCTTAGCTGTCAGGATTCAAATGTTTGTACCTCCACCAACCTCCTTCATTACTTGTATGTGATGGACACTGCGAGTGAACCGACTTGAGTTAAAAACTCCAAGTGTCGATCTCTGAGAAAACTGTACATAGCAAGTTTTCTTCCCAAGAACTGGATCCATTAGAAAACACATTGCCTCACAAATAGCGTTGATGTTGTTTATATATTGATCACAATCAAGGTTCAACTAAAAGAGGCCATTTGTGAGGACAGCAGACACTCGGACCTAAGTGGAGAAATGGATAACAATCATCAGCATCAACATAATAATTAATGAATTTCATATGAGGAAATCAGCAGAAAAAGAGAGATGTGTACATAGCTAGGAATATACCAATGCATTCATTGCTCCGGCTTTCTTGTGGTGTTGGAAACCAAGCCTATTTTCATGGGATACATAAACTAGCCGTAGCAATTCATTGCCAAAATTGTCAACTCCCCCTGATTTAGTCACTAATGGAGGCTGCAGAGCATTTTCAAATGGTGTGCCAGTAACAACCTTATCATTATCTTATGTAAGCTCATGATTTGTCAATGGCGTATTACATTTTGGTCCAAATAATGTGTACAAGCAAGGAGATATATCATGGCCCTCAGTTTGTCCAAGCGTCTTCAGTGGTGTGTCGAAGGATTCCATCCTCTATTCCAGTGTAGGTGATGACATATTCTGTGAAACAAATTGTTTAATTATCTCCTGAAAAGAAAAAATGAAAAAATGTCACACATACAGTGCACCAACTCTGTACTATGTTCCTTAAGATCTGATAAAGAAGATGGAAAAATATGAAGTTCATACATAATTTAGCTTACCTTTTTAGAATCCTTTGCTGCTGTTTCATTTTCTTTGTGTAGATTCTATAGCTTCCATAAACTAAGTTGTCCCACCAGCCCAGCACGACTCTCCTTTAATGAACTGTGCATAACCTCATCACTTCCTATGGATTGCCTTTTCCTGTAAATAGAAATGGTATCTATGGTTTTCTTTGTGCTTCCATTAAGTTTTCAATTCATCGGCCTTCTGGAAGGTGTAGCATAGAATGACTCTGGAAGTTGTCCTTGTAAGTCCAATTGCAAAGTTTGCAATCTATTGCTCAAAGTCAGTATTCTATCTACAATTTGGTTCTTTTTGAATCCCCTTTACTAGGAACATTCATATCAGCCAAAATAGTAGAACCTTCAACTACTTCTCCAGATTCTATAGGATTTTCTGTAAGGAGAATACTTTCAAAATGCTTTATCCCTTCCAAAACCATAGCATCCTTCTCCATGACAGACACATGGTCTCCGAGTGGGACATGCAGTGACAAATATTTAGTCTCTGATGTCACATCATTTTCTATAAGCTCAAGCTTTTTCACTGGGGTATCATATTCTGGTCCCTCAGCATGTTCAAGCCTCTTCAATGGCTTATCCAGGGAAAGTTGTTGATTGCACACATCCTTGTCTTCTAGAAGAGATTCATTCATACTTAAACAAGGGGATATATTGTAACTTTTTCTAAGTTCTGAATTTTTGGATGGAATACTGGAGTCTAGGCCAAATAAGGTGCTTAAACAAGTTGATATATTATATCCTGCCGTAACCTCATGGATCCTCAACGGAGTATCCAATTGGGAAGGTTCCTGCTTGCTCACCACAATCTGTATATTTTCTCCAACTTTGAAATTTTGGGTCTCTCCAGCTTCCTGGCCATTGTTTCCCTCAATTTTGGCAGGGTCAATGAATCCCTCATGTTTTCTGTTGTTGTCCATATCAAACAATTGTTCTCTAATTGGACTTGCAGTAGTTATGCCATCAACAATAAAAATGCTTTCCTGGCATGCTCCATCTTCAACTTCATTCTTTTCCGTAGCTATATTATATCCCTCTGTAACCTCACGGGTCTTCAAAGGATTATCCAATCGGTAAAGTTCCTTCTTGCAGGCAGCTTCTGTAACAATCTCTGAGATATTTTCTGGAAGAGAATCATCAATACCTGAACAAAATAATGCATCATTACTCTCCATAAGATTTGGCTTATCTAATGGATCACTAAAGTCCAGTACCAAAAAAGAATTCAAGCAAGAAGACATATCAAGGCCTTCTATAAGCATAGGCATCTTCAATGGAGTATCCATGTTAGAAGGTTCCTGGTTGTTGGCCACTGTGTCTACTTTCCCAAGTTGTATATTTTCTCCAACTTTGAATTCTTGTGTCTCTTCAGCTCCATTCTGTACATATTGTTCTTCCTGGTCATCCTTATTACCATACTTGAAACAAGTCATTCATACTACTGAAATGGAGCAGCCCTGCTGCTAGATAAAGCTCAAACTTGATGAAGATCTTCTTGCTATTATTCAAAATTTTTTGCAGGGTTATGATTTGAAACCCTGCTTCAACTGAAACCCCAAGTGTAGAAGATAGTTTTTATTTTGAAATGCTAATAGTATAGACAGTGGATGTCAAAAATATCACTGACTGCCAGAACAATCTGCCCATGCATATGCTCTTCCTTGATTACGATATTGAAGATAGGCAAAGGAAATTATACCAATGAGATAGATCAATGCTTCAGAGAATGAAGATCGGTGGACACTCCTGGACTTATTATGGAGATTGAACACGGCAAAAGTCTGACATTCCTTAGAAGTGGAGTCAGATGATCTTTGGTATCATAGAGTTTGTTCCTTTCACTTCATCATAGGCACCTTACTAGCTAGTGCCAGTGAGAAGTATCAGTGAGTTCTAAGGGAGCAACATATCTTTTCTTACTATGCCAACTATATGCCCTAGACTTGAATCTAAATAGTGAATTGTCAACAATGGTGTCTTGTCACTTAAAAAAAAAAACTCAACGATGCCTTGTGGATCTTAAATTCAACAAGTTTATTTATGCCGGTCTCTGTAAGATTACAGTCTTCATTAGGAGTTCTTTCCATGGTCATATAAGATGATGCCATTTGATGCTATTGGTTAGATTACATATAAACATCGAATTTTCAACAATGGTGTCTTGTCACTTAAAAAATACTCAACAGTGCCTTATGGATCTTAAATTCAACATGTTTATTGATGTTGGTCTCTGTAAGATTATAGTCTTCATTAGGAGTTATTTCCATGGTCATATAAGATGATGCCATTTGATGCTATTGGTTAGATTACATATATATGGAGTATCAATTCCATATTAACTATGCATCAGTGCCAAAATATGTCGCAGAGAAGCAATGTAGATTGATGCCATTCATTCAAACTGACTTTGTTGTAGAGGAACGTGTCAGTCGACCTGTGTGTTAATGTTATACATAATGCAGAGGAACAAAGTCTTATACATCGTGAGCCATATGAACTGTGTAGAGCCAAAGACACATCTATATATATACAGAGGACAGTGAGACACATATGTGCAGTGAAGCCTACTAGGTCGCAGAGGAACAATGTCTCTATGTCAATGTGATCATTGATGAATGGATGAACAGTGTACAATGTAGTATACAAGAGATGGGAGACTATAACTGAGAGCAATAACAAGGTCCCTTAAGAACAATAAAGATTTAGAGCGAGAGACTTCATGTGGCGAGAGTCATGTAAAAAAATCTACAAACTTTGTAACTAGAGTCATTACAACAGAGCGAACAACACATCAGTACTATCATTACTGAGACAATCCATCTTTTATCTGGAACAAAATCATACATATCTTGATGATAGAACACATTCTTACAGTCTACAAAATCGACTGAAATGTCTGTTTCTGTTACAAGAATAGAATCAGTTATACCTGAACAAGGGAACATATCATTATTATCTGGAAGCTTCGCTTGTTTAATTTGTTCTAGAATTATTGCAGCAAACAATTAGTAGCTGGGTTGTGCCTCTTCAGCTCTGTTCTCTATAAATTGTTCTTCCTGGTCATCCTCTTTTCCCTCAATTTTGTCAGTGGTAATGAATCCCTCATGTTTTCCATGGTTGTCCATATCAAACAATTTTTTTTTAATTTGACTTGCATCAGTTATCCCATCCACAATACTAATGCTTTCTTGATATGCGTCATCTTCAATTGCATTCTTTTCCAGAGCTACATTGTAAGATCCACGTTCTACTTGATCACCATCTGTTAAGGGAATTTGAACATTCTTGGTGATCTACTTAATTACATCTTCCTCCTTTTGAGGAGTTGAACCATACAACTCATTGAGGTTATAAAACTCATTTCCATTGTCTGAAAAGTTGTCTTGATGCACTTCATCCTCTGAAGCTTGAATGTTCTCATATGTTCCTTGAAGTTTGTTGGACATATCTACCTATTCAGGATTTCTCACTTTCATGCAAATTGCATCAGGAGAGCCATCATTTTTATTGTGAAATATAGTTTCTTCAACATCCTGAGTTTTAGCCATTGAAGCAAGTTCATAATGCTCCTTTCTTTGATATACAGAGTCACGAAATCCTTCGCTAGTTTTGGGATCACTCAATTCATCTTCTTGAGCTTCACCATTAACCAGTGAGATGTGACTTTGTTGAACATCATTTAGAACTAAAAGCTCCTCTTCACTATATTCCCCAGGTGCTTGAAATTCACTATATGATGCCAGCCATGACAAATTTTCTAGAGACAAAGCCTAAAGAACCAACCAGTAACTATGTCTAATGGTAGGCAAAAGGTTCTAAGGTATTTTCCAATGTTAAAGGATACAATAACGGTCTTATATAATCACAAATTTCTTATGTTAGAAGTGGCTAGCTAATAGAATGTCTACAATTCCTCTGCCCCAGGATAAAATAATGCTAATATAGCAATAGAGAGTTAGGGCTTACGATAATCCATTCATTAACAATACTGAAAAATAACTCTACGCACAAAAAGTTTAGGGGATTCCATTAGTTGTTCACATAATGTGTATAAACAGCGCGGACACTGTCAAAGTTGGTGAAGGTAAGTTCAGATGGATCAACTAGCCTCTGTGTTGCGTCTTTATAAGCCACACAGATTTGTCCCACTGCCTCCCTGACCCGTGCACTTTCCTTCTCTCCTGCCACCAATAGCTTCAATCTACGGATGATCTGGTATTGCTGGCCCTTTTTCGTTCCCACTGCGTCTTTTTCTATTTTTGGTTATCCTCCCAAGTCCCCTCCTTCCACCTTTTTTCCTATTCCAAATCGGGGTTTTCCCAGAGCGAATGTTCTATGGTCAGCATATTGAAGATGGAGGAGATCCATAGGTTCCAGCGCTGGCCCTTTTTCATTCCCACCGCGTTTTTTCTGGTTATCCTCCCAATTCCCCTCCTTCCGCCTTTTTTCCTATTTCAAATCGAGGTTTTCTGGAGTGAATCGAGGTTTCCTGGCGCGAATGATCTATGAGGTTTTCTAGAGCTAATCGGGGTTTTCTGGTGCGAATGATCTATGATCATGATCAGCGCATTGAACATGGGAGTGAGATCCATAGGTTCCAGCACTGGCCTTTTTTTCGTTCCCACCACCTCTTTTCCGAGTTATCCTCCCAATTCCCCTCCTTCCGCCTTCTTTCCTATTCGAAATTAGGGTTTTCTGGAGCGAATTGGGGTTTTCTGGAGTGAACAGTCTATGGTCAGCCAATTGAACATGGGAATGAGGACCATAGGTTCCAGTGTAGTTAGGGCAAGCCAAAAAACAATAATCTATTTATTGGCCATTTATATTTATTTCTTGAAATTACAATAATCTGTCGTAAATACATAAATAAATATATATACATATTCATCATCTCCAATTAATAACTACACATGAAATAAATAAATAAAATAATTAAATAAATATATTCATCATCACCATTTTTTTTAAAAGGAACTATTAACTTAACAACCAATTTTAAAATTCTTTATATATATATATATATATATATATATATATATATATATATATATATATATATATATATATATATATATATATAATTAGTTAGTTATACCTCTATAACTAGTTAATTATACGTTTTTTCTAATATTTATATTTTCTATGTATTTATTAAATAGTTAATACTTTTAACTATCTATTAACTTAACAACCAATTAAATTAAAATTACTTTATACATATAATTTATATATTTATTTAAAGGTAAGGTCCCTTATTATAACTAACTTCCATTTAATTTATTAAATAACTTTTTTTATTTTTATTTTTATTTTTTTGACCCTGGTCCCAAGTCAAATTTAGTCGTTGGTCTAGTTAGCCATTGGAGGCTCTGCTCAAACTATTTAACATGCAAAGTTGGATCTGATTCTTCAACTTGTCCTGACGATGAACCACACTGGTTGGTTCAAAACGCGTCGACAAATGATATATCTTGTGATTTACGCCGGAAAAATTTCTCGTAAACTACACATTAAGAAAGTTCGCGCACTCCTATATGGATAAGCATGCTTATTACCTTTCATGAGTTTCATCAAATATTTAACATATTATTCATCAACTTTAGATATTCATCATCTCCAATTAACAAATATACATTAAGCAAGTTCATGCACTCTTATATCGATAACATGCTTATTATTTTTCATGAGTTTCATTAAAGATTTAACATATTATTCATCAACTTTGGATTTGGCGAGGATGAATTCTAGTATATTACCAAGTGGGGTTTTAAATTTTTAGTGGGCGAATATTTTGTATCATAGTATAGTTTTACAAATCACCTCAAATAGCCCACCTTATTTTAAGGGAGAGGGTAAAAAAGGTAAATTCAGCCCTTGAAATTAGGACTTACAACCTTCCATTCGCCCATTCTCAAGAATATGTTTTATTTAAGTGAATCCATTCGCCCATTTTCAAGAATAGGTTTTATTTAAGTGAATCCTATGGGCCAAATACCATATTTATAAAAGAGGTACGGTAAATTAATAAAAATATAAATAAATTAGAGGTATGGTAAATAAATAAAACATTTTTTATATTTACTCCATAAGTCACCTTATATACATGTAAGGGTGTAAACAAATAAAAATATATGTAAAGTGGAGGTATGGTAAATAAATAAAACGTCTTTTTATACTTACTCAAAAGGTATGGTAAATAAATAAAAATATAAATAAACTAGACGTATCGTAAATAAATAAAACCTCTTTTTATATTTAGTCCATAACCCTCGTTCTATTTATGAAGGCTCAAGAAAGGGGTTTTATTTAAGTGAATCCTATGGGCCAAATACCATATTTGTAAAAGAGGTATGGTAAATTAATAAAAATATAAATAAACGAGAGGTATGGTAAACAAATAAAACATTTTTTTTATATTTACTCCATAAGTCACCTTATATTTAAGGACACTCAAAAAATGGGTTATATTTAGGTGAAACCTATGGCCAAAATACTATGGGACAAATACCATGGACTAGATTGTTATTAATACCATGCAAAAAACCATTATTAACCGTAATATTAGAATTAATAAAAATAAAAATGGCACATGGTATTGACCCATGGTATTCACCAAAATGGCACATGGTATTGACCCATGGTATTCACCTGGAATGTAGCCTATTTAAATGGGGGAATTAAACCAGCATGTAGCCTATGCTAAGATTCACTAGGACTTTACAAAGTTTTATTATTTAGTGAAAGACTCGCCAAGATCTTACAAGATTTTATAATTGAGTAAAATATTCGCCATGCCTGGTGAGAGATTCGCCAAAAAATTATATATACATATTATATTATTGATAAAATCGCCTTCCATTTTTCCCATATACCATAGAGATTCGCCCATTTATTATATTTATAAATTTAGGGGGGGTTCTTAAAATTTTTCCCTGAAGTGTATGTTTTTTTTTTCAATTATAGTTTTACTTTCATGATTAATTTGGTTGTAATTTTTACTTCCATGATTAATTTAGTCTAAGTTCTCTAGGTAGTCATTAATGATCTATTTGGTGCTATGTGCGGGTTTTACTTTTCAACAAATCTGAAGTATCTATGTTACATTGGGATCTAGTGACCTTGTTGAAAAGCCCTAGCAAACATCTTTGAAACCATCTACTAGCACTAGTTGAACTTGAGATTTCTCAAAAACTGAAAAGAAAAAATAAGGGTTTCTTTGCCAATCCACTCATAACCTAATCCACTTTGGTGATGAAGGGAAACCAACTATAAGATATCAAACACCTTCCCTCATGCACAGTGCATAGAGGCTCTACCCTTGTAAAGGTTTGAACATGTGTCATTTACATTGTAGTTCCCATAGTTGTACCATTTATACTTTACTCCTCTCTCTTTGGGAGGAATAGATCACTTAGGCATCATTTTAGGATTTACTGATTTATGCAATAATTCTTTTAGTCATTATTGACTTAGGTTGGAAATGCCATAGTGTTTTTTTTCCAATAAGAAAAAATATCATTTGTGTATTAATATTAATGCAAAGGTGTAATTTAGATCATCTAACATATATTAAATATGCTTCACATGTATGACATGGTAGTATAATATGTTCAACATCTAATGTTCGGTAAATATTGAAATCTCCATAGGATTCAAACAATTTCATGAGAGTCTAGTACTGCTATGTTCCTAATGTACATTCAAACTAGATAAGAAACTTGATATCCATGTTAAAAACTAGTATCCAAAATTCAATAGATATGACCCTAATAATCAGAAGTGTAGATCTGCATGAAAAGTTAAGACTTCAACTCGGGTTCAATCATTATCATAAGAGTGTCACAACAATGGTGGAGAATTTCATAACTGAAAATGCAAATAGCTAACATGAAAATTAGAATGGTTAAAATAATGGAATAAGAAATAAGACTATAACAATTCCATAGATGACTTTAATAAAAAATGTTATCATTGTTGTGTATTGCAGGTGCTAGGAGAGGCCATGGAAACAAATGAATTTATTTCCAATGAAGACACACAACATGATTTAGGGCATCAGGTACTTGAATATTACATTAATTTATGAAATATAATAAAATGAAATTTAGTTTCTGATCCTTGTTTTCCTAAACCTAGTAATTTATATAGTTTATTATTCAAACTTGAAAAAAAATAATGCATGTCGTTGATTCTTTTAGGTGGAAAATGTGTTTGCAACAAATACAAAGTTGAACCCTTTTACTGTAAAACAACCAAAATATGTAGACAAGGGTGGACCCCATATTGTTAAAGCACATCGCATGAGAAAGTGGGTGGAAGAAGATATGACAATTGAGTCTGCGAATACAATAGAAATTGGTGGAAATGGACAAGAGGTTAGTCATGATGATAATACATGGAATGAATACTTTGATACAATTTTTATACTTTGTGGGTGTTATAAATAAGTTCAGCTATAAATTAATGGACAATATAAGTACATCATATAGTCTAATCTCTAACCTTGGAAAAAATAATGCATGTATCAATTATTTTAGGTTGGCAATGGAATCAGAACAAATGAGGAGTTTAATCATTTTGATAGACCAATACAAATACCTGCATATGGACGTGGCCTACGCTGTACAATTAAATCACGCAAAAAGAAATGGGTGGAAGAGGATATGACAATGGAGTTTGTAAATGCAATAGAAAATCAACACAATGAACAAGAGGTTGGTCATGATGATACTACATGCATGGATGAATAATTTGAGACAATTGTTGTTTTTGGATGTTCCTAAGGTAGAAAATCTAAGAATATGAAATTGATGTGGCTTGTTTTTAAAATAATGTGTTCAAAAATAATATTTTTAATTTATTGTATATATGTATAATGTTGTTTTGTTGAGTAATTTATAGCGTATATTTTTGAAATGGATCCATGTTTTATACAGTAATTGCTATCTTTTTTTTATCGGTAAAGTCTAAATCTATTGATAAAAATATAGTACAGACAGGAGAGGCAAAAGACTGTCAGACCGGAAATGATGGAATCATCAACCTCGGTCCCGGAAGAGAGATACAATCACAGAGCTACAGAAAAAACAAAAGACCGCCAGACCGGAAATGATGGATACATCAACCTCGGTCTCGGAGGGAGGATGCAAACACAGCTACATCAGAAGATTCGAGAGCAAATACTAACAATCAGGCTATTATCCCAGCGGGACAGTGATTACACCACAATGTTTTTTCCCCTTCTTTTTGTTAACTTTTGTCCAGCCTTCATGGGGATGATGGGCAAGAACAACTTGAAGACTGGCGTTCTCCATCATCGGGGACTCCTTCTCTGAATCAGAGGAAGAAGTCTCATGGGGACGCTTCTGGGAGTTTGCTGGGACATGGGTGTGCCCCATATTGTCCGTGGGCGGTTCCATCTGCTGCATCGTCAGATCTAGTTCTGATTCTCTTTCCTCCTTTTCCTTACTTGGGGGACTGGAGTTTCCAGCTGGCGGCGTTGGACATGGAGCCCAACTCTTGGGCTTAGAGCGTGCGAAGAGGCCCTTTTTCGTTCTTGCTGATAGCGATGGGCAGGAGTTATCCAGGTTCCCTGTTAGGTGACAATGGCGGCATCTGAAGGCAGTGTTTTCGTATTCTAGAAACTGGGTCCAGATGAGGTCCCTGATCTTGAGATTGATGTACTCTGGCAATCCCTTGCTTAAGTCTAGCTCCACACAAACTCTGGCGTATGTATAGAGACCCTGCCATTCTCTCTTGTAATCTCCCGTTAGAAAGCTACCCAAGGCATTGCCTATTTGCCTGTATACTTCTGTACGCCACAGGTGAACAGGGAGATTTGGAAGTCTGATCCATACCGGGGCTTTGGTGATGACTGCTGAAGCTGGGTCAAAATCTGGAAACCATGGAGTTAGGAAGAGGCCAGCTGAACCCATGAACCAAGGGCCTTCGTCTAGGGCGTTGTAGCAATGCTCGAGTTCATCGAACAGCACTATAAAATAACCCTTTGCACAGAAATAAACCTTGTAACGGTCAGTCCAGTTGTCTTTGATCCAGTCATGAAGATCCTGTGAGCGCGGCCAGAGCCCATTGAATCTGCAAATGATGGCCCTTTCAGCAAATTTCTGGGTGTCGTCTTCAAGATCAGGGTAGGAGATCTCAACTGAGGGGACCTCCTCCAATTTGTCAACCAAAAAAGGCTTGGGTGAAGTCTGCATTGGTGGATCTGTCTTTTCAGTCTGTTTGGCATGGACTGCATCTTTATACGAAAAAGCCTTAGCTGAGGAAGGTTCTCCTCCAGCACCTCCTCTTAGACGAAGGGTTAGGATAATAGATGCATCTTTCTCAATACCATAAAAAGAAATAGGGAAGAGATCCTCAAGATGCTTACCTTCGTAGAGAAGACTTTGAGCTGCAAGGGGGATCCCCAGTTTGCTGTTCAGTGCATGCTTGAGATTCCACACTAGATCCGTCTGGCAAACCCATTGAAGCATAGTTTTGCCTGAAAGGAGCCTGATTTGTATCTGGAATGATGAGGAAGATTCTGAAAGCCTTTTTCCCCAACCGTTCTGTGGAGAGGGTAGGTAAATGCTTTGATTGATTTTCGATTCCCGTATTTTTCGAATGAGCAGGGGCTGCGTGCTTCTGTTTGGAACCATCCCTTCCATTCTGGAGGCCTGGGACAGAGGAGAAGCTACGGGATCTGCATGATCTTTCTTGTCCACCTCTCCGTCAGTCAGAAGGGGGCTGCAATGGCACGCAAAGGAAGCAGGGGGCCAGGCTTTCCTTGAGTTCTCGGCTAAGGGATTTGCAATCCCTTTTAGGACTACGGCACCAGTGATCATGGCTTGGAAATCGTGTGTACCTGCCTTAGAGGGAAAACCTCTTGGTCTTTGCCCAGATCTCTCCGTCCCCTTCGCAGCCAGAACAGTCTGTGATCCAACGGCGTCATGGGGCGTGAAGGCAATCGTGCAGGGATTCGAGTTGATGTTCTTGGCGAGGTCCTGATGCGTATCTACAGCTGAGAGACAGCCCCTCAATCTCTGCCCTGATCTCTCAAACCTCTTCTCACGCAGAGCGAGCCGAGAGCCGACGGCGGCCGAGGGCAAGGAGGCGGTGAAGCTAGGGTTCGCCATTCGTTCAGGATAGGACCCAAGATTGAATTGATTTTCTTGTTCCAGTAATTGCTATCTAACATTAAATAAGCGTTTCATTTAATTATAGGTAAACGATGTTGATGATACGATCAAGATCCAACTAGACCATTAAGAATTCAACGAGATGATCCAATTCATCCTTTAAACCATACTAGGAGAAGAAGAGAGGCAATGAAGAGAGCACTACCACATGAAAAATTTGAGGAATTGATGAAATTAGCATACACTGATGACATGCCATCCACTGCTCAGAGTAGAGATGTCGATGGAAATGTAATGCATGAAGAAGGATTGAACGAAATGCTCACAAGTTTCTTTGGGGATGGAAACAATGATGAGGGTGATAATCGTATGCATAATAATGATGATCTTGATATAGAGGGAAACTACCACCAACATAATTATGATGATATCATCATCAATGCATCAATTAAGCAAGCAGCAAAGACAGTGGTGTTCAAATTGGGTGCAAGTAGAACATCCAAGCTTTCATGCACATTAATATTATTGGAAATCAAGACATTATTTGGTTGGTCAGACAAGAGCTTTAGTGCCTTACTAAAGTAATTTGAATTATTTTTCTAGTTTTGCACTGTCAATTTTTGTCCTCAATTAGAATATAAGTACTAACTTCATTTAATTTAATTTGAGGTGGATTTTACATTATGGTATATAAATGACGTTATAAATGACATTTCTAACATGTAGGTTTGAAAAAAAAACTTGCAGGGCTCTAAAGGATAAAATATTCCCTGAAGATAATATGTTGCCATCAACTTGTAGAGAAGCGCGTCAATTGTTAGTCAAGTTGGGGATTGAATATAAGCAAATTCATGCATGTGAAAATGATTGCATCTTATATAGAGATGAATATAAATACAATGAAGAATGCCCTGTTTGCAAAGAGAAAAGATATCGTACAGATGTACAAGGTTCTACAGTTCCAAATAAGGTTTTACAACACATGCCAATTATTCCTAGACTACAACGGATGTTTCGTTGTAAATCTCTTGCACAATTGATGGATTAGCATGCAAAGAATAGGAGTAAAGATGGATTCATGCGAATTCCTGTGGACTCCAAAGCAATGAAACATATATAGGAAAAATGGCCAAGAAAATTCAAAGATGAACCTCGCAGTATTAGGTTAGGACTTGCAATGGATGGAGTGTGCCCTTTCTCTTTCCTAAGCTCAAATTATAGTGTTTGGCTAGTTGGATTGATAGTATACAATATTCCCCCATGGATGAGTGTTAGAAAGGAACACCTTATGCTAACTCTCATCGTTTTAGGAAAACATCAAGTGAAAAAAATTGATGTTTACATTGCACCTTTTATTGATGAGATGCAATTATTATGGAAAGGCATAAGAATGTATGACATATCACATCCTCCATCAAATAGGTCCTTCATGTTTTACGGCATACTATGTTGGACAATTCATGATTTCCCAGGACTTGGTGTTTGTTCTAGTAAGAGATCAAATAATTTGCATATTCGTAGTACATCATAATTTATTTTCAATTGAAGTTGTATATAAGTATTACATTATTATTGTTTTCTTATGTAAGCTAGTTATTGATTATAGGGCTACAAACAAAAGGGATTTTTGCATGTCCAAGATGTGCATAACAATTTGAGGGGCGATATTCTAAAGATCTACACAAAGTTATATATGCAAAGTGTTTGTTCTGGTAAGAGATCAAATAATTTGCATATTCGTAGTACATCATAATTTATTTTCAATTCAAGTTGTATATAAGTATTACATTATTATTGTCTTCTTATGTAAGCTAGTATTGATTATAGGGCTACAAACAAAAGGGATTTTTGCATGTCCAAGATGTGCAGAACAATTTGAGGGGCGATATTCTAAAGATCTACACAAAGTTATATGTGAAAACAACAAGGTTTTTGTACCACCTGACCATAAGTTCAGAAACCACCTAAAGAATCAATTTGATGGAAAAATTGAAAATAAACCTCCTCCCAAGGTTATGGGTCCAGCTGATTGGCTTAAAATGTATGGAGATGCTGAATCAAAAGCTTGGAACCATTTTTTTCGTCATGATCATTCAATTGAGGAACCAGAACAAGTTATGGTTGAAATGCCAAAAGGAATGAAAAGGAAATCCATATTTTATGATCTCCCTTACTGGAAGGATCTATTAATATCTCATTTACTAGATCCTATGCATGTTTTCAAAAATGTCCCTGATTCTATTTTTCGACATATATCTAGCAAAGATAAAGACATTTATCATCAAGGAGGGATATTTCTCTTTCACATACCAAATTTGGTAGAAGACATTTGTGGCCAAGTAAGGAAAATGAATCATATGCAGAAGCTCCATGGATACTAAAAAGGAAAGAGTTAGATCAACTAAAAAATGTGATTCATTCAATAAGAACACCCACTGGATATGGATCATCATTGAATAAAGATTTTACGGTAGAGGGACATATCACAGGATTCAAAACACATGATTATCACAATTTTATGAAGGTATTAACATCAATTAATTGTTATTCTTATCATTTACTTACTAAGACTTATTTTGATATATTATGATAAATCAATACTAACGAACTATAATAATTTGGTTTGATAGCATATCATGCCACTAGCAATAAGAGGGGATTCATGCCTTACAACTGACTTGAGGAATGCCATATGTCGATTGTCAGCCTTTATGAGGTATGTGGTCGCTTGATATCTACAAGGTTTTACATGGTATGAAATGTTCCTCTATATGATACAATGATATATTATATCTCATTCTAAATGTCACTAAAAATTCATACTAACTTAATGACAATATCTAATTAGGTGGGTGACCTCTAAAGAGATCCATGAGTCTGAAGTGCCAAGATGGAAGAAAGAAATCACAGAAATTGTATGTGTATTTGAAAAGGAGCTCCCTACAAGTTTCATGGACCTACAGGTCCATTTACTTATACATCTAGTTGATGACATTGAAATGGCAGGTATCATTTCAACAAGATGGATGTTTTTCTTTGAGAGATACATGAAAACCCTAAAAAGATCTATCCGACAGAAGGCACATCCAGAGGGTTGCATGGCTGAAGGATATGTACTAAATGAAGCATTTTTCTTCCTATGTGAATTCCTTGGAAAAGATTTTGAAGATGGTGCACAATTTTGGGATCAAGAACGTGCATCTGATATTATAGATGGAGAAAAGCCTCAAAATAATGGTGTTAAAGAAGTAATTGGTATGTAAAATATTCATTATTATAGTTATTTTAGAATCATTTACTAAACCATTTTGGGCTTCCTGAATTGAAAGAATAATATTTTAAGTTTGAATTATACATGTTGATTTTTAATAGGTGTTGATGAAAGTGTTGTGCTCAACAAGTTTGTCCTCTACCAAATGGAATTCATGAATAAATGGATTGATATGTATGATATAAAAAGGAAAGAAGTGTTAGAAGCAAGGAAACAATTTAAGATATCAAACCCAAGGAATACCCCACTTCCCACTAATATTTCTGGTCAATGGGGAAAAGAATGCACAATAGAATGGGTTTCTAAACAAATTCAAAACCAAATAGATGAGGAAGGAATAGATGCAAACATAATAGAAGATGAGATCAACATGTACAGAGGATGTGAAAAAAAGGTAAATTTTGAATTATTACAAAATGTTGCTTGAATACATTAATCATACTGTTAACTATTTAACTATGCACAGTCATATTTAATTTCACTCAAGTAAATGGCTTGTCACAGGTGAGGAAGTATCCTGCAATGTGGGCATACGGTCATCATTATCGTGTAGAAAGAGTAGATGCAAAAAGACGATCCTTTGATTATGGGGTCATGGTTGATTTCAAGTAATCAAGTCGAGCAAGTTCAAAAGATAAAAATGTTATTGAAGGGAATCTTCAACACGTTGGAAAAATACAAGAAAATATTGAGTTAGATTACCGCTCTTTCAAATATAGTATTTTTAAATGTAAATGGTATGAAGCATTTAACAGGACACGGAGACATGATATCCATAGTGGATTGTTTTCTATAGATTCATCAAAATACCTACCACAGGATAAGGAGCCCTATGTTCTACCAATTCATTGTGAGCAAGTATTTTTTCACTAAAGCAATATAAGAAATATAAGAAATAATGCTCTTATGTAATCTTCTAATTCATTTTTTATTGTGGATATATACATTCTCATTGATAATAAAATTTGATACCACTGGAGATCTAATATATTTATCTTCTTCACATATATGTTTTTTTCTATGAAGATATTTTGGATCTAAAATGGATATTTGTCATTCATTATGATCCAAGATTAAGGCATATATTCGAAGATGCCTCAATCAATACAGAGAAAAGTAATGATGACCAACCAAATATAGTTCAAGAATCGGGGAACATAGAACAAATTGGCATCAATAATGATGTTCAAGATGATGATGTTCAACCAGAAGACTGTGAACTAGATGATGGTGACAACATTCCTTTAGCAATATGGAGAAGCAGGGCTAGAGGTGTATTTTCACAAAATGATAAATTAGATGAGGCAATTCACCATGACAACCAACAATTTCCAAAGGCAAATGATCTTATAGAATAAGGCAATATTGATGATATACAAAATGAAGATCAAATTAATAGATCTCGTAACATTGATATTTTTGATCTAGAAACAACTTTTATTGATAAAAAATATGACGAAGGTGAAGATGAGGATGATCACAATATGACTTTAGCAGAATGGTTTAGGAAGAGTAATATTAATTTCCTGCAAGAACATATGAACATTGACAAGAAAGCATTGGAAGACATAGATGCAGATGATAACATAAATGAAGAGTTCTAGATAATTTATAGCGTATGTAATTCATTTTTAAATAAGGACAATTATTATGTCCCATTTTGAAATGATTCATTGTTATTTGGTTGTAATAGTCATTTAATTACCATGTTTAGAACTCATAATCTAAATTGGTGTTTTGAATATTCTTATAGGTATACTCATTACTTGATGCAATTAATGTCATTAAAATGTATGTTAGTTAATATGGTTTGTTGGTTGGAAATAACAAGCTCAGCTAGTTAGATAAGAGTTACTATGGTTAGTTTCATCCATTAGTTGAAAATGGTTAGAAATGATATGAAGTTATGACTGAGACAAAATGAAAATAATTTATGTGTGTATAAATTGTCACATATTGTGCATATAGACAAATATAACTTAACACACAAATATAACTTGTTAAGTTGAATTTATGGAATTAATTAACACAAATATATTAAACTACACTATAATAAAAATTTGAATTGTTAAGGATATTATGATGGGTAATGAAGGTGATTCAAATTGTCTACTGATTTTATTCATTTTTGTGATCAATAATAACTTTCCCACACGCAGGTAATATTTCCCCATATAGGGAATCCCTGATGACATAGGATCCCTATCATTGAATTGTTGTCATCGTTATCATCATTTAATCATCATCCTCATTGTCGTTGTCATCGTCATCATACTCACCATCACCACCACTATTATAGGTCATTTTTTGATGAGGATTATCATCATATCTTCCTTGGTTTCTAATATATATATATATATATATATATATATATATATATATATATATATATATACAGTTATATATATATATATATATATATATATATATATATATATATATATATATATATATATATATATACAGTTATATATATATATATATATATATATATATATATAACTGTATATATATATATATATATATATATACAGTTATATATATATATATATATGATGATGATGATTATGATGAGAAACAAAAAATCATTGGTCATAAAAGGTTACCATATTAGACTATCTTTAAAGGTAGATCAAATTATTTTTTTTCACACTTCCAAAACATATGGTTTCTATTCCAAGGTAAATCTTGAACACATTGATGAAGGCAACTTTGTCTTGGATGTATCATCCAAGCATTCTGTATATTTACAAGTTCACCTCTCATTTTCATTGTTTTTTAAAATGTTAAAGATTTTCACGCATGATATACTAAATAGTTAATGGAAACTACAAATAGTTTCCACGGTTGATATTATTCTATTTATATTCTCTTTGTAACTGAACAAAATTATTAATTTTGTCTTGAGAATTAGACTTGTAGCACAAAGAAAATGGTTGGGAATTATTTAATGGCTATATCAATTCACAACTACTAGCAATTGTTTTTGCTTTCTCCTTACGTTTTGCAACCCAATTTGACTTAAACATGCTTAACAGTGAAAAACCATTTTTCAATACTTTAGGTTTTACAAAATTCCTATAAACAACTATATCTACTTGGTAATCTAAAAAATATAAAAAAATTCACAATCTCATATATTGGTCAGAAGAGGCCATCGTCAAAGTGAATCAAATACCAAGAATGATCTATGTCTACTAGAACCTATAATCACATTGTTTCCCTAATAGCAACTAAAAACTTCTATACCCAGTTGTTGAACTTTTGCAACCAATTATAAACCTTCAACAAGAAGTAGTTTTCTAATGAGAATTATTGTCATATCTTCCTCGGTTTTATGAGGAAAAAGAAATAAAATTTCATTGGTTGTCAAAGGTAAACCAAATTAATTATTTGCATACTTCCAAACCTAGGGTTTCGTATCCAAAGTAGATCCTAAGCACATCAATGAAACCAACTTTGTTTTTATGTATCATCCAAACATTATGTACAAATTACAGACTCACCTCTAATCCATTGTTTATAAAAATGTTGAATATTTTCATACATGATATCCTGAACAGTTGGACAATGCAAATAGTTGTCATCGCTATTCTTCCATTTATATGATTTTTGCAACTTATTTGAAAGAGCAATTTTGTCCCAACAATTAGACTTCTAGCACAAAGAACATGGTTAATACATATGATTCAACCAAAAACTAGTTACTACCAAAATTCAACCAAAAAAATATTACTAAATAAAAATAGAATTAAAAACAAAAAAATAAAAACAAAAATTTCCCAGATTAAAAATAAATAAATTATCAACTTTTTTTTACCAAAATTTAGTGATTTTTTTAGTGCTAATACTAACATCACCATTACAACAAGATATTTTTCTAGTGCTAATACTGCCATTACAACAAGATATAAGAGGGATATAATGCAAAAAGTTTAATAATAATATGTATGTAGAAGATGGTCTTCAGACTGGTGAATTCATGATAATCAATGGGACTACAGTCAAAATAATTGGATGCTATTTACTTTTTTACATAGATTGTCAAAATAATTGCATAAATTGATTTTTTTTAACCAAAATTTAACAAAAACTTATCTAGCACTAACATTAGAACCACCATTACAACAATATATCTTTCTAGTGTTGACAACATTATTATAGTAAGATACCTCAAGAGAGACGGAAAATTTAAAAAGTATGATAGTAATACGTATCCAGAAGATGGTATTGAAACTAGTAATTTTTCACGGATCCATAAGATTGTAAGGTCATTCTCATTCTCATAATCATTGTCATCCTCATCACCATCATCCTTGTCATCGTTATTGCCATCATTACATTATCATCATAATCACCATTCATGCCATCATCATCAGCTCCATCATCATCATCATCATTATCATCATTATGGACATTGTTTGCAATTGTTCATAATTATAGATGTTGTAAGAAATATCATCAACCCAAAAAATGTGATCAATGCTAGAAAAGGGTTGTTTATGACACATTGATATACGTAAGAGAAATAAAAATTCTATTTTTGAGAGATGATCAATGATCATCATCATCACCACCATTATCATCGTCATTGTCATTTTTATCATCCCCATAATCATCATTAATGTAATTTCTATCAACATTGTTGTAATCATCATCATGGACATCATCATCATTCATGCCATTATTGTTTTTGATGATGACCTAGATGAAAATGATGATAATGATGATGATGATGACACCAAAGATAATGCTTGTGATTATGACAATGACAACATCTAAAATTGGGAAGATTCACCCAAGGTCATTAGCATCGTCATCATCATAATCATTTCCATCATCATCATTGTCATTGTAACCACTATCGTCTTTATCATCATAATCACAATTCATGTCATTGCCATCATCTTCATTTTCATCATTGTCAAGATTATTGACATTGTCATCAATTATCATAATTGTCAATGCCATAAGGAATATCATCAATGCAGAAAATGTGATGAGTGTTGGAAAAGGGATGCAAAAGCGAACATAGAAATGGGGGCAACAATAGAAGTAAAATTGGATGAAAAGTGGATACAACATAAGTAGATGCACAACAACATGAAAAACTTGACACAAAAGTGGATGCAAAAGTAGATGCAGTTGTCAATGCAAACTTGGATGCAAACATGAAGGCAAAAGTGGAAGCAAACATGGGTCCAATGGTAGGCGTAAAACTTGGCACAAATTGTGGTGAAACAAATGTGGATGCAACAACGGACACAGAAAAGGACACAAACTTAGATGCAAAAAAGAGACAAACATGGGTACAAAATAAGATGAAAAAAGGGATGCAAACATGGACACAAACATGGGTGCAACAACGGACACAAAAGTAGATGCAAAAATGGATGAAACAAAAGTGGATGCAATAGGGGATGCAAAAACATACACAATATTCGATGCAAACTTGAACACAAAGGAGGATGCAAATGTGGAAGAAAATGTGGTTGCATTGGTAGGTGCAAGATATAGCACAACAAAAGTGGATGTAACAATAGACAAAAAATATGCAAAATAAGATGAAAAAAAGGATGTAAAAGTGGAAGCAAACATTGATGCAACAAGCAAAACAAAATTGGATGCAAAAAATGGATACAATGGAAGTAGATGCAAAAGTAGATACAAAACAAGATGCAAAACCCAATGCATAAACCTGACACAAAATTGGATGCAAAAAAAGATGCAAATATTTGATGCAAAAGAGGATGTGAACATGGATGCAAAATTGGAAGCAAACGTGGATACAACAGTAAGTGCAAAACATGGTGCAAATTGTGGCATAACAAAAGTGGATGTAATGATAGATGCAAAAAAAGAATCAAAGTATGATGCAAATGAAGATGTAAAAAGGGATGCAAAAAGTGAACTTTAAAATGGGTGCAACAATGGATGCAAAATTGTATGCAAAAGTGGATGCAATAGAAGTCGACGCAAAAATAGATGCAAAACGAGACACAAAACCCGATGCAAATTCTGATCCAAAAGTGGATACAAAAAGGGATGCAAAAACAGATGTAGTAGTTGATGAAAACCTAGACGCAAATGAGGATGCAAACGTGGATGCAAAATTATAATCAAAAGTGGGTGCAAAAGGAGGTGCCAAACTAGGCGCCAATTGTGGCACAAAAATATTAGATGTAATAGTGGGCACAATAATAAATGCAAAAGAGGATGTAAATATGGATGCCAAACAAGATGGAAAAGTGGATGCAACAAAAGTAGATGCAAAATTATATGCAAAACTAGACACAAAACTCGATGTAAAACTTGGCGCAAAAGGGATGCACAAATGGATGAAAAAATGGATGCAAAAAATGATTTTAAAAAGGATGCAAAAGTCGATACAAAAGTTGATGCAAGTGTAGGTGCAAATAGTGGATGCAAATGAGGATGCAAAAGTATGTCAAACAAAATTAGGTGCCAAACTTGATGCAAAACCTAGAACAAAACCTCGTGCAAAGGATGACACAAAACTTGGCATAAAATTTGGTGCAAAACATGGTGCAAAACCTATTGCAATACCTGGTGCTAAACTTGGTGTAAGATTTGGTGCAAAACTCGATGCAAATTTTGTGTCAAGTTTTGCACCATATTTGATAAATTGATGCAAATAGCACCAAAAATGGGCTCTAGATGCAAAAAAAAGAAGTAAAAAAGGACGCTAATCATAGGGATTTGTTGTAGTGAACCTTGCTTGCAATGTCTTATCCATGCTTGTCCCAGCATGAAGCAGACCACACTGCTTTCACTTTTCTGATGTATCCCTCAGTATGACATATCCATAACATAAGCATAGGAATAATAAATGCATACAATATAAATTCATATTCACATGATACTGGCCTCTTATGTTTATCATGACCACTCTTCCCACTTGATTCCTCATATACCAAGAACCTTTTCATGTCATTTACATGTGTAAGAAATCATTCCTCCACAAGAATGATTCCTCATGACCTTTTCAAACAGTGACATAGATACATGTACACATACATACATCATAAAATAATAATGATCTTGTCTGTCAACGCCATACATACATACATACATATGTACATATAAACATTAGCATAAAATAATCATGATTCATGATCACCCTATTAGACATGACATGCATACATGCCTACTTGTATAAATATATAAACCTCAACATAATCATGATCACAAGAAAATTTCCAGATATTATAGGGTCAAGGTTAAGAGAACTTCCTTTATTTATGCAAAAAATACGTAATATTAAGAAAAATATTCCCAACATACCCAAGGCATCCGACACCTCATGTCCATTTACAGTACCTTTTCTTGATTACCTTCCCCATGATTGTTCTGTCATCGTCCATTTACTACAATGGATCCAACCAGTCCAATCGATTGTCATAGTCTTACCTTTCGCTGCACTTACTCATGCACCGAGCTTCATTTGTGTCTTACATTACATGTCGGGTACTACACAACTCTCCCCAAGATCCATCAACTTTCCTTTTTCCCAACGAATTCCCAAGACTCAAAACATAAAAGGAAAAACAAGAAACAAACAAGAAGAAGACCATGAAAAACAATAACAACATGAATCCACAACAAAGTGGTATGGCCATACTCTAGACATAAATAAAGCTGAAAATCAAGCGCAAGAAAATAAAAAAAGACCAAAAGCACAAGACTAACAACAAACACCATGACTCAATCCCCATGGTTCCCAGGGAAACTCAACTAGAGCCTTCTTCAAGATTTCATGGCAACTTCTTTTTTCCATGCAATCCCCTGAATCATATTTCCATAAACACATAACTGTGAGTGTATAAATAAACATAACAATACATCGGTTACCTTATCTTGTTGTGCCAAGAACGTTGCTTGCAGTTGAACACATCCACGCCATCTCTCAAGTGACTCCAATCCTTTGAAAAATCCACCTGTAACTAAAGACTAGCTAATATACCTATCAAGTACATGTTCATGAATCTATCACATATCCACATAATTTCGAACAAATTCAAGGTTAAGAAGACTCCTTGTATGCAAAACACTTATTTGTTTGGGATTAGGGTTTCCAAACATAGCCAAATAAATTATTTCCCAATTCCTTTCCTTTAACTTTACCCTGCTGCAACTGAGTCTTATTATATAATGTCATGTCACCCAAATGTTAGTTAGATAAACACATCAATTATTACCTCGTCACGCTAATACCAACCATGTTTCCTGTAACTTCTCACACATGTCAACCACATGTTCCAAATATCAAGACAATCATATATATCAATTTGAAATCAACTTTTACAATCTGTCATGTTTTAATCTATAGTCAACTCATAGTCATTAGAAATAATGCTACAACTATCACCTACTACACTCAAGTACATATCAACTATCTCAACACATATGTGTTATTAAAACTATCTTAAAGAAAGATAATTGTAACACATACTCAAATTATGAAATTCATCAAACATTCAACCAACTTGCAAACATACCATGTTAAATAAATCAACTAGGCACCAAACACTCAAACAACAAATAGACGTCATAATCAAAAAACTAAGCACCAAATATACGACATAAGAAAACTGATACCTTAATGTATATCAAGGGAGGCTATATTGTCTACACAATAAATCTAGGTTAGCATGATACAACTTCACAATATATCAACTCAAACATAAATCATGATATCCATAATAGTAACTAACTAACATGTTCATGTCATAATCTCATAAGAATTTGTCTTTCATGCATAACAATCACATATGTACAATCAATGTAGATTAGTACATGACCATATCACAAATATGTCGGCTTATACCTGAATATCGCAACCTTAACCATCTACATAGGTCAAAGTAGGTTAACACAATACATATAACATCAAGATCTTCAACGCAATGAACATAAATATCATGCATATGACCAATCCAAATTACAACATCAAGATCTCAATGAAATAACCCTAATCATCAAGTTAATAACACATAACAAAAATAAGCTATATATCATGCTCATCAAAAACATAAAACCTAATCATCAAGCTAACTGTCATCTATCAACAAGAAGTTAACCTATACCATACTCATCAACAACATATCATATAACATAATCACCAAGTTATCTAACTTAACCAACAATAGCAATTCTTACAACCACATGTTACTATCATTCTTGACTATCTGACTCATGTGAATATGACTATGCTAATCAACTATCATATATCATGTATGTAACCATAACATCAAAATGCATGTACATAACCTAATGTATATAATCCTAATGCATATAACAATCTTTAACTTACATACCTTCATGCCCAACATACAAACCTGTATGACGACGTGCCCTTGCCTCAAGGTTAAATGTTGCAACTTCACTTTCATGATCTGCATCTCTTTCTTTACCTCATTCAACACATTAGCATCATAAAAACCAATAGCATCATGATGACCTAGATTGCATACAATGACTTAACAAGGCATATGTGACCTACATTTCATGCATAACTATAACCAAGGTCATGCATGCATAACAACTACATATAGACATATAACAAATGAGTACCAAACCGTACATACATCATTCTAGCTAGAGTTCATTCATCAATGCGTGACCATATCAACTACATGAACCATGACCTCATGCATGACAACAACAACCACCTCGCGTGCATTTGATAACATGTGAATAATGACGTGCATAACAATGCATAATCAACCATACACACATGAAGACATACTCCATGACAACACCTTCAACCTTCTCATGGCGACATCACTACAACCATGATCAACACCATGTAAATGCAACAAGCACATGGACTACATTCATAAGGAGCACATATGCAACCAACATGAATGCATGGTCAACACACAACCCAAGGAGAGCATAACCACGCTCTAATACCACTCTATAACACATTCCACCCACATATACCCAAGCAACCAACCAGCTGGCGTAAACATGTGACGAGAGGCCACTATGTTGAAATGTGGCAACAAGAATATTCCAATGTTAATTTGTCCTTGAATTAAAATCAAATTTAGCCTCACCAGCTGCTTGGAAATAATTAATTAATTCTTTATGGATTAATTAGTTGGAGAAATTCAAGTTAGAAGTATTTCTAAAGTCATGCAACAGCTATTCCTTAAATTAAGGAGATTATCCCTTTATTAAGGAGATAAGATTGAGTTATATTTGAGTTGTAATTAGTTAGCTCAGTTTATTGAGTTAAGTCCAATTAAATTAGTTTCAAACTGTTTGAGGAACTAATTGTGAGTTATCAATCACTTGATGCATGCATGCAATCAACTAGTGCACTCCAGATAACTGAAGATTCCCTCATCAGAAACTCATGCCTGTCTATTCTAAGAAAGACCCAGTTGAGCTAAATGTCAAGGACAATGTACTATCAGTTGCATGTTTTCTCCTATAAAACAAACTAATGCATGCAAAAGGATTAATGCATAGGAATATTGCACAGTTCTGACAGGGTGTGAGATTAGTGTGAGAGATCAGTGTTCCACTTGGTTGAGAGTCTTCCACTTGGTAACAATAGGATCACCCAAGAGAAACTACACAAGGAAATAGAGCTTGGAGGGTAGAGGAGAAGGGTTGTGAGAAGCTAGGATTGCCTGTGAGCATCTGTGAGGATTGTAGTTAGAGCTGGCTAGCTATGAGAGCTAAGGCTTTGTATAATCTTTATGTATTTCCACCTTGTATGATAATACAGATCGTCGGGTTTTTAGCTAAGACTTTCCCATGATATTTTCATGTGTATTGTGCATTGATTCTGCTTCTTCTGGTTATATGTGTTCAGCTCGATCTTTCTCAATCTTTAAGCTTCCACAAATTGATAGTAGAAGTATATTATAGTATTTTGCTTTGGTATATTGCATTATCGGGTTAATCTATAGTCAGATTTTCTACAGAGATCTCACAGGTAGATTTGTAGAGAATTCGTAAAATTTCTACATGGTATTAGAGCCAAGTTTATCGGAGCTTTGAACAGTATACGGAGAAGAGAATTTGAAGTTTGAAGTTCGGGGTTGCAGGAGAAAATTGAATTCATATCATACTTCAAATTGAGATGGGACATTATGCAACTAATTGCCCATCGGAGAAGTTCAAGAAGGGATCTTCGGTAGGATCATAAGTTGAGGCATAGCCTCTCAGTTCGAAATGGACTTTACCCTCATTGCATGCATGGTGTCATCAATGATGGGTTGTGTCTGGTATATTGACAGTGGAGGCTCATTCCACATTACCGATGATAAAATTTTATTTAGTGCCTTGGAGGAGAAAGACCCCAAGATGCGCATAGAGATGGGTGATGACGGAAAGTATAGTGTTTCATGAGTGGGCACAGTTGCTTTTCAGAGGGAGCATGGAGCTCCTCTCATCTTGACAAATGTGATGTATGTGCCTAGACTGAAGAAGAATTTGGTATCAATTGCAATGTTGGAGGACAATGGTTATGATGTTGTCTTCAGTAAAGGAAAGGCGTTTCTAAGACACATAGACACGAGTCAGACCAAGAGGATAGGATTCAAGTGAAGAGTCTCTATAAACTAGAGGTAGATGATTGTGTAGCATTGAGTATGAAAAGAGAATTGGTGCAAAGCCAAGACATTGGCGAGTTGTGGCACAGGCGGTTGGGCCATTTGCATCATGGGGCTTTGAAGATAATGCAGCAGATATCTACATGACTTCCCAAAGGTAAACTTGAGCAAGTTGACACATGCAACGGTTGTACCTTTGGAAAGTACACCAAGTCTTCCTTTCATTATCGAGACAGTTGAGAAAAGGCTATCTTAGAGCGAGTTCATACTAATGTGTGTGGACCATTCTCGATGGCATCCACATCGAAGCAATGGTATTATGTGATTTTCATTGAAGAGTTTTCTCAAAAATGCCAGATTTATTTCATGCAGAAGAAGGACCAAACCTTCTCAATGTTTTGTGAGTTCAAATCTTTGGTCGAGAAAGAGTTAGGGAAGAAGATCAAGGCATTGAGAAGTGACAATGGTGGAGAATATGTCTCCCGAGAATTTAAACACTTTTGTGTAACGGAAGGAATTACATGAGAGTTGATGGCACCTCATAACCCACAATATAATGGGGTGGCCATGAGGAAGAACAAAACTATTGTAGGGGTAGCACGAGCGATGCTTCATGACCAAGGTCTACCACTTCACTTGTGGGCTGAGGCATGCAACACAATAGTCTATTTGCAGAATAGAAGCCCGCATTGCATACTTGGGATGAAGAAACCAGAGGAATCTTTCTCTGGTAAGAGACTAGATGTGGGTCACTTCAAGATCTTTGGCTCATCAGTCTATTGCCATGTGACAAAGGATGCACGGAAGAAGCTTGAGCTGACAATAGAGTTGGGGATACTTGTGGGGTACACTAATACACCTCACAACTATTAGGTGTACTTGCCTACCAGTTGGAGGACAATGGTTTGCAGAGATCTCAAGTTTGATGAGCAGAAGACCATGCGCGTTTCCCTTGAGAGGGAGCTCCGACTATAGGTTTTGGAAGAATTGGTGGTTCCTAAGGAGGAGGAGCCTCAAAATAATGTAGAGCAGCCGCATGTAGAGGTTCCAGGAGTGGAGACATCCATTCAAGCAGAGTCTTCCAGAGATGGACGTGTTGACGCTGCAAATTTTTGCTATTCCAACAAGGGGAACTAACCTGATCGTAGGCCCCAATTAGATCTGCTTTTGTTTGGAGTGGCTAGTTCAAACGGGTTTTAAAGGATCCCGTAAACTGTTATAGGTGTTGAAAGATTGCTCCCTGGAGGAAGACTTCAATTAAATCAACAAAAGAAACAACTAGCCTATATGTATTAAGTACTATCTATACTAATTATACCCAGTTATACTAATCTTAACTATTCTAATCTATCTTGCAAGAGCATAATAAAAGAGATTAAACATCATATATAGATTCCAAGTAAAAATGAATCAATTACTAAGTTCACAGACGAACAAGGCTATATTAAAGCTTAATTGCAATCTAATTATTCATACAAGAATGCACCTTCATGTTCCTACAAATAAACTTGCAACTGATGTTTAATATAGTTTCGAATCGGGGACCACTCATGAGTTAACCATGATAAATAATTACATTCAAATAACCAAGACTAGTCATAAGTTTTATTATTATCAATCTGCACAAAACAAAACACATTTATATTTATGCCAGCAACAAAACCCTGATTCTAAACACATGAAAGAAGAGGAAAATATATCTAAAAAAGGCTCCTTCTTGACCCAAACATTCTTCTTTATTAGCACAATAAATAAATAAAAATTCTACCCAAAAAAAAAGTCCTCAACCCATCTCCGGAAGTAATACTTATGCAGAAAAGACTGACCCTTCATCTTCCCCCTGACTTTCCACCTTCCTCTTATTTTTCACATACACATTAAAATATACAGACATAGAATTGATTGGTGAAACGGCTGACACGCAGAGGGAATATATGTTGGAGCGCTTCATTTCGCAGGGAAATGAATAGATGTTGATTAAAAGAGAATGGTTGTGTGTCATCTCTTCGCACTTGTATTGAGTAGACGTTATTCCCTATTATTTTCTGAAGGAAACTAAATACACTACGATCATCATCCCACATATGGCATGATTGAAGGTGTGTTTGGAGGTAATAGCATCTTGATGGATCAACGCTGCCATGAGTGCTTCCTCTTGACATAGAGCGTGCCTCCATTATGCACTATGGTAGTTCGTATCCCTTTCTTGCAAAGTATGTCTTTGTAATATCGGCATCGATGGTGCAGAGGTGTCGTCTTGATATAAATCGCATTTATCCGTTACTAGGTCCACTCGAACTTGCCTTTCTTCTATTGGTCCCCGCCTGTAGAAATAGTTCATATTAGCTATGATTATGAGAAATATGACAAACATGCCCACAAACAAACCTTGCATTCAATCATAGTTTCCATTTAATCTTGCAACGCAGAGAAACTATAATTATTAAACCACTAAACTTGTTGTAACATGTATTCTCGTTGCCCATAATATTCATTTTTATTCAAGAGTCACTTGACAATGCTTCAAAAGCAAACCATTCACCCTATTGGATTTTCTTTTAAAAACCCTGACCACAACACTTTATTGGAACACATGGGAATACACGGGAAAACCCACAGTTGAACCACAAGGTCGGAGTTCAAATACTATACACTCGAATCTATAATTATTGTCGGGTCTGCTCATTGCCCCTTCGCATATCACATGTCTCTTCACTTTCTCTGGTTGTTGATTGTGCTTTGCGATTGGCCAGACCCGAAAATATATAAGTTGCGTTTAATAGTCTCGGCGAGTCCACCATATCGCATTGCGCCTTATGTATAAGCCTTGGGCTCCGTTGATTCGATTTGCAATAGGCTAGACCCGAAAAATATATGCACTGTGGTTAATAATTTAGGTAGGTCCACCATATCGCATTGCACTTTATGTATAAACATGAACTCTACCAATTGCGATTTGCGATTGGGGAAGCAGACCCGAAAAATATATGTGTTATGTTTAATGATCCTGGCAGGTCTGATGTATCGCAGTGCACCTTATGTATCAACGTTGAAAGTGTCGATTGCGATATCTAATGTGATCGGAGACTTGATAGCATCACAGTAACTCATGGGAGATAGACCTTAGCCCTTTACCAATGCAAAAAACGATATACGATGGAGGAGTGGTTAAGTGATTGCGCTAAGCGATGAAGGCATGCATCAAGAGATGTGTAAAGACTGAGGAAGCATGAAAAGGGTAAGTTATGCATATTTGTATAGTATTTCTATTATCAAAGAGTTGATATAGAAATAAGGACGCGATAGAAGGTTTGGAGGGTTGAGTCCATATACACCCATAGTAAAGAGTGGGGGTTGGTTACATGTGTGGGCATAGAGCACCATGAAGGTTTATGAGGATCAGAAAAGTCCCGATGAAGGATATGAATTAAGGGCTAGATTGGGTTATAAATGAATCATGGCATAGAGACTTATTCAGGGGGTCTTAACCATTAAGAATTGAATATTTAACTCAACAAAGAGTTAAAATCCTTGGGATAAAAATAGATCATTCAGAGAGTTATCATTTGGAGAAATGAAGGATCAAACTTCTAAGGGACCCATTCAAATTTGCTACCAGAGCAGGTTTTAATAGGGTGGTGGTTGTGGCCACAACAAACGGCGAACCGCTAGGTGAACTAGTTATCTCTGTTACCAAATAAACTTTGGATTAGTAGAACATCAGGGTGTTAAGATAAACTTGAAATGCAAACTGTAAAAACAGATCATTCGGAGAGTTATCATTCGGAGAAATGAAGGTCAAACTTCTAGGGGACCCATTCAAATTTGCTACCAGAGCAGGTTTTAATAGGGTGGTGGTTGTGGCCACAACAAACGGCGAACCGCTAGGTGAACCAGTTATCTTTGTTACCAAATAAACTTTGGATTAGTAGAACATCAGGGTGTTAAGATAAACTTGAAATTCAAACTGTATAGATGGATAGGCATGGGTTCCACTTCAACATTAATAGCTTTAGGCAGGATAAAGACAAATAGCTTCTACTTACTAATAGGGTTTTGACAGGCATTCTCCAATGGTCGTATTATGGTAATTATTGACCTTCCTTTACATGTTTTCTACTTTCAAAATCCTTTCGGGGCCATCACCGATATGTCAATACCTATTTAGGTGTGTACCTCAGCTCATCAAACTTGATGTAGATATGTTTATCTGCACTTTATGTGAAAATATCAGTGCTATAATTTTGTATGATTGAATGAGGCGTAGTCATGGATCATGCCATATTTTTAAACTACTTAAGCAAGGTTGGGTTTGCTGTGTCAACCAGTACTTTGAGTCCAACAATAGTCCCTACTCCAACCAGCTTCCCAAACAACCTGTCCTTCCAGATTGGCACAAGGACTCAACATTTAATTTTCTTTTACATAAATCCTTCCAATTTCAGGCACAAGGACTAGAGCACAATTAAATTTGCCACAAGATATATGACAGCAATCTTAGCCCATGAGAGTAGGTTTACTTGTGGATGAAAGATATTGGAAATTTTAGTATGGTGGATGGAACCAATGGAGAATAACTGCAAACCTCATAGACAAGTATAGGCTAGTTTTGGATGGGATTTTAAAAATGCAGTGTTCCGCCATGCCAGTCCAGTTGTGGTTACACATTTTTCGTTTTATAAAGATGCCGCTACATGCTCCGGGTATCCAGATTATCAACATATCCTACCTAGTTCCCAATAAATGCCAATGAGTGGCTTTGATTTGAATTTCACCGTTGATTTTCTAGTTCTCATAGGCTCATTGGAAGTTTGCTTGATTTGCAAGGTAACGATGAATTTAGGATTGGTAGACTCGTCAATAGGTTACTGACGGAGGCAAAAAGCTGAAGGTGGAGAATGAGGGATATCTAAAGAGAGTTATATAGGTGAAAACAATATTGAAGGACCAAAAGCAATTGGATGAAAAGGACTAAAATTCAAAACGGAAGGAAAATAAACTTTGCGAAAGAAACGAGAACGGATGGGACGAAAATATAACTTAAGCTAACAACAAAAATAAAATGAATCATAACCTACTTAGGAGGTAACCACCATGTGGTGGCTACTAGAAGTATCTCTTAGGATGTTGGCCATTAACAGGGAGTTTTTTAGTTTCTCCCTGTAAATTTTTCAGTCTGTAAGTTCCCTGACCAATTTTTTCCTCAACTTGGAACGGGCCCATACATAAGTGTTGGAATTTCGTGTGCTTACATTTTGGCTCACTAAACCTATCCCATTTCAAGACTCGCTCTCCTACTTGGTAATCTTTATCTCTTGCCAGATAGCGATCAAACCATCTCTTCACAATCATTTGGTGATTTCTAAATTTATTTCTGGCTTTATCTCTCAATTCCTCCAAGCTCACTAGTTGGTTGAACCTTTTTTGAAGTAAGGTTGAAGGGGTCCCTCTCGAATCTTGGGAGACCTTTAAATAGGGAAGGGTAATGTTAGGAGGCAAGATGGCATCCTGTCCATAGACCACGAAGTATGGGAGTTTCCTAATGCTACTTTTGTGGTGACCCTATCAGCCCAAAGGGCATTTGTTAGAGAATTGTGCCAATTCCTCTGGTTGTCGGTGACAGATTTATGGATTATAAGGATGAGGTTTTTATTTTAGGACTCTGCAACTCCATTTCCCTGGAGGTAATAGTTTGGTGCATACATTATGCTAATTGATTTATCGATAGCAAATTTAGTCAATTTTAATGATGAAAAGTAAGAGGCATTATCAAATATGAGAGCATCAGGGATGCCAAACCTGTTGATAATAAATTTCTCAATAAAAGACATTACCTCGTCTCCGTTAACCTTATGAAGCGGGATGGCTTCGTTCCATCTGGTGAAGTAGTCCATTGCTGTGAGTATATACTTATGTTGCTATGAAGAGTTTGGAGTGATCTTACCTATGACATCTAGGCTCCATTGCTGGAATGGGCGATAAATCATAACAGGCCTGAGGGGAATGACTGGATTTCTCTCTCATCCTGCGACAATTTAACATACCTTGCATTTCCAAGCATAGGCATGCGAGTCTATGAACATTGTGGGCCAATAATATCCATCTCTTAATATTTTGTGAGTAGTGGTATCTCCTCCATAGTGACCACCTATTGGGCAGTCATGCATTTCTTTCAAGACATGATCGACATCATCCTTTGCCAAACACCTCAGCCAAACTCCATCATAATTTTTTCTTTATAATGTGTCATTGGCCAAGTGATATTGATTAGATTTCAATCTGAGCGCTCTCCTTCGTGATGCATCCATGTGCTCAGGATATGATCCCCGTGTTAAATAAAAGCGTATGTCATAATACCATGACTCAGGGTCCAAAGGCACTTTCGACATTTCGTGCTCACACATCAACATCTCATTAATCCATAGGGGCTCCTCCCTGAATTCTACTTATGCATTCTATATGCTCTACAGTTCTGGTTCTTCAAATGTCCCTTCTTTATCTGCCAAGGCTTCTACCGTGAGCTCACACAATCCCTACCCTAGAACTATCTTTGCCGGCTTAATCTCGAGGTCGTATTCTTAAAGGGCGATTATCCAATTCCCTCTCCGTTCACCCATTTCTTTCTGCATGAAGAGGGCTCTTACAGCAGGGTGGGGAATGATTACTTTAGTCCTAGCCTTTAATAAATAAGGGCGGAAATGTTTTACGACTTTAAAAACTGCAAAACCTTTTTTCTCCACATTTGGGTAGTTCAGTTCTTCTCCCTGAAGATTAGAGCTCATATAAGAAATAGGGACTTCGTTGCCATCATCATTTTTTTGGGTGAGGATTGCGGCATATGAAACATCAGAAGAAAAAGGGTACAAGAAGAATTCCTTGTCGAAATTGGGGCTGACCAACACTAGAGCTTCAGAAGATAAGAATGTGTTCCATAGAAGGGACATGATAGTTATCTTTCTGCGATGCTTTGTTCAGGTTTCTGAAATTGATACATAACCTGATTTCTTCATTTTTCTTTCTTACTAGCACGAGATTGGCTACCCAACGGGTTTTCCTAACAAGAAAAATGATTTTTGCATCCAACATTTTGTTTAAATCTTTCTTCACCAACAATTCCAAGCTTGGATGCATCTTGTGAAGCTTTTGTTAGTATGGCCTAACATCATTCTCCAACGGAATCACATGTTGCATAACGCTAGTATCAAAGGTTCTTAAGTTGCCATATGTCCATGCAAATTCGTCCTTGTACTCTTTAAACAGCTTAACAAATGTAGCCTTTTTGTTGGGTGTGGAGCCTAATTATCTTATGTATTCAAAGGTATCGCTGCATTTGACCCCAGTTTGAAATGGGGCAGCAATTCTGCCCATAAAATATTCACTACAAGGGGGGTTCAAGGGGGGGCGGCTGTGACCTTTTGGGAGGCCCCCCTGGTGGGGGGATCGGGCACAGTGCCCCCAAAGCTTAGAATAGACGTAAAATTTTCTTGTAAACTTATAGTAATTTCTAGCCAATCTGGGTTGTTCATTAGGCGGATGATCTAACGGTATAAGCTATGTTTAATTTAGGGTTTTTGCCCTAGAAGGCAACCCCTCGCTATATATGAGGGAATTGTATTGTGTGTATGTATATCTAAAGATCTACATTCTAAGTGAGGAAGAGAGAGGAGATTAAGAGCGAAGAGGGAGTTACAGCGGATCGAATGTAGGTTGTATCTCTTCAGTTTGTTGGATAATATAAAAGGAAGGACTAGCTGTTTCTCCGCGGACATAGTCCAAACTAGGTGAACCACGTATATCTGTGTCTCTCTTGTTTTATGTGTTTTCTGTGTTTATATTTCTGCAATATTTCATGTGTGCCATTGCTCTGTAATATATAATTTCCTAACACTTTTCTCGTGGAGAGCATCCCAAGCCCAAATTAACAATTTTTGGATCTTCTTTGGTTCCAAGGTTGACCAATTCATACTTCATGGATGAGCTATGCGTTTTGCAGTTATTCAGCTTCTTAAATTTATCATGCAGGCCATACAAGTGCTCCATCTTGACAACTGACTTGGGAATTATATTGAGCTGCTCTTTTTCCTCATCTTCACTCCCATTCATAAGCTGTCATGCTCTTTTTCATCAATGATTGCATTTTTGAATGTTTTTTCGCCATGCAGGAACTCAAGGATTCGCTCATCACCATCGAACACTTGCCAATTCAAGATGTTATCAGGCATGGATGTTCTAAAAATCAATTCAAGGTAACATTTATTCTTGTTTAGTCTAATATGAGGCAAAATTTTCGCAGCCATACCAGCCAACAAATGGGCATCTTGTTTTTTCCCTCGAAGTATGTATGTGATATTAAAAGAATCAAAATTGTCAATTAAGCTAGATACCTCATGTTGGCATCTTACTAGTTGTGGCGAATTGCAGTGTATCCTTTTCCTTACCTGGTCCACAATTATCTGTGAGTCACCAAAAACTTTAAGATTTTTTACCTTCATATGAATGGCTTTTTTCAGGCCTTGTAGCAAGCCTTCATATTCTGCCGTGTTGTTGGTGCATGTGAACTCCAACCGGCTGGACGTTAGATGTTGGTTCCCTTTTAGGTCAATGAGAATGCTCCCAGTACCTACACCTTCAAGGCAATTAGAGCCACGAAAGTAGAGTGTCCAAAAAATAGAATCTAATGTTACATTAAATGAACTGCTTCCTACAAAATTGCTTCTATCATCTACTATATTACAAGGTGGCTCATCAGTTGGACTACACCGGAGAGCTTCCAACTATGTGTTTATTACAGTTTCTTCAATTGTCTTTGCATGGAATTCTCCAAAACAAGTTTCCATGGCACAAACATCGAAACTATAATTCCCACGGATAGAGTTGGTAAACATTACAGGTTCATTGGGGCCATTTAGTTTCGTCACCACATACTTCATGTATCTTTCTCGATCAACTCTTAGCATATCACCTTCTCCCTTCTGAGGCAGCAAGAGATGGGACCGATCAGTTGAGAAATATCCATTCAGTTTTGTTGACCAATACCCACTAAGCAGCATTCCATAAGCCTTGGGTATGTCAACTACCACTATGTCAATGACTTGTGTGTATTGTGGTTTGGTAGCCTTTCGAATCAACACATCTTTCAATTCCCCAATTACTTTCACATTCGTTCTGTCCAATTGCATAATTCGAGTTCCAGTTTTCTCAGGTATCGCATGAAGTCTTTTAGCAACAGCGTAAGGCATAATAGTAGACGAGGCACCAGAATCTACCAAGAAATTGTGTACATTCACGTTGAAGATTTCAAATGTGATAAGGAAAGGTGGAGTCATCGATTTTGATTTCCTTCCTATCATGGCCGCTCTGACATCTTAGGAGGTTTGATTCATTTTTGACAGAGTGGCCTCCATAGCTGATGGTGTTTGGGTTGTACAGGGGGTACTAACAGGTTGGGATGCTGACTTATTGGTTTGGCTACTCGGAATGGTGGGAGTTTTCCAATTTCATTCATTCATAGCTTTCAAGAGTAGATCTCTTTGTTGCATTAATTTTAACAAATCGAAGTATGTGATATTAGCTCGAGATTTCTTAAGATCATCCACAATGTTGTAATCAATGTTATAAATAGGGTAGGGCAAAGTAAACATACCAGTTTTTCCATTCTTAGGTGTGAGTTTACCATTTTGAGTTGCCTTCGTTGCAGTCGGAGATGTATTATCTTTCTTTGGATAGTTTGCAAATGGAGTACTCTTGGAATCACCACTAGGTCTACCCTTCTCAACATGAACTTTGGGAGCGGATGCCTTCAAAGAGCAAACATCTTTCTTTTTCTAGTCTACATGCTTCATCATGCCCACAAGTGGCCCTTTACTTCGTATGTGGATTTCATTAGTGTGGATTTCTCTCGTACTATCTCCTTCGTCATCGTCGTTCTCATTTGTATAGAAATCCCACAGTACATTGATTTGAGATTCTTCGTCCAAGGACTCTTCTACTTGGTATTCTTCCTCATTTTCTTGTTCTGGCTCGAGCTCCACTATAGGTTCTTGTTTGGTAAGGAGCGATCTGATAAGAGCCAACTCTTCCATTTTTAAATCCCCTTTGTTGGGTGGAGCAGGCAATGTAAGTTGACCATGACCACCTTCTTTCTTCTTACGATAGAAAGGTCTGAAGGATTTTATGTTATTATAATCTCTTCCATTCGCACTTTTACTCTCTCCAAAATTCCTTTTCATATCGATGGTTGTGTTCGTCAATTTCTTAATGATCTAATGCAAACCTTCCACATCTGTGGTATCCTTTTCTTTGATATCAACCACTTTGTTATCACTCCCATTATTCTTCTTGGATGACTGAGAGGCTTGCTTTGCTTCGGTCATATGATGACATGTTGTGAGACTGATCATTTCTTTTTCAACTTTTTCTGCTTCATTGATAGCACCCTGTAAGGTTTGTGCGCTACTCCATTTAACCCACATTGCGGTAGGGACAGAGAGAGCAGTGATGTAGAATTCCATGAGAACCTCATCAGTAGGTCTAGCATTAGCCAGGATTCTTTTGAGCAAAGTGTTGAACCAGATGTTAAAATCCTTGACCTTCTCTTTGGTTTCCATTTTCAAAAAGGATAGTTCTAAAACTAAGGCCGCAGGTGTTTTTTCATCGCCAAACTTGTCCAAAAAGGCTTGTTGAAAGGAACCCCATGAGTTGATCAATCCTATTCTCAAGCTAAAGTACCATGTGGAGGCCACACCAATCAGAGTAAAAGGGAATAAGTGACATACTATGTCTTCATCGACTACCCCCAACATGCACACAGCTAGGAAGAAAGAGTGAATATGGTTATTAGCAGTGTCTCCTCACGCAGGGTCGAATTTAGGCAATACTCTTTCTACATTCTTGGGTAAGGCATGCTACTGCCTAGGTACCACTACGACATCCTGAGCGAGCCAAGGAGGGGGTGCTCCTGGAGGAGGTGGGGGTTGATTCCCACTTGGAGGAGGAGGTAAAGGTGGATTCCCACCTGGAGGAGGCGATAGAGGTGGATTCCCACCTGGAGGGGGAATGTTAGCCATATTATGGATAGAGAGGTTCTAGTTGAAGGTTTCTTCAAGGCGTTCTTTGTTAGGATTTCCCAAATCAAGCCAGGGATTACCTTTAGAGGGGGAATCCTCAGGAATTTCTTCCCAAGGAGCGTTGATACTTTGCAAGGACTCTAGCACAATATCTTCAAGAGAAGGGGTTGCAGAAGTCTCTTTGCTTATGGTAAAGATCCTTGGCCTTCTTTTAGTTGTCAGAGGTAAAGAGTGAAATATGGGGAGCTGAGAGAGGGAACGAGCGTAAGCCCAAGTAACTACTCTGACTGGTTGTTCGTGAGTGACAGGATGCTCCCACAGTCTCTCTTCTTTGGGTGACCCAAACATGGGACTTAGAGGGATCACTGCTTCTTCAAAATGAGGCTCTTCCAAATGTGTGGAAGGATATTTTCGACCTTTACGATCCATACATTAATCTTTTCGAATCCACGCGCGACATTTATATATGAAATCCTGAAACGCTTTGGATGGCAGTTCAGGCACTCTTTCTAGCGCCACTTTGTTGACGATGCGAATTTTCACTATGCCAACAAGGGGAACTAACCCAACCATAGGCCCCAACTAGATCTTCTTTCATTTGGAGTGGCTAGTTCCAAAGGGTTTTAAAGGATCCCATAAATTGTTATAGGTGTTGAAAGATTGCTCCCTAGAGGAAGACTTCAATTAAATCAACAAAACAAATAGCTAACCTATATGTATTAAGTCCTATCTATACTAATTCTACCCACTTATACTAATTTTAAATATTCTAATCTATCCTGCGGAAGCATAATAAACGAGATTAAACATCATATATAGATTCCAAGTCCAAATGAATCAATTATTAAGTTCACAGATGAACAAGTCTGTATTAAAGCTTAATTGCAATCTAATTATTCATATAAGAATGCACATTCCTATTCCTACAAATAAACTTGCAACTGATGTTTAATATATTTTTGAATCGAGGACCGCTCATGAGTTAACCATGATAAAGAATTACATTCAAATAACCAAGGCTAGTCATAAGTTGTATCGTTATCAATCTGCACAAAAAAAAACACATTTATATTTATGCCAACAACAACACCCTAATTCTAAACACATGAAAGAAGATGAAAATAAATCTGAAAAAGGCTCCTTCTTGACCCAAACAGTCTTCTTTATTAGCACAATAAATCAAAAGTTGTTTTGCCCCAAAAAAAGTCCTCTACCCATCTCTAGAGGTAATACTTATGCAAAAACTACTGACCCTTTATCTTCCCCCTCGAATTTCCACCTTTCTCTTATTTTCCATACACACATTAAAATATACAGACGTAGAATCGATCGATGAAACAACTGACACATAGAGGGCATATTTGCTAGAGTGTTTCATTTCATGGGGAAATGAATAGATGTTGATTAAAAGAGAATGATTGCGTGTCATCTCTTCACACCTGTATTGAGCAAACATTATTCCCTATCATTTCCTGAAGGAAACTGAAGGCACTACGCTCATCATCCCATATCTAGCATGATTGAAGGTGTGTTGGGAGGTAATAACATCTTGATGGATCAACGCTGTCATGAGTGCTTCCTCTTGACATAGATCATGCCTCCATTATGCACTATGGCGGTTTGTATCCCTTTCTTGTCGATTATGTCTTTGCAATATCAGCATCGGTGGTGCAAAGGTGTCATTTTGATATAAATCGCACTTATCCGTTATCGGGTCCACTCGAACTCGCCTTTCTTCTCTTGGTCCTTGCCTGTAGAAATAGTTCATATTAGCTATGACTATGAGAAATATGACAAACATGCCCACAAACAAACCTTGCATTCAGTCACAGTTTCTATTTAATCTCACAACGCAGAGCAACTATAATTATTAAACCACTAAACCTATTGTAACATGTCTTCTCATTGCCCATAATATTCATTTTTATTCAAGAGTCACTTGACAATGCGTCAAAAGCAGACCATTCACTCCATCGGATTTTCTTTTAAAAACCCAAACCACAACACTTTATCGGAACACATGGGAATACACGGGAAAACCCGCAACCAAACCATAAGGCTGGACTTCAAATACTATACACCTGGATCTATAATTATCGTCAGGTCCGCTCATCGCCCCTTCGCATATCACATTTCAGTTCACTTTCTCCGAGTACCGATTGCGATTTGTGATTGGCTAGACCCGAAAATATATAAGTTGTGTTTAATAGTCTCAGTGGTCCGCCATATCACATTGCACCTTATGTATAAGCCTTGGGCTCCGCTGATTGCGATTTGCGATAGGCTGGACCCAAAAAATATATGAACTGCGATTAATAATTCTGGCAGGTCTGCCATATTGCATCACACTTTATGTATAAACATTGAACACTTTCGATTGCGGTTTGTGATTGGGGAAGCGGACCCAAAAAATATATGTGTTATGTTTAATAATCCCAGCGGGTCTGATTTATCGTGGTGCACCTTATGTATCAGCATTGAAAGTGTTGATTGTGATATCCGATCTGATCGGAGATTTGATAGCATCGCAGTAACTCATGGGAGATAGACCTTAGCCCTTTACCAATGCGAAAAGCGATATGCGATGGAGGAGTGGTCAAGTAATTGTTATAAGTGATGAAGGCATGCATTGAGAGATGTGCAAAGACCGAGGAAGTGCGAAAAGGGTAAGTTATGCTTATTTGCATAGTATTTCTATTATCAAAGCAATTATATAGAAATAAGGACACGATAGAAGGTTTTGAGGGTTGAGTCCATATACACTCATAGTAAAGAGTGGGGGTTGGTTATATGTGTGGGCATATAGCACCATGAAGGTTTATGAGGATCGAAAAAGTCCCGATGATGGATATGAATGAAGGGCTAGACTGGGTTATAAATGAATCATGTCGTAGAGATTTATTCAGGGGGTCTTAACCATTAAGAATTGAATATTTAACTCAGCAGAGAATTAATATCCTTGGGATAAAAACATATCATTCGGAGAGTTATCATTTGGAGAAATGAAAGATCAAACTTCTAGGGGACCCATTCAAATTTGCTACTAGAGCATGTTTTAATAGGGTGGTGGTTGTGGCCACAACAGGACGGAAGCACGCAAAAGAAGCTAACAGATTGTTACAGGATGCAAGAGAGAATGTGGGAGCACCATCTTCTCAGTGTAGACAAAGGAGGTAACTTGAGAGGTGCACTGGATACATGGCCCTTTCTGGGGAATGTGTTGAGACTTAGCCATATTTATTCATATTACAATTAAACATGGTTAGTTCATGTAACTGATTTTGCCATCGCTCTATCTCCTCATCATAATCCAAAGTACAAGAGCTCTCGCACTCCCATGAAATACGCCCATCCATGGTGGGATTTACCAATTTTTTATTTCGCGCTGTTATCTTGTAGATGCAGTCCAAATCGTCATCACTTTCATAGTCGCACACCAGCTTTGTATAGCGTGATCCTTCAGTAGGGTCCAAGGGTATAATTATCCGTAGCGACTTCTTCTCAAAAATCATCTTGCACTTCTTCAAATTAATCACCCCGTTCATGTTAGTGGCCCAATCAATTCCTTAGAGTGCAGGGTAGGGATTATTATCATAAAAAGTCTTTATCTCTTCAAAGTCTACTAGCACACTCACTCCCTCAATGTCCACAGTTATTCCCTGCAATCCTCCCATGGGTATTATCTTCTTTTGGTTCGCCATTCATAGCTAAATAGGAGACCATTGCAGCATAGGTCTCCACATTCGCTCCCATGTCTGCTTCGGTAGAATGTTCACATCCGATCCTAAATCCAGAATTACTTGGTCCATTTCATATTCTCCAATCGTGCGATTAGCCTCATTTCTCTTCCCGTCCTCGTCTTATGTTTTCCAATCTTCTAGACTACATGTGGTTCTCCTGGCGCGGTCTCAGCGCATCTGTTAATGAGTTCTTGTAGTCCTTTTACAACTTTACTGTCATGCAGTAACTTCATGCATGTTTCCAGGAATGTTGTGAGCATAGATGGGTCCATCTCTGGCTCTGGTCTATCTTTGCTTCATGAAGTGGAGGCATCAATGAAGCTCTTCTTAGCTTCAATGAAGGTTTCCCGAGCGCACTCCAAATCAAACTTCGCTTCCTTCGCCGGAGCTTTTTGAACCCAAGTACTATCTTTGGGTTGTTTTCCTTTGTCATCTCTCGTCACGATTCCACTTTAGAGCACAATGTTCACATTCGGATTTCCTCGCCTGTCTTAGATCTCATCATCTATAGGTTCTGAGTCAGGGGAGGCTGTAGCACTCGTTTATCACATATCCTAGCTATTAGCGTAGGAAAGTCTTCTATCTCATGATCAACCAAGTTACAATACAAACATGACAGGTGCGTTGGATTTGTACAATCGTGGGCATAATGCCCTGACCCTTCGCAATTGTAACATATCAACTATCTGCAACATCTTCCAGGTCCTCCTCTGCCTCGTCCTCGTCTGCACCCCTAAAACCCTATTCGCGTCATTCATGCATTCTGGTCTAGGGGACGCATTTCAGCTTGCACTCTATAGGTGGGAGTTCTATCCATCATCAACTCATACCTTTTACAAGTGTGGTCATCATGTCCTACTGACCTACAAAAGTTGCACAACAACTGTTGCGAATTTTGTGTATACTTTTGTAACAAATGGCACTTATTTGTAGCATGTTTTCCAGCCATTTGACAAATCGTGCACCACAAATCAGGTGTCGTGCTAGGTCCTGCTTGTGCTTCCAGCCTTAATGGCATTGTTCCTCCTCTCGCAAGGTAATTTGCAAACTCCGGGAAATGGTCCTTACCATGACCCTGACCCTTACATTTTACACACCACACCTGTTTGCTTACTTCTGGCTGAGCTATCCTGTCCTGATTCAGACTCTGCATCTCAAGGCATAAATTCCTCAGATGCACGTGGATCTGTTGAACTCCTAATTTAGGATCCTGCATTAGGGTCTCATGTAGCCTCATCGTGATCTCTAAGGCCTCTACATAAGTCTTTAACTTTTGTTGTGATAACGCATTCCTTAAATGTGGTGTTAGCGAAGCTACAAACCATTCGCGATGTTTTCCATCTGTCATATTCATATTAGCCTCGTGGATAGTACATTTCAACCTGTGATCCAGCTCCCAAGGAGTCTCGCCTGATAGCATTGTGATCCCTTTGAATCCAATGATCGACTATGCTTCAGACTTCGACATATTGTATTCCTTATTAAGCGTGATTTGGATATCCATGATTCCCGCATTTGGATTATCGTTGTAGTTCTTAATATACCAAGTCAGCGCGCGATCCTGTAGGGCGTTGACCAGTGCCACTTTCTTTATATTTTCATCTGTAAATCCTTTCACTTCCCATACGGATCTTATAACAAACCAAAATTGGTCTAGATCCTCATTTCCCAATCCCTTAAACATAGGCAACTTTATTGTGCTTACCATATTGAATCGCGATGGTTGTGGAGGTGGTACGTGTGAAGATGGAGGTGATGGCGGTGAAGCTGGTGGTGGTGTGGGTGGGGGTTGTATTCGTGAAATTCTTTTCCTTATCAGATGGATCGCACTTCACAAAGAGACCTTTGTGAGCTCTTCTTCGTCCCCTCGTGGAGGTGAAATAAAGGGGTTGTTTTCTAGTCCCTTATTTCCTTTGTTCCTGTAACCATTTCCACTTCGCATAGCCCCGAAAATCAAGATAACTGCATAAGCCTCTTTTTGCACAATAACATTTTAATCCAAGTATTTAAAGACTTTACGTACTTACCTTGTGGTCCTTTGAGAAACCATTGCTGGCCTTGCTATAGCTGACTGAGGTGTCAACCATGAACTCAGTAATGAATCCTCCTATAATCCAATCGAGCCAATGATCAAAGGCGTGCGCGATCTTATCCTTTGATGCTTCCAACCTTCGAACTAACTCTAGGGTCCACGCAATAGGACCGTCAAGTTTCCACCTTCCTTGGCTATCTGCTAGCTTTTCGATCCACTCATACAACTTAATATGGAAAGACATGATGAAGATTTTGTGGATCTCTGTGTATAGGTAGTAGTCTAACCACTCTTCTTTTAATAGTCACGGATTCTTGTTCTCCTGCGTCACGAACTTGTGAATTCTTCCATCCAACCAACCTTCAATTTCCTTCTTAGTTGGATTCCAATGATACAACATTAGACATCTCTATGCAGATTTTAATCCCGACAACGAAACCATTTGTTGGCTTGATGGGGCTTCACCCAGGTTCGGAGTTAATTAGTCAAACAAATCCCTACACTATTGGCCCTTTTGGCATTAGCTCGCGGAGCGTGGACCGAAGTCTCACTCGAAGTAGTATGGGGGGATGTTGTAACCAAGTTTCCGCACCCTTGAGATGTCTGAGGTGTCGATTTAGTCCAACTGTACCTACCTTTGCGCAAGTCACTTCATGCACTGCCTAACCTTCAATACCTTCACGATCTATTATAATCGCCTTTCGTACAACCCTAACCAGGGGCTGAAATACTTTCGTGCTGCTATGGTAGGGTCTTGCGCTATTTCACCAAATTACAATGTGTATCTTATTTATCTTCTTAAGGATCTTAGTTAACTTCGCGTAAATAGATACTTTATCTCACATTCACTTAATTACCACAGTCACATATGTTCATGCACCATATAAATAGTAGAAATGCAATTCATACCCAATACATTCAATGTAGAAAACAGGAAATAAATACACAAGAATGATATCAACTTCTCTTTATTAGTGCTTCCAACTGTTACAGACTTGACTTGCCATGCGCACTCAGTTGCAAGAGTCAGCGCACTCAGTTGCAGACTACTAGGCCTCTGCGCACTCAGCTGCAGAGCCTTCTCCTACTCTACGACCCAAACTAGACTTTACACTTCAAATACTCTGCTATGCTTCTATTCCATGATCATCCATTGATTGATTCCATTATTGATTTACACTTAGAGCCTCGCTCTATTTATACAATCCCATGGTCCATGGACCATGGGTAGATCTCTACAGCCGACATTACATTACAAAATTAAGGGTGGACAGTCCTGTGACTCTTTTACAAACTATGCACTCTGTGCCCACAAAATGCGGAGTCTTTACATCGAGGTTACAACTTTTGACCAAAATCTGGGCTCTAAGCCCTAAAACTTCCCTTGGGGGATCCTGCACCTAACACCTAGCACCCAATCAATGATCGATTTGGAGTCCCCAACAATCTTAATGGATTCAATTTCCAACCATTTCACACATTTTAGGAGCCCCCAAAGTGCCACAATCTTAGCCCTGAAATTTGTCCCCTACTCCCATGCCAATAAAAGTGATATTCATGATCAAGGCTAAATTTGATAGGCGCCCCACACCCACAATTTCCATAATTCAAGGTGCCATAAAAAAAACCCAATGGGAAAGAATCTCCCAAATATTTGATCGATACAGAGCACCTAGAGTGTTGGGGCTGCCAAGGGCCTATCTCTAGAAAATGGCCAACAATATTGAGACAAGTGAAAAAAGCGCCAAGGAATTTTCCCTCAAATACAACAACATTCCACAAAATCCATATCCCCTAGAGTACATATAGAGGAATAGTAATGAAGGGGTTGTGCTTGGATTTCGAATATTTGAGGCAAGAAAGGATAGACCGCCAATTCCAATCCATATTAATCCCCAATTTCTCAACAACTTGCATCCAAACCTTGTTCACAAAAAAGCAATCCATAAATTTCAAAAGAAACCCCGCACAAATGGCATCTATCTAGTCCAATAAGTCCCATTTTTATCAAAATATCCCAAGTGAGAATGCGGTTAAAAAGGGTTAGCCAAGAGAAGCATTTGAGCTTCAAAGGAGCTTCTTATTTCCACATCGAAATAGTCCAATCCTCAAAAGGGGTCGTCAGGAGAGAACCATAGATATATAGATAAAATTCTCTAACAAAAATATAACCATTCTCATTTCTGCTACCCCAAGCAAGTGAATAAGCCTTGTTGTTGATAGAAATCCCCGTGGAAGCTAATTTATGTCTACACGATTCCCATTCTAGTTCCATCTCAGGAGGGAGGCCCAAGTCCCACAAATGAGGCCATGAATGTTCAAGAGGACCAAAATGATCAGAATTCTAAAAATCATCCATATAACAAATACCTATTTGATTTATTATAGTAAATGATTTGCGGAGAGAGGCAGTGGTCCCCAGAAAATCCCTTAATATCATTCAATCCAATGTGAATTTTCCTTCCATCTCCAACTTGTCAACAAAAGTTTCCACATAGCCAGGATTTAGTCGACATCATACTCTTCCATATATATGATTGTTTGCCTTATGCGGAGCCCTTGCTACAACCCATTCACCCAAGCTTCAGTGCCTGAGATATTTCCCTTGAACAATCTCATGCAAGATGTGTGAAAAGTTAAAATCCCTCCAAAGATTCCTAGTGAGTAGGGCTAAGTTAAAATGCTTGGTGTTCTTTTCTGAGCTGAAGGGTTTGTTTTTTCTTGTGTAGACCCTAGGATTTGAATGTTTGTCTGTAATGTGTAGCAATATTACATTTGAAATGGTAATCATGCTTAACCTTTTTGAAATTTCAGTTCAGATGATGATAATTTGTCAATTTGTATCTTTAGAATTTTTACACATACAAAATGTAATATAATTTTATTTTTCTTTGATAAATAAAATATTTTAATTTAAATAAATTTATAAAATATTCTTCAAACATCATATAAAATTTATATATATATATATATATATATATAATTTTTAAAATAACATAGTTTCATATATATCTAAGTTTATTATGAATATATTCTGATTTGATTTATAACTGTCGTCTCATAATCTTACCGAGTCATCTACATCCTGAATATATCCTATTTATGAAAAAACAAAATGAAAAATATCCAATTTGAAACTCGTAAAATATCTTTTCGCTTTTAGTGACACAGCCTTTAAATCGATCACTTTCAAAATGAAAAAGTGGGAAATTCAAGTTTTGATGTGCATACTGGTAATCGAAAAATATGCAATTTTAAACTCGTAAAATGTCTTTTCATCTTCAGTGACTTGGTATTTAAATCGACCACTTTCAAATTAAGAGGTGGGAAATTTGAGTCTCGAAGCGCATGTGATAATTTTACCGCTTTCTGCATTTCCACCAACGTTTTTTTATTTAAACAATATAAAAATATAAACCTTATTTGTAATTTTATATAAATTTTAAATATATATCAAAATCAATATTTCTGATTTAACAGTTTTTACTTTTTCCACTGAGAAAGACACTTCCAATTTACTATTAAAATGATAACCTAAAATGAACTGTCAGAGAAAAATGGGAATAAATGGTAACAAAGGTAATAGTCTTAGTCTTAGTCATCTCAGTCGTCACACTACTTGGCAAAAAAAAATCAGCCATCACACCACTTAGCAAAAAAAATCAACATAGATCTATTTTAAGTTAATATCTATCAAGTTTTGAGAGGTATCAAATCTTCCTAGGTGCAAACTTCTTTTATAGTGTAAAGTTTGAAAAAGAAAATTGCACATTAAGAACTTTCATCCATTTCTGCACTTGTTGAATCATGGTTTAAGATGGACAGATGCTAATTGTGGTTATTTATGTGTGGGTGTGCACATGCGCTTGCTTTGTTTTAACTCTTTGATCAGCATACAAAGAATTTTGCATTTCCTTGATTTTGAGCAATACACCAAGAAAATGTGTTAATTCATAAGGTTTTTTTTGTTGTTTTATATAATATACATAGTTGAAATTGAATTATTTATTCAATATGAACATTTGAAATTGAAATATTTTATTTATGGTTCAAATTGTTTATATTAAAATATTATTTTTGTAATTAGTGTATTTTTAAATAAACCTCTCTCTTATTAATATTACTCTTGTTTTCAAAATTCAAGCCTATAATTTGAAAACCCTTATCAATAGAATCCAAAATATGTCCCTTTACATGCCCAAACACACATAAAGTTTCACTTAATGTGCATAAGTAAATACGCATCTACCTGATAGTCAGAGGAAATAAATAATTAAAATTTTAGATGAAGGAATTACACATACTAGATTTGTTTTACTATCAATTATTTTATCTTTTTTATATAAAAAGTTTTCATATAATTATTCTGTAGGGTTGTGATGCAAAAGTATAACTTACCATTTTTATTGCAGAGGCAAAGTTATTTACTAAAGGAGTTGGTTCCCTAATGTTTGATTTTATTATTTATTTTTATGTAGTTTTCCTATGTTTTTATGACAAATGTACAAAATCTGAATTAATGTAATAGGAACTCTCTTTGACAGAGATTTTTAGAATGGGATACAGAGAATATTGAATTAGTTATATCTTAGATAAGATTCACTGGCCTATGTTGTGGGGTCTAGGTGAGATTATTATGGATCTAGAGAGATTCTAGGATTTGAAACTAAATTAGTTTTAGTCCTATTTGTACAAATATTTTGATGTAAAACTTAGAATGGTGGAGAGGGGTGAGTGTGAGGCAAGTGAGTGGCTTGCATAAGCCGAGAGAGGTCAAAATGGAAAAGAGGCCCAAGTCTTTGTATTTCAAGCCAAGGGCCTTTTTTCCTCCTAATCATGTACATATTAATGCATAACACTCTGTTTCGAGTGAAGTTGAAGTATTAGCCTCTTTCATTGTTTAATCTTGTTAAAGTTCGGATCCACAGATCCAATCTTTTAATGATTGCAGGATTTAAATCTTAAGAGGGACTCATTGATTCTTAAACCTTGCTTGCAAGATCAAAGAATTATTCTACATGCATAGTACATCTTTGAATGGTTGTGAGAGAATCATAGGATTGTGTTACGCACAAAATATAGCCAAGTGGGGTTGTGGGAGGACTGAAGTAATGCTACACATTTGGGATAAAAGGAGTAAGGAGGAGTGAAATCAAAGTACATAGAAGAAGCATGTGGCACAGCTGAAGGGGGAGTCCAACACAGAGATGAGAGATGTTGAGAGTAGAAAGACCAATAAATACCAACACTTGGGAAAAATTAACATTCGGAGGAAAGTCTGTCAATCGACAACGTTGGGGAACAACAAATGACAGAGCCAAAAGACAGGATTGGAATTGTTGGGCTTATACGGCATGGTTGAACCTACCCAGAAAGAATAGCCCAAAAGGACCGTGTTGAAACCCGAGTCTACGTGGCCAGGAAGGAGAGGACCGAGACACGTCATCCCAGAGGTAAAACTGAGAGGAAGAGTGTCGAAGGTGATATGGTATAAAGAAGTGCAGAACCGAATCAATGACAGGGAGACATGGCAAGTGGTGACCACCAAGAAGGAAAGCATCAGAGGTTTCATTACAACAAAAACAAGAAATCACAAGGCTAATGGAAGCAGTCGAAAGGATTAGTCACGGGGTGCGGGTGGACCCGAACTATGCGTTGGAGTTATATGTTACAATAGAGAGAAGGGCTGGAGATCGATCACGCCTGAGTATATAGTATGGCATGAAAAGGCTTCATGTTAGGTTGGAGTGGAGTGGGTGGAGCCCACCCAACCAATTCCTAATCTAACAAATAAAATTTGGGGCTCCAAGGCTAAGCGCGGGGCTTTAAAGGTAGGGACATGTTGACAATTCTATTAAAATCCTTTCCACTTTTTGTTTGCATGGGATTTCAATCCTGAGCCATACACGCATAGTGTATAGCACTAAGTCCTAGCACCTGGCTCCGAGGGCCATGTGATACTGACTATGCGTCGAAGCCACCGTTCAAGCGTTGAAAAAAATTTTGAAGGCAACATAATGGGAGTATGGTAGAAGTGGTTGGTTTCTTGTAGGACCGATCCTAAGGATTAAGGTGGACCATGGAGGTCCTACTAGAGAGGATTAAATTGAGATAAATTCTTCATCATACTCACGTAGAGTTGACCTAATATACCTGTTGGATGCTCCCACGGTGATTTGATTTTATAAGGGATTTAAATCCCGATAAAGAGTTTTATGCAGGGACTGAAGGAAACGCTTACCGGAGAGAAACTGGGCACTATGGGAATTGGAAAGCTCAGTTTTATGCTTACATAAAGTTGTATCAGAGCTAGAAAGCTCTTTATCTTGACATCTCTTAGTGAAGGATACATAAAATTTTGGCGGAAATGAGTCCCAACAAAAGAAATAATAATATAGGAACTCTGGAGCAAGGTGTTGTAGTAGAATTAGATCTGGAAGAAGCGTAGTCTAAGTAGAAAGTCACTAGAAGAATACAAAAACAGTGGTCAAAGTTCAATGGATATTTGGACAGGGGAGCGATGAGGTAAGTGGATTCTATATTGACAATAATATGTTGTGATTGAGAGTTGATGATCATAGGGAAGTGTTGAGAAAAGCACTAGAAATTTGGAGAAGATGGTGCAATAGGATTTCCCGATTCAAGGATATTGGAGGGTTGCAATAGTGGAGAAGTGGAGCAAAAGGAGTCTTTGGATATCAGATCTTGGCATACGTCTTATACAACGTATGTAATGTTTTTTTTGAATTATGTTTGTAGGAGTGACAAACATACAGAAAGGAGATGCAGTCATTGCAGTACCAGAGCTATAATGAACAAGAAAGAGGTAGAAGCCAAGAATTCAAGCAAGAAATGGTGACATAATGCAGTGGAATCAAATGGGATTGTTGAGATGAAGATAAAAAAGTTCTCAAATGAAAAAATCTTAGTAGATGAAGTGTAGAAGTCAAACATCTTGAAAGTTGAGGAGCGAAGGTAATCCAAAAGATGAGGAAAGGGTTCTACTGCAGGGAACCTAAGAAGCAGGTCAACTTCCAATAGAGAAAGAGGTTGGGTAGAAGTTGACAAATAGTTCCACAGTAGGTGTGGGAAGAACTGTCTAGAGGAAGAAAGAAAACCAAGAGGGGAGTTTGGTTTTGGTAGAAATCATTAGACTTGTTACAAAGACAAGGAGAAAGGCTTCTAGCGGCTCATAGGTGAACAGAGAGAGTTAACCAGATGAAGAAGCAATAGGTATAATGACTATTAATGGTCATATGATGGGTTCAAGAAGGAGTCAGAGAGAAAGGAATGCAAAAGCAACAAACATGAAGAACAAAATGCGTGATGAAGAGAAAAGGAGAGAATTAGCTGAGTTAAGGACAAATTTGGATAAGATGAAGAAGTAACTTGTAGAATGGGGATGTTATGGTTGGAGAATGAGGAAGAAGGAGGTAAAATGGCCTTCTTTCTAGAGAGAGTTAAATCATAGGAAGTATTATGGGCTAAAATAGGAACTTGGAGTAGTTGAGTTGAGGAGAAAGGCGTTCTTTGGTGAAGAAGAAGCTAAAGAAATTGAACAAGAGTTTATAGACAGTCTATAGAAAGAGTAAGAGGCAGCTGAGGCCTTGGTTAAAGAAGATATTTTTGTTTTTGAATCTAGCTTTTTATGTGTTTTTTCATATTTGACCGATGTTGATCAATATTTAACTCACAAATAAATGAAGTTTCTTGACGAGATAACTAAAATAGAAGTGTTGTGTGAACATATGTTTAAACACTTTAAAGAGGTCAAAACTAATAAGGAAACTGTTATTCTAGAGGAATTTAAGAGAATATGTTCTTTAATTTTTGAACTAGAGAAGAATGAAGTAACATTATTTCAGGAATATGGTGCAGATGAAATAACTTTGAAGGAGGAAGTAACAAATGGAGGAAATGAATTATTCCAAGAAGGTATGCTCGAGAAGGTTTCAGCTGGAAATTTCATGTATGAGGAAGAAGACACAATTGAAGATGAGAAAGGATGGTTGGGAAGGGAAATGAGCATGGAGAACATGGAGATAGTTCAAAGTGATTTTGAATTGTTTGAAGAATTAGATTTCTTAGAGAAGAGGATGCTTAGAATGACTGAATATAAGCCAAATATAGAGGTAGAGATGGAGTGCATTTTTGCACCAAAACATGGATCCATCCTTGGGGAGGATGGTAATGATGAGGAGGAAATTATTCAAAAAGAAGAAGAGCAATGATCAGAGACTATTGTGGATGAATTTTTGAGGGTGAACATTACAGAACAATTTGGTGAGGCAAAGGACAAATTGATAAGAAGCTTGCAAAGCTCTGTGTTGTATCAATAAGGGACACTAGTAGCCATAAAACAGATCTCAAGGTCTCATACTTTTAAAACTGACACTTGTTTTGTGAATGTAGGTAATGGAGATTTGCACAAACCATTGGAGGAATACATGCAAAATGTAAAAAGCATGGAAATTCTAGCCGAGTTGGAGTTTTTGGAGGATTGGTTGGACCATCCACGAACCAATGGTGGAAAAAAAGAGATGGAAAAGGACTTAAACACTACAGGAGGAGACAAGGACAAGGCTTCAATGGATAAATTGCAGCAACAACAGGACAATAATAAGGAAGAATTTTGGCAGCAAATGCAAGTGAAGAGGGAAGAGTTATGGTAGCTAGAAAACAATATGGACAAGGCAATTGAAGAAATCAGAGAGAGGATGGAGCAGATATATCAAAAGAGTCATATTTCAAAGAGGAAGCAAATGATACAGACTTGTTGATGAAGATAGAGAAAGTGTTACATAAGCTAGGGGAACAGAGAGCTACAACACAAAGTTTGGAAACCAGGAAGAAGGAAGAAGAAAATGGACCAACAACAACATGATAAGGAGAAGCACCTACTCTAGAATAAATGTAACGCCATCCTCCCACATATACCCAAGAAACCAACCAACCAGAGTAAACATGCGACAAGAGGCTTCTATGCCATGATTCGACCTCCTAGGTAGCACTAAGGAAATGGAATCGATAGAACATATCACACAGTCATACAACATTATCAAAAGAAAATTCAACCACTCAAACAACCTGTCCCTAGTTCCTACTGCAGTTCTGGACCACTTAAGCCATATTCCCTCTCATGCTATGGGTAAGGGAGTGATCAGAAACCCAAAGTCACTCTCATAGGCCTGCACGCCAGTGACTATGGACCAAACTTGCTAGTTTTGTTTGAGCGGCCCCCAAATTTAAGCCACTTTTTCAAGTTGAGAGCCGAGGCCACTGTCCAGAATGGAATGATAGCTTGAAATCAAGAAAAGTATAGGGAAACAATGAAGCAAAAGAAACAAGCCCAATGAGGCCTTAACCAGACCCCTACTAGCCATGACAAGCATTTCATCAAACATATCATCAACATGTAACGTATAGGTATAAATAATAGAATTATGTGTAGGCATATCACACTTATCTGAGAATCATTATGAACCATTGTTCCCTCATGCCATTTTCTACATATTTATCTATTAGGTCATAGACACATTATCCATTCATATATCAGTAAAAACATGTTGAGAGACATACATAATTGCTATCATAAAATTTGCATATAACCAACATAATAGGAACATAAATACAATAAACATATCAACCATCAAAATCCATATATACATCAGTACCTTTACACATGAAAATCAAGGGAATAAATTTCTCATTAAGGAATGCAATAAACCAACCGAAGATGGGACTACCATGTTCCACCCGACCATAGAACAGTTGAGCCAAATCTCTCTTCAGTCACTCATCCTCGTGCCATATTCCAATAATGAATGTGGGATCTCATAGAACACATCAATCAAAACTCATTGAGGGCTTCCAGAGGGCATCCACTTCAAACCATCAAATAATGATTCCATCTCACGGTTAGACATCACAAAACCATCATTAGATTGGTCTCCATCCAAGCCTCCCAAGGCTTCCAGAGCGTTTTTCCAACCAAGGCTTCTAGAATGAGTAACTCAACCCACAACTTATACAGTCCTTCCAGAGCGTTTTTTCAACCAAGGCTTCCAGGACTAGTAACTCAACCCTCAACTTATACCAGGCTTCCAGAGCATTTCTCCAACCAAGGCTTCCAAGACTAGTAACTCAACCCACCAAGGGCTTCTAAAGCATTTTTCCAACCAACGATTCCAAGACTAGTTACTCGACCCAAGCTGTTACAGGGCTTTGAGAGCGTTTGTTCAACCAAGGCTTCTAGGACTAATAACTCAACCCAAGCTAAGGAAACATAAGAACCAACCAAAAAAAACAATGAAAGAAAACTCACAATCACCATGGCTATCCAGGAAATGGAAAGGCTAGGCAATCCATTTTCAATCTAGGCAATCCTCCATGCCAATGATAGATCACAAGCATGAAACCATATGCATATGCCATGCATGCCAAAACTAGTGAAAAATCATACATGCAACTCGGTACCTGCAAGAAAATATGATGTAGTTGTCGACCCCGATGCTTTCTTGCACTTTCTTGCTCTTCATTTGCCTTCTTTCTCCAAGAATCCAAATATGCCACACCGTCTAAGAGTGATCCAAGAAAACTATGAGTATCTAAGAGTATGAAAGCGATAGAGAATAATGAGAGAGCTCCAATATTGAATTGATCAAGTCTCGCCCACTGATCCTCAAAATCCTTTTTATTAATGAGGCCTCTATTTTCTTCATTTTCCATGATTTTCCTACATTTTCCTCCTCACATGCAACCTGTGACCTCTCACCTTCCTTTTCTCATAATTTCCATTATTTTCATAAATAAATGTCAATTAATGCCTCACACCTTTCCAAAGCCTTCGCCATTGCCTTTGCCAATTTCTTTAGCCATAAACAACCAAATGAACACCCACTAGGATGTCCTTCCCACCATTCAACTTGGAATATGTGTCCCGTCGTCCGTGGTATTTATATATTTTTATACAAAACCGGGGCTATTACAGATCCTTGATGTTCAATGATAACTGTAACTAACAAGACTGCTGGAAAAAAATGATACTGCCCATAGAGCTTTATAACATAGATTGTTGCAATATTTACAATGACCATCTCCTAAAACAAAACATAATGACAACATGACAACATAATGCAGAGTGGAGCTTTATAAAATAGCTCATTACAGTATTTACACTAACCACATATGCACATCTGCTAAACCAACAAATAAGAGATATGATGCCCATATCAATCAATAAGGGAATCTAGAGGCTCACACCTCCACCCTCAAAGTAGTACCAGGATTCACTTCCTTCCCAGGAAGTCCAGAATCTACTACCACAGTCAAAGATGCATCCAATGTCCAGTGCTATAATCCCGTGCCACCTGTCCTCTCATTGAATAGTTACCGGCTTATTGTTCCAGGGTGCACTCCCAAAATGAATCCATCCCCAACCTTCCCTTCTCTACTACACCGTCCCTCGGGTAATCCAGTCAACCCTTCCGTGCAGTCACTCACGTTCCAAGTTCCACTAGTATCCCCATCCCGGGCAATCCATCCCTTGGCAAGGCTTCCTCGCATCATAATATACAAAAACCAAGGCATATAGCTGCCTCAAAACCATCAAACCGATCATAGCATGCTCATGGAAATCAATGGACACAATTGGGTACTAGTGTCCCACAATGGCCCTCTTCTGGAAGTGCTTTACCAACATACTGCTGCATATTCCAATTCTTTCCTCTACTGCTACTGATTCTTGCAGTTGATTTCAATCATCTAGCATACATTTTCGTGCTTCCTGTACCAATAACACACCTTCCATTAGATTTCAAACAAATTGAAATAAATTCACATCATACCTCATTGGTAACTCGTCAATAAGGTATATTTGCAATCCTATTTGCTTCCTATCACAACAAGTAAAACTAGCATATTTGATGAAATAAACATGTATAAAAATATCTCATCAGGTTAGCTCAAAACATAACCATCATAGATTAAAATCATAGATCACATGTAATCATCATAGGCCAAAATCATAAATCATATGCATAGTAAAACTGAAATACAATACCGATACTTATCCCTCAATGATCCTTATTTCTACCTTTGTTCTTTTGTACACACACTAGATCGGTTGCCACACCCAACAAACACCTAGTGCCTTCTCCTCCACTAGGTGCACATACGCATAGTGTGCATCACACATATACAAGCACACACACCATACAACACTATGCAACACATGCACCTATATCTAACATATAACACATACACTTAAACCCATTGTACATACGTATTCGTTCACAATGTACATTAGAAGACATTCATCCACACACAAAGTGTGACACCACAAAATGCATACACGTACACCTGGTATACAACACACTCATACACCTATATCTGATGTACAACACAACACAATACATACACCTACATACAGTGTACAACATAATACATACACCTACACTTGGTGTACAAAACAACATAAATACGTGTCTATAGTGCAACACAATGAATGCATATGTCACGATACTATGACTACACAATGAACATACATAGTACCACATGCCTACAACACAACATGTATGACATGCACTGAATCCCACATGCACACGAGTACCACATGTATCAAGAACCACCTGCACAATGTGCGCACAACATCACATGTACACGACATCACCTGCACAACGTGTACACATCGCCATATGTACATTGCACCATTGTACAACGTCTACAAAATACCACATGTACACAGTACCACACGCACGACATGTACACAACACCACATGTACATAGCGCCACATGCAAGACATGTACACAACACCACCTGCACACAATGCCACTTCTATAACATGTACACAGCACCACATGCACACATCACTACTTGTACAATCATGCACACCACAAAATATGTACATAGCACCACATGTATAACATGCATGCAACACCACTTGTACATAGCACCGCATTTCCAACGTGTACATAGCATCATCTGTACACAACACTGCATATTCAACATGTGCACAACACCATATGCACACAAAATTGCATATCCATCATGTACATATCACCATCTATACCCAACACGTAATATGCACACAAAACCACATATCCATCATGTACATAGCACCATCTATACCCAACGCGTAATATGCACACAAAACCACATATCCATCATGTACATAGCACCATCTATACCCAGCATGTGATATGCAATTGTTCATACAACATTATCTGTGCTACAACATGTACACAACATTACATAATCAACATGTACACACACTAAATATACACCACACTGCATGCACACAACATCACAGGTGCAAAAAGTACAACATATACGACATATGCATAACAGTCATACCACACATCCAAAACCACACTAACACTTTACCAAGCAACCTTGCTTCCAATGTCTTATCCATGCTTGTCCCATCATGCCGCAGACCACACTGCTTTAACTTTGTTGATGTATCCCTCAGTGTAACCTATCCATAACATAAGCATAGGCATAATAAACGCATACAATATAAATTCATATTCACATGATACCGACCTCTTATGTTTATCATGACTACTCCTCCCACTTGATTCCTCATAGACCAGAAACCTTTTCATGTCATTTTCATGTGTAAGCAATCATTCCTCCACAAGAATGATTCCTGATGACCTTGTCAAACAGTGACATAGATACATGTACACATACATACATCATAAAATAATAATGATCTCATTTGTCAACGCCATACATACATACATACATATGCACATATAAACATTAGCATAAAATAATGATGATTCATGATCACCCTATCAGACATGACATACATGCATGCTTACCTGTATAGATATATAAACATCAACATAATCATGCTCACAAGAAAATTTCTAGATATTATAAGGTCAAGGTTAAGAGAACTTCCTTTATTTATGTAACAAATGCACAATATTGAGAAAAATAGTCCCAACATACCCAAGGCGTCTGACACCTCAGGTCCATTTACTCTACCTTTCCTTGATTACCTTCCCCATGATTGTTTTGTCATTGTCCATTTACCACAATGGATCCAACCAGTCCAATCGATTGTCATAGTCTTACCTTCCGCTGCACTTACTCATGCATCGAGCTTCACTCATGTCTTACATTACATGTTGGGTACTACACAACTCTCCTGAGATCCATCAACTTCCTCTTTCCCAATGAATTCCCAAGACTCAAAACATAAAAGGCAAGACAAGAAACAAATAAGAAGAAGACCATGAAAACCAATAACAACATGACTCCACAACAAAGTGGTATGGCCATACTCTAGACATAAATAAACCTGCGAATCAAGTGCAAGAAAATAAAAAAAGACTAAAAGCACAAGAATAACAACAAACACCATGTCTCAATCCCCATGGTTCCTAGGGAAACTCAGCTAGAGCCTTCTTCAAGATTTCATGGCAACTTCTTTTTTGCATGCAGTCCCCTAGATTATATTTCGATAAACACATAACTATGAGTGTATAAATAAACATAACAATACATCAGTTACCTTATCTTGTTGTGCTGAGAACGTTGCTTGCAACTGAACACATCCACACCATCTCTCAAGTGACTCCAATCCTTTGACAAATCCACCTGTAACTAAAGACTAGCTAATATACCTATCAAGTACATGTTCATGAATCTATCACATAGCCACATAATTTCAAACAAAATCAAGGTTAAGAAGACTCCTTGTATGCAAACCACTCATTTGTTTGGAATTAGGGTTTCCAAACATAGCCAAATAAATTCTTGCCCAATTCCTTTCCTTTAATTTTACCCTGCTGCAACTAAGTCTTATTATATAATGTCACATCACCCAAATGTTAGTTAGATAAACACATCAATTATTACCTCGTCACGCTAATACCAAGCATGTTTCCTGTAACTTCTCACACATGTCAACCACATGTTCCAAATATCAAGACAATCATATATATCAATTTGAAATCAACTTTTACAAACTGGCATGTCATAATTCATAGTCAACTCATAGTCATTAGACATAATGCTACAACTATCACCTACTACACTCAAGTACATATTAACTATCTCAACACATATGTGTTATTAAAACCATCTTAAAGAAAAGATCATTGGAACACATACTCATATTATGAAATTCATCAAACATTCAACCAACTTGCAAACATACCATGTTAAATAAATCAACTAGGCACCAAACACTCAAACACCAAATAGATGTCATAATCAAACAACCAAGCACCAAATATACGACATAAGAAAACTCATACCTTAATGTATATTAGGGGAGGTTATATTGTCTACACAATAAATCTAGGTTAGCATGATACAACTTCACAACATATCAACTCAAACATAAATCATGATATCCATAATAGTAACTAACTAACATGTTCACGTCATAATCTCATAAGCATTTGTCGTTCATGCATAACAATCACATATGTACAATCAATCTAGATTAGTACGACACCATATCACAAATATGTCGGCTTATACCTAAATATTGCAACCATAACCATCTACATAGGTCAAAGTAGGTTAACACAATACATATAACATCAAGATCTTCAATGCAATGAACATAACTATCACGCATATGACCAATCCAAATTACAACATCAAGATCTCAATGAAATAACCCTAATCATCAAGTTAATAACACATAACAAAAATAAGCTATATATCATGCTCATCAACAACATAAAACCTAATCATCAAGATAACTGTCATATATCAACAACAAGTTAACCTATACCATACTCATCAACAACATATCATATAACATAATCACCAAGTTATCTAACTTAACCAACAATATCAATTCTTTCAACCACATGTTACTATCATTCTTGACTCTTTGACTCATCTGCATATGACTATGCTAATCAACTATCATATATCATGTATGTAACCATAACATCAAAATGCATGTACATAACCTAATGTATATAACCCTAATGCATATAACAATATTTAACTTACATACCTTCATGCCCAACATACTAACATGTATGATGGCGTTCCCCTGCCTCAAGGTTAGATGTTGTAACTTCACTTTCATGATCTGCATCTCTTTCTTTACCTCATTCAACACATTAGCATCATAGAAACCAATAGAATCATGATGACCTAGATTGCATACAATGACTTCACAAGGCATATTTGACCTACATTTCATGCATAACTATAACCAAGGTCATGCATGCATAAAAACTGCATATAGACATATAACAAATGAGTACCAAACCATACATACATCATTCTAGCTAGAGTTCATTCAACAATGCTTGACCATATCAACTACACAAACCATGACCTCATGCATGACAACAACAACCACCTCACATGCATTTGATAACATGTGAACAATGACATGCATAACAATGCATAACCAACCATACACACATGAAGACATACTCCATGACAACATCTTCAACCTTCTCATGGTGACATCACTACAACCATGATCAACACCATGCAAATGCAACAAGCACATGGACTACATTCATAAGGAGCACATATGCAACCAACATGAATGCATGGTCAACACACAACCCAAGGAGAGCATAACCATGCTCTAATACCACTCTATAACATATTCCTCCCACATCTACCCAAGCAACCGACCATCTAGGGTAAACATGCAAGAAGAGGCCACTATGTTGAAATGTGGCAACAAGAATATTCCATTTTTAATTTGTCCTTGAATTAAAATCAAATTTAGTCTCACTAGCTGCTTGGAAATAATTAATTAATTCATTATGGATTAATTAGTAGGAGAAATTCAAGTTAGAAGTCTTTCTGAAGTCATGCAACAGCTATTCCTTAAATTAAGGAGATTATCCCTTTATTAAGGAGATAAGATTGAGTTATATATGAGTTGTAATTAGTTAGCTCAGTTCACTGAGTTAAGTCCAGTTAAATTAGTTCCAAACTATTTGAGGAACTAATTGTGAGTTATCAGTCACTTGATGCATGCATGCACTCAACTAGTGCACCCCAAATAACTGAAGATTCCCTCATCAGAAACTCATGCATGTCTATTCTTAGAAAGACCCAATTGAGTTAAATGTCAAGGACAATGTACTATCAGTTGCATGTTTTCTCCTATAAAGGAAACTCGTGCATGCAGAAGGATTAATGCATAGGAGGATTGCGCAGTTTTGATAGGGTGTGAGATCAGTGTGAGAGATCAGTGTTCCACTTGGTTGAGAGTCTTCCACTTGGTAACAGGAGGATCACCCAAGAGAAATTGCGCAAGGAAATAGAGTTTGGAGGGCAGAGGAGAGGGCTTGTGAGAAGTCAGGATTGCTTGTGAGCATCTGTGAGGATTGTACTAAGAACTGGATAGCTATGAGAGCCAAGGCTTTGTATAATCCCTATATATTTCCACCTTGTATGATAATACATATAGTGGGGTTTTCAGCTGAGGCTTTCCCCTGAGAATTTTCATGTGTATTGTTTATTGATTCTTCTTCTTCTGGTTATATGTGTTCAGCTCGATCTTGCTCAATCTTTAAGCTTCCGCAAATTGACAGTAGAATTAGATTATAATATTTTTCTTTGGTATATTGCATTATCGAGTTAATCTACAGTCATATTTTCTACAGAGATCTCAGAGGTAGATTTGTAGAGAATTTGCAGAATTTCTACATGGTATCAGAGCCAAGTTTATCGGAGTTGTGAATGGTATACGGAGAAGAGAATTTGAAGTTTGAAGTTCGGGGTTGCAAGAGCAAATTGAATTAATATCATACTTCAAATTGAGATGGGACATTATGCGACTAATTGCCCATTGGAGAAGTCCAAGAAGGGATCCTCGGTAGGATCGAAAGGTGAGGCATTAGCCTCTCAGTTCGAAATGGACTTTACCCTCATCGCATGCATGGTGTGATCAATGATGGGTTGTGTTTGGTATATTGACAGTGGAGCCTCATTCCACATGACCATCGATAAAATTTTATTTAGTGCCTTGGAGGAGAAAGACCTCAAGATGCACATAGAGATGGGTGACGATGGAAAGTATAATGTTTCAGGAATGGGCACATTTTCTTTTCAGAGGGAGCATGAAGCTCCTCTCATCTTGACAAATTTGATGTATGTGCCTAGACTGAAGAAGAACTTGGTATCGGTCACAATGTTGGAGGACAAAGGTTACGATGTTGTCTTCAATAAAGGAAAGGCATTCCTAAGACACATAGACATGGGTTAGACCAAGAGGATAGGGATTCAGGTGAAGAATCTCTATAAACTAGAGGTAGATGATTGTGTAGCATTGAGTATGAAAGCACAATTGGTGCAAAGCCAAGACATTGGCGAGTTGTGGCACAGGCGATTGGGCTTTTTGCATCATGGGGCTTTGAAGATAATACAACAGATATCTACAAGACTTCCCAAAGGTAAACTTGAGTAAGTTGACACATGCAAATGTTGTACCTTGGGTAAGTACACCAAGTCTTCCTTTTATTATCGAGATAGTCGAGCAAAGGCTATCTTAAAGTGAGTTCATACTAATGTGTGTGGACCATTCTCGACGGCATCCACAATGAAGCAATAGTATTATGTGATTTTCATTAATGGTTTTTCTCGTAAATGCTAGATTTAATTCATGCAGAAGAAGGACCAAACCTTCTCAAAGTTTTGTGAGTTTAAATCTTTGGTCGAGAAAGAGTTAGGGAAGAAGATCAAGGCATTGAGAAGTGACAACGGTGGAGAATATGTCTCTCGAGAATTTAAATACTTATGTGCAACGGAAGGAATTAAACGAGAGTTGATGGCACCTCATAACCCATGGTAGAATGGGGTGGCCAAGAGGAAGAACAAAACTATTGTAGGGGCAGCATAAGCGATGCTTCATGACCAAGGCCTACCACTTCACTTGTGTACTGAGGCATGCAACACAACAATCTATTTGTAGAATAGAAGCCTTCATTACATACTTGGGATGAAGACACCAGAGGAAGCTTTCTCCGGTAAGAGACCAGATGTGGGTCACTTTAGGATCTTTGGCTCATCAGTATATTTCCATGTGACAAAGGATGCATGAAAGAATCTTGACCCGAAAGTAGAGTTGGGGATACTTGTGGGGTACACTGATACACCTCCCAACTATCAGGTGTACTTGCCTACCAGCTGGAGGACAATGGTTCGCATAGATCTCAAGTTTGATGAGTAGAATGCCATGCGAGTTTCCCTTTAGAGGGAGCTCCAACTATACGTTGTGGAAGAATTAGTGGTTCCTAAGGAGGAGGAGCCTCAGATTGATGCAGAGCAGCTGCATGCAGAGGTTCCAAGAGTGGAGACATCCACTCAAGCAGAGTCTTCCAGAGATGGATGTGTTGACGCTGCAAATTTTCACTATGCCAACAAGGGGAACTAACCCGTTCACAGGCCCCAATTATATATGCTTTCGTTTGGAGTGGCTAGTTCCAACGGGTTTTAAAGGATCCTGTAAACTGTTATAGGTGTTGAAAGATTGCTTCCCGGAGGAAGACTTCAGTTAAACCAACAAAATAAAGAACTAACCTATATGTATTAAGTCCTATCTATACTAATTACACCCACTTACACTAATCTTAACTATTCTAATCTATCTAGCACGAGCATAATAAAAGAGATTAAACATCATATATAGATTCCAAGTCCAAATGAATCAATTACTGAGTTCACAAATGAAAAAGGTTGTATTAAAGCTTAATTGCAATCTAATTATTCATACAAGAATGCACATTCTTGTTCCTACAAATAAACTTGCAACTGATGTTTAATATAGTTTCGAATCGGGGACCACTCATGAGTTAACCATAATAAAGAATTACATTCAAATAACCAAGACTAGTCATAAGTTGTATCGTTATCAATTTGCACAAAACAAAACACAGTTATATTTATGCCAGCAACAACACCTTGATTCTAAACACATGAAAGAAGAGGAAAATGAATCTAAAAAAGGCTTCTTCTTGACCCAAACAGTCTTCTTTATTAGCACAATAAATCAAAAGTTTTTCTGCCCAAAAAAAGGTACTCTACCCATCTCCGGAGGTAATACTTATGCAGAAAAAAATGACCCTCCATCTTCCCCCCCGACTTTCCACCTTCCTCTTCTTTTCCATATACACATTAAAATATACAAACGTAGAATCGATCAGTGAAACGGCTGACACGTAGAGGGAATATCTGCTGGAGTGCTTCATTTCTTAGGGAAATGAATAGATGTTGATTAAAAGAGAATGATTGTGTGTCATCTCTTCGCACTTGTATTGAGCAGACGTTATTCCCTATTATTTCCTAAAGGAAACTGAAGACACTGCGCTCATCATCCCACATCTAGCATGATTGAAGGTGTGTTTGGATGTAATAAAATCTTGATGGATCAACATTGTCATGAGTGCATCCTCTTGACATAGAGCATGCCTCCATTATGCACTATGGCGGTTCATATCCCTTTCTTGCAGATTATCTCTTTGTAATATCGGTATCGGTGGTGTAGAGGTGTCGTCTTGATATAAATCGCATTTATCCGTTATCGGGTCCACTCAAACTCACCTTTCTTATCTTGGTCCTTGCCTGTAGAAATAGTTCATATTAGCTATGATTATGAGAAATATGACAAACATGCCTAGAAACAAACCTTGCATTCAGTCACAATTTCTATTTAATCTCGCAACGCAGAGAAACTATAATTATTAAACCACTAAACCTGTTGTAACATGTATTCTCGTTTCCCATAATATTCATTTTTATTCAAGAGTCACTTGACAATGCTTCAAAAGCAGACCATTCACTCTATTAGATTTTCTTTTAAAAACCCTGACCACGACACTTTATCGGAACACATGGGAATACACGGGAAAACCCACAATCGAACCATAAGGTCGGAGTTCAAATATTATACACTCGGATCTATAATTATCATTGGGTTTGCTCATCGCCCCTTCGCATATAGCATGTCGCTTCACTTTCTCCGGCTGTCGATTGTGATTTGCAATTTGGCGGACCCAAAAATATATAAGTTGCATTTAATAGTCCCAGCGGGTTCGCCATATCGCATCGCGCCTTATGTATAAGCCTTGGGCTCTGCCGATTGCAATTTGCGATAGGCTAGACCCGAAAAATATATGCACTGCGGTTAATAATTCCGGTGGGTCCGCCATATCGCATTGTGCTTTATGTATAAACATGAACTCTGCCAATTGCGATTTGTGATTAGGGAAGTGGACCTGAAAAATATATGTGTTATGTTTAATAATCCTGGCGGGTCCGGTGTATCACGATGTGCCTTATGTATCAGCGTTGAAAGAGCCGATTGCGATATCCGATGTGATCAGAGACTTGATAGCATCGCAGTAACTCATGGGAGATAGTCCTTAGCCCTTTACCAATGCAAAAAGCAATATGCGATGGAGGAGTGGTCAAGTGCTTGCAATAAGTGATGAAGGCATAAGGATGCGATAGAAGGTTTTGAGGGTTGAGTCCATATACACCCATAGTAAAGAGTGGGGGTTGGTTATATGTGTAGGCGTAGAGCACCATGACGGTTTATGAGGATCGAAAAAGTCCCGATGAAGGATATGAATGAAGGGCTAGACTCGGTTATACATAAATCATGTCATAGAGACTTATTCAGGGGGTCTTAACCATTAAGAATTGAATATTTAACTCGGTAGAGAGTTAAAATCCCTGAGATAAAAACAAATCATTTGGAGAGTTATCATTTAGAGAAATGAAAGATCAAACTTCTAGGGGACCCATTCAAATTTGCTACTAGAGCAAGTTTTAATAGGGTGGTGGTTGTGGCCACAACAAATGGCGAACCGCTGGGTGAACCAGTTATCTCTGTTACCAAATAAACTTTGGATCAGTAGAACATTAGGGTGTTAAGATAAACTTGAAATGCAAACTGTATAGATGGATAGGCATGGGTTCCACTTCAGCATTAATAGCTTTAGGTGGGATAAAGACAAATAACTTCTACTTACTGATAGGGTTTTGACAGGCATTCTCCAATGGTCATATTATGGGATTTATTGACCTTCCTTTACCTATTTTCTACTTTCAAAATCCTTTCGGGGCCATACTGTTCTGTCAATACCTGTTTAGGTGTGTGCCTTAACTCATCAAACTTGATGTAGATATGTTTATCTGCACTTTATGTAATAATTTCAGTGCTATAATTTCGTATGATTGAATGAGGCACAGTCATGGATCATGCCATATTTTTAAACTACTTAAGCAAGGTTGGGCTTGTTGTGTCAACCAATACTCTGAGTCCAACAATAGTCCCTACTCCAACCGGCTTCCCAAACTACTTGTTCTTCTAGATTGGCACAAGGACTCAACATTTCATTTTCTTTTACATAACGCCTTCCAGTTTCAGGCAGAAGGACTAGAGCACAATTAAATTTTCCATAGGATATACGATAACGAGCTTAGCCCATGAGAAGAGGTTTACTTGTAGATGACAGATATTGGAAATTTTAGTGTGGTGGACAAAACCAATGGAGAATGACTGCAAACCTCATAGACAAGTATAGGCTAGGTCTATATGGGATTTTAAAAATGCAGCGTTCCGCCATGCTAGTCCAGCTGTGGTTACACATTTTACGTTTTATAAATATGCCACTACATACTCTGGGTATCCAGGTTATGAACAGATCCTACCTAGTTCCCAACAGATGCCAATGAGTGTCTTTGATTTGAATTTCACCGCTGATTTTCCAGTTCTCATAGGCTCATTGAAAGTTTCCTTGATTTTCAAGGTAACAATAAATTTAGGATTGGCAGACTCATCAGCAGGTTACTGAGGGAGGCAAAAAGCTGAAGGTGGAGAATGAGGGAAAACTGAAGAGAGTTATAAAGGTGAAAATGATACTGAAGGACTGAAATCAATTGGGTGAAAAGGATTGAAATTCAAAATAGAAGGAAAATAAACTTTGCGAAATAAACAAGAACGGATGGGACGAAAATATAACTTAAGCTAACAACAAAAATAAAATGAATCCTAATCTACTCAGGAGGTAACCACCATGTGGTGGCTACTGGAAGTATCTCTTAAGATGTTGGCCATTAGTTTTTTAGTTTCTCCCTGTAATTTTTTCAGCCTGTAAGTTCCCTGACCAATTTTTTCCTCAACTTGGAACGAGCCCATCCATAAGTGTTGGAATTTCGTGTGCTTACCTTTTGGCTCACTCAACCTATCCCATTTCAAGACTAGCTCTCCTGCTTGGTAATATTTATCTCCTGCCAGATGGCAATCAAACCATCTCTTCACAATCATTTGGTGATTTCTAAATTTATTTCTGGCTTTATCTCTCAATTCCTCCAACCTCACTAGTTGGTTGATCCTTTTTTGAATTAAGGCTGAAGGGGCCCCTCTCAAAGCTTGGGAGAGCTATAAAGAGGGAAAGGTAATGTTAGGAGGCAAGATGGCTTCCTGTCCATAGACGAGGAAGTATGGGAGTTTCCTAATGCTAATTTTGGGGTGACCCTATCGATCCAAAGGGCGTTTGTTAGAGCGTTGTGCCAATTCCTCTAGTTGTCGGTGAAAGATTTATGGATTATAAGGATGAGGTTTTTATTTGAGGACTTTGCAACTCCATTTCCCTGGATGTAATAGTTTGGTGCATACCTTATGCGAATTTATTTATCGATAGCAAATTCAGTCAATTTTAGTGATGAAAAGTAAGAGGCATTATCAAATATGAGAGCATCAGAGATGCCAAACCTGTTGATAATAAATTTGTCAATAAAACATATTACCTTGTCTTCATTAACCTTCTGAAGCGGGATGGATTCAGTCCATCTGGTGAAGTAGTCAGTTGTTGTGAGTATATACTTATGCTGCTGTGAAGAGTTTGGAGTGATCTCACCTATGACATCTGGTCCCCATTGCTAGAACAAGCGATAAATCATAACGGGCCTGAGGGGAATGGGTGGCCTTCTTTCTCGTCCTACGACAGTTTGACATACCTTTCATTTCCAAGCGTAGGCATACAAGTCTCTAAACATTGTGGGCCAATAATATCCATCTCTTAATATTTTGTGAGCAGTGGTCTCTCCTCCATAGTGACCACCTACTAGGCAGTCGTGCATTTCTTTCAAGACACGATCGACATCATCCTTTTCAAAACACCTCAACCAAACTCCATCATAATTTTTTCTATATAATGTGTCATTGGCCAAGTGATACTGATTAGATTTCAATCTGAGCGCTCTCCTTCGTGATGCATCCATGTGCTCAGGACATGATCCCCGTGTTAAATAAAATCGTATGTCATAATACCATGACTCAGGGTCCAAAGGGACTTCTGAGGTTTCGTGCTCACACATTAGCGTCTCATTAATCCATAGGGGCTCCTCCCTAAATTCTACTTGTGCATTTTGTATGCTTTGCGCTTCTGGTTCTTCGAACGCCCCTTCTTTATCCACCAAGGCTTCTGCTGCGAGCTCACACAATCCATGCCCTTGAACTATGTTTGCCAGCTTAATCTCAAGGTCATATTCTTAAAGGGTGGTTATCTAATTCCCTCTCTATTCACCCATTTCTTTTTGCACGAAGAGGTCTCCTACAGCAGGCTGGGGAATGATTACTTTAGTCCTAGCCTTTAATAAATAAGGGCAGAAATGTTTTACGACTTTAAAAACCACAAAACCTTGTTTCTCCACATCTGGGTAGTTCAGTTTTGCTCCCTGAAGATTAGAGCTCATATAAGAAATATGGACTTCATTGCCATCATCATTTTTTTGGGTGAGGATTGCGGCATATGAAACATCAGAAGCGAAAGTGTATAAGAAGAATTCCTTGTCAAAATTGGGGTTGACCAACATAGGAGCTTCTGCAATGGCCTCCTTAATTCACTGAAACAATTTCTTAGCTTCATCTCTCCACCTATACACAACATATTTCTTCATCATTAGCTGCATGGGATGCACTATTTCTGCGAAACCTGAAATGAATTTCCTAACGAAATTAATTTTCCTAAAGAAAGATTGCATTGCCCTTTTATTTGGAGGGGGTTGTATGTTCATGATGGTCTCTATTCTTTCAGGATCAATAACAATCCCTTCCTTAGAGAGGATATGACCTAGTAGTGTCCCTTTTGTAACTGTGAAGACGCTCTTCTTGGGATTCAATGATATTCCGTATCTTTGGCATCTTTCGAAAATCTGTTTCAGGTGATAAATATGATTCTTTTGCGATACGAATACACAGTAATGTCATCCATGTATGCTATTACTGATCTGTTAATCAATCCTCGGAAAGCTATGTCCATAGCTCTCTGAAATGTGGCACCCGCATTAATAAGTCCAAATGGTATGCATAAGTGCCCCATTTAGTTTTGAAGGTTGTATTAAGCTGAATTCCATTCGATACCAACACTTGATTATATCCCAAAAAACCAGCCAATAGGGACAACATTTTAGACCCAGAATGGCACTAAAGAATGTGTCCCATAGAAGGGATAGGATAGTTATCTTTCTACGATGCTTTGTTCATGTTTCTGAAATCGATACATAACCTGATGTCTCCATTTTTCTTTCTTACTGGCACAAGATTGGCTGCCTAGTGGGTGCGCCTGATAGGAAAAATGATTTTTGCGTCCAGCATTTTGTTTAATTCTTTCTTCACCAACGATTCCAGGCTTGGATGCATCTTGTGAAGCTTTTGTTGGTATGGCCTAACATCATTCTCCAACGGAATCACATGTTGCATAACGCTGGTATCAAAGGTTCTTAAGTTGCCATATGTCCATGCAAAGATGTCCTTGTACTCTTTAAATAAATTAAGAAATGTAGCCTTTTTGTTGGGTGTGGAGCCTGATTATCTACTATATTCAAACATAAAGCCACATTGGACCCCGGTTTGAAATGGGGTGGCAACACCACCCATAAAATATTCGCTATAGGGTGGGGGGGGGGGGGGGCGCGGTTGCGACATTTTAGGAGCCCCCCCCTGGCGGGGGGATCAGGGGCAGCACCCCCGAAGCTTAGAATAGACATAAAATTTCCTTGTAAAAATAGAGTAATTTCTAGTCAATTTGGGCCATTCATTAGGCAGATGATCTGACGGTAGAAGTTATGTTTAATTTAGGGTTTTTTGCCCTAGAAGGCAACCCCTCGCTATATATGAGGGAATTGTATTGCGTGTATGTATATCTAAAGATCTGTATTCTGAGTGAGAAAGAGATAGGAGATTGAGAGCAAAGAGGGAGTTACAACAGATCTGTTGTAGGTTGTATCTCTTCAGTTTGTTGGATAATATACAAATAAGGACTGGTTGTTTCTCCATGGACGTAGCCAAAACTGGGTGAACCACGTATATCTGTGTCTCTCTTGTTTTATGCATTTTCTTTGTTTATATTTCTGCAACATTTTATGTGTTCCATTGCTCTGTAAGATATAATTTTCTAACACTTTTCTCATGGAGAGCGTCCCAGGCCCAAATTAACAATTTTTGGATCTTCTTTGGTTCTAAGGCTGACCAATTCATACTTCATGGATGAGCTATGCGTTTTGTAGTTAGTCAGCTTCTTAAATTTATCATGCAGGCCATACAAGTGCTCCATCTTGACAACTAACTTGGGAATTATATTGAGCTGCTCTTTTTCCTCATCTTCGCTCCCATTCATAAGCTTGTCATGCTCTTTTTCATCAATGAATGCATTTTTGAATGTTTTTTTGCCATGCAGGAACTCAAGGATTTACTCATCACCTTCGAACCCCTGCCAATTCGAGATGATATCAGGCACAGATGGTCTAAAAATCAATTCAATGTAACAATTATTCTTATTTAGTCTAAGATCAAGAAAAAGTTTCGCAGCCATACCAGCCATCAGATCGGCATCTTATTTTTTCCCTTGAGGTATATATGTGATATTAAAAGAATCAAAATTGTCAATTAAGCTCCATACCTCATGTTGGTATCTTACCAAGTGTGGCGAATTGCAGTGTATCATTTTCCTTACCTGGTACACAATTATCTATGAGTCACCAAAAACTTTAAGATTTTTTACCTTCATATGAATGGCTTTTTTCAGGCCTTGCAGCAAGCCTTCATATTCTGCCATGTTGTTGGTGCACGCGAACTCCAACCGGCTGGCCATCAGATGTTGGTTCCCTTGTGGGTCAATGAGAATGCTCCCAGCACCTGCACCTTCAAGGCAGTTAGAGCCATCAAAGTAGAGTGTCCAGAAAATAGAATCTAATGTTACATTAAATGAACTGCTTCCTACGAAATTGGTTCTATCATCTACTATATTATAGGGTGGCTCATTAGTTGGACTACGATGAAGAGCTTCCAACTGTGTGTTTATTGCAGTTTCTTCAATTGTCTCTGCATGGAATTCTCCAAAACAGGTTTCCATCGCACAAACGTGGAAACTATAATTCCCAAGGATAGAATTGGTAAACATTATAGATTCATTGGGGCTACTTAGTTTCATCACCACATACTTCATGTATCTTTCTCGATCAACTCTTAGCATATCACCTTTTCTATTATGAGGCAGCAAGAGATGGGACCAATCAGTTGAGAAATATCCATTCAGTTTGCTGACCAATCCCTACTAAGCAGCATTCCATAAGCCTCGGGTATGTCGACTACCACTATGTCAATGACTTGTGTGTATTGTGGTTTGGTAGGCATTCGAATCAACACATCTTTCATTTCCCCAATTACTTTCACATTCGTTCTATCTAATTGCATAATTTGCGTTCCAGTTTTCTCGGGTATCGCATGAAGTCTTTTAGCAATAGCATAAGGCATAACAATGGATGAGGCACTAGAATCTACCAAGCAATTGTGTACATTCATGTTGAAGATTTCAAATGCGATAAGGAAAGGTGGAGTCATGGATTTTGATTTCCTTCCTATCATGGCTGCACTGACATCTTAGGAGGTTCGATTCATTTTTGACAAAGTGACCTCCATATTTGATGGTATTTGGGTTGTACAGGGGGTACTAACAGGTTTGGATGCTGATTTCTTGGTTTGGCTGCTCAGAATGGTGGGAGTTTTCCAATTTCGTTCATTCATAGCTTTCAAGATCAGATCTCTTTGTTGCGTTAATTTTAGCAAATCGAAGTATGTGATATTAGCTCAAGATTTCCTAAGATCATCCACAATGTCGTAATCAATGTTATAAACACGGTAGAGCAAAGTAAACATACTCGTTTTGCCATTCTTAGGTGGGAGTTTACCATTTTGAGTCGCCTTCGTTGTAGTCAGGGATGTATTATCTTTCTCTAGATAGTTTGCTACTGGAGTACTCTTGGAATCACCACTAGGTCTACCCTTCTCAACAGGAAGTTTGGGAGCGGATGCCTTCAAAGGGTGGACATTTTTCTTTGTCTGGTCTACAGGCTTCATCACGCGCGCAAGTGGCCCTTTAATTCGTGTGTGGATTTCATTAGTGTGGATTTCTGCCGTACTATCTCCTTCGTCGTCATCGTTCTCATTTGTATAGAAATCCCACAGTACATTGATTTGAGATTCCTCATCCAAGGGCTCTTCTACTTGGTATTCTTCCTCATTTTCTTGTTCTGGCTCCAACTCCACTATATGTTCTTGTTTGGTATGGAGCAATCCGATAAGAGCCAACTCTTCCGTATTTAAATTCACTTCGTTGGGTGGAGTAGGCAACGCAAGTTGACCATGACCGCCTTTTGTCTTCTTACGATAGAAAGGTTTGAAGGCTTTTCTGTTGTTATAATCTCCTCCATTCCCACTTTTACTCTCTCTTGAATTCCTTTTCATATCGATGACTTTGTTCGTCAATTTCTTAATGATCCGATGCAAACTTTCCACATTTGTGGTATCCTTTTCTTTGATATCAGCCACTTTGTTATCACTCCCATTATTCTTCTTGGATGACTGAGAGGCTTTCTTTCCTTCAATCTTATGATGACATGTTGTGAGACTGATCATTTCGTTTTCGACTTTTAATGCTTCATCGATAGCACCCTGTAAGGTTTGTGCGCTACTCATTTTAACCCACATCGCGGTAGGGACAAGGAGAGCAGTGATGTAGAATTCCATGAGCACCTCATCAGTAGGTCTAGCGTTAGCCAAGATTCTGTTGAGCAAAGTGTTGAACTGGATGTTAAAATCCTTGACCTTTTCTTTGGTTTCCATTTTCAAACAGGATAGTTCTAAAACTAAGGCCGCAAGTGTTTTTTCATCGCCAAACTTGTCTAAAAAGGCTTGTTGAAAGGCACCCCATGAGGTGATCGATCCTATTCTCAAGCTAAAGTACCATGTGGAGGCCGCACCAATCAGAGTAAAAGGGAATAAGTGACATACTACATCTTCATCGGCTACCCCCAACATGCACACGACTAGGAAGAAAGAGTGAATATGGTTATCAGCAGTGTCTCCCCACTCAGGGTCAAATTTAGGCAATACTCTTTCTACATTCTTGGGTAAGGCATGATGCTGCCTAGGTACCGCTATAGCATCCTGAGAAAGCCAGGGAAGGAGTGCTCCTAAAGGAGGTGGGGGTTGATTCCCACCCAGAGGAGGAGGTAGAGGCAGATTTCCACCTAGAGGAGGCGGTAGAGGTGGATTCCTGCCTAGAGGGGGAACGTTAGCCATATTATGGATAGGGAGGTTCTCGTTGAAGGTTTCTTCGAGGCGTTCTTTGTTAGGATTTTACAAATCGAGCCAGGGATTACCTTTAGAGGGGAATCCTCAGGAATTTCTTCCCAAGCAGTTTTGATACTTTGCAAGGACTCTAGCACAATATCTTCAAGAGAAGGGGCTGTAGATGTCTCTTCGCTTATGGTAAAGATCCTTGGCCTTCTTTTAGTTTTCAAAGGTAAAGAGTGAAAGATGGGGAGCTGATAGAGGGAATGAGAGTAAGCCCGAGTAAGTACTATGACTAGTTGTTCCTGAGTGACATGATGCTCCCACAGTCTCTCTTCTTTGGGTGACCCAAACACGGGACTTAGAGGGATCTCTGCTTCTTCGAAATGAGGCTCTTCCAAATGTGCTGAAGGATCTTTTCAACCTTTACGATCAATACATTAATCTTTTCGAATCCATGCATGACATTTATAGGTGAAATCCTAAAAATTTGTGGACGGAAATTCAGGCACTTCTTCTAGCGCCACTTTGTTGATGCTACGAATTTTCGCTATGCCAACAAGGGGAACTAACCTAATCACAGGCCCCGATTAGATCTACTTTCATTTGGAGTGGCTAGTTCCAATGGGTTTTAAAGGATCCTGTAAACTGTTATAGGTGTTGAAAGATTGCTCCCTTGAGGAATACTTCAGTTAAATCAACAAAAGAAACAACTAACCTATATGTATTAAGTCCTATCTATACTAATTATACCCACTTATACTAATCTTAACTATTCTAATCTATCCTGCAGGAGCATAATAAAAGAGATTAAACATCATATATAGATTCCAAGTCCAAATGAATCAATTATTGAGTTCACAGATGAACAAGTCTGTATTAAAGCTTAATTGCAATCTAATTATTCATACAAGAATGCACATTCCTGTTCCTACAAATAAACTTGAAACTGATGTTTAATATAGTTTCGAGTCGAGGACCGCTCATGAGTTAACCATGATAAAAAATTACATTCAAATAACCAAGGCTAGTCATAAGTTGTATCGTTATCAATCTACACAAAATAAAACACATTTATATTTATGCTAGCAACAACACCCTGATTCTAAACACATGAAAGAAGAGGAAAATAAATCTGGAAAAGGCTCCTTCTTGAACCAAACAATCTTCTTTATTAGCCCAACAAATCAAAAGTTGTTCTGCCCAAAAAAAAGTCCTCTACCCATCTCCAGAGGTAATACCTATGAAGAAAAGGCTGACCCTCCATCTGCCCCCCCGATTTTCCACCTTCCTCTTCTTTTCCATATACACATTAAAGTATACAAACGTAGAATCGATCAGTGAAACAACTGACACGTAGAGGGAATATCTGTTGGAGTGCTTCATTTCCCAAGGAAATGAATAGATGTTGATCAAAAGAGAATGATTGCGTGTCATCTATTCACACCTGTATTGAGCAGACATTATTCCCTATTATTTCCTGAAGGAAACTGAAGGAACTGCGCTCATCATCCCATATCTGGCATGATTGAAGGTGTGTTTGGAGGTAATAGCATCTTGATGGATCAACGTTGTCATGGGTGCTTCCTCTTGACATAGAACGTTCCTCCATTATGCACTATGGTGGTTTGTATCCCTTTCTTGTAGAGTATGTCTTTGCAATATTGGCATCGGTGGTGCAAAGGTGTCATCTTGATATAAATCACATTTATCCGTTACCGGGTCCACTCGAACTCGCCTTTCTTCTCTTGGTCCTCGCCTACAGAAATAGTTCATATTAGCTATGATTATGAGAAATATGACAAACATGCCCACAAACAAACCTTGCATTCAGTCACAGTTTCTATTTAATCTTGCAATGCAGAGCAACTATAATTATTAAACCACTGAACCTGTTGTAACATGTATTCTCATTGCCCATAATATTCATTTTTATTCAAGAGTCACTTGACAATGCTTCAAAAGTGGACCATTCACTCTATCAGATTTTCTTTTAAAAACCCTAGCCACAACACTTTATCGGAACACATGGGAATACACGGGAAAACCCACAGCCAAACCATAAGGCTGTACTTCAAATACTATACACCCGAATATGTAATTATCGTCGGGTCCACTCATCACCCCTTTGCATATCAAATTTCGCTTCACTTTCTCCGACTACCGATTGCGATTTGTGATTGGCCGAACCTGAAAATATATAAGTTGTGTTTAATAGTCCCAACAAGTTTGCCATATCACATTGCGCCTTATGTATAAGCCTTGGGCTCTTCCGATTGTGATTTGCGATAGGCTAGACCCAAAAAATATATGCACTGTGGTTAATAATTCTGGCGGGTCTGCCATATCACATCGCGCTTTATGTATAAACATTAAACTCTGCCAATTGTGATTTGCGATTGGGGAAGCGGACCCAAAAAATATGTGTTATGTTTAATAATCCTGGTGGGTCCGGTGTATCGCGGTGTGCATTATGTATTAGTGTTGAAAGTGTTGATTGCAATATTCGATGCGATCAGAGACTTGATAGCATCGTAGTAACTCATGGGAGATAGACCTTAGCCCTTTACCAATGTGAAAAGCGATATGCGATGGAGGAGTGGTCAAGCGATTGTGATAAGCGATGAAGGCATGCATCGAGAGATGTGTAAAGACCGAGGAAGCGCGAAAAGGGTAAGTTATGCATATTTGTATAGTATTTCTATTATCAAAGCATTGATATAGAAATAAGGACGCGATAGAAGGTTTTGAGGGTTGAGTCCATATACACCCATAGTAAAGAGTGGGGGTTGGTTATATGTGTGGGCATAGAGCACCATGAAGGTTTATGAGGATTGAAAAAGTCCCGATGAAGGATATGAATGAAGGGCTAGACTGGGTTATAAATGAATCATGCCATAGAGACTTATTCAGGGGGTCTTAACCATTAAGAATTGAAGATTTAACTCGGCAGAGAGTTAAAATCCCTAGGATAAAACAGATCATTCGGAGAGTTATCATTAAGAGAAATGAAAGATCAAACTTTTAGGGGACCCATTCAAATTTCCTACTAGAGCAAGTTTTAATAGGGTGGTGGTTGTGGCCACAACAGGACGGAAGCGCACAGAAGAAGCTGACAGATTGTTGTAGGATGCGAGAGAGAATATGGGAGCACCATCTTCTCAGTGCAGACAGAGGAGGTAACTTGAGAGGTGTACTGGATACATGGCCGTTTATGGGGAATGTGTTGAGACCGAGCCATATTTATTCATATTACAATTAAACATGGTTACTTCATGTAACCGATTATGCGATCGCTCTATCTCCTCATCATAATCCGAAGTACAGGAGCTCTTGCGCTCCCATGAAATATGCCCATCCGTGGTGGGATTTACCAAATCTTTATTTCCTACTGTTATCTTGTAGATGCAGTCCAAATCATCATCACATTCATAGTCATGCACCAGCTCTGTATAGTGCAATCCTTCAATAGGGTCTAAGGGTATAATTGCCTGTAGCGACTTCTTCTCAAAAATAATATTGCGCTTCTTGAAATTAATCACCCCATTCATGTCAGTGGCCCAATAAATTCCTTAGAGTGTGGGTAGGGATTGCTATCATAAATAGCCTCTATCACTTCAAAGTCTGCTAGCACACTCACTCCCTCAATTTCCATAGTTATTCCCTACAATCCTCCCATGGGTATTATCTTCTTTTGGTTTGCCATTCACAGCTGAATAGGAGACCATTGTAGCATAGGTCTCCACATTGCTCCCATGTCTGCTTCGGCAAAACATTCGCATCTGATCCTAAATCCAAAATTACTTGGTCCATTTCATATTCTCCAATCTGTGCGGTTAACCTCATTTCTCTTCCCATCCTCATCTTATGTTTTCCAATCTTCCAGACTACATGTCGTTCTCCTGGCGCGGTCTCAGCGCATCTGTTAATGAGTTCCTGTAGTCCTTTTACAAATTTACTGTCACGCAATAACTTCATGCATGTTTCCAGGATTATTGTGAGCATAGATAGGTCCATCTCTGGCTCCAGTCTATCTTTGCTTCATGAAGTGGAGGCATCAGTGAAGCTCTTCTTAGCTTCCATGAAGGTTTCCCGAGCGCATTGCAAATCAAACTCCGCTTCCTTCACCGGAGCTTTTCAAACCCATGTACTATCTTCTGGCTGTTTTCCTTTGTCATCTCCCATCGCGATTCCACTTCGGAGCACAATGTTCACATTTAGATTTCCTCGCGCGGTTCAAATCTCATCATCTGCAAGTTCTGAGTCGAGGGAGGCAGTAGCGCTCCTTTGTCACTTATCCTAGCTATCAGCGTAGGATAGTCTTCTATATCATGATCAACCAAGTTGCAATATAAACATGACGGGCGCATTGGATTCGTACAATCACGAGCATAATGCCCTAGCCCTTTGTAATTGTAACATATCAACTGTCTGCGACATCTTCCAGGTCCTCCTCTGCCTCGTCCTCGTCCGCGCCCTTGAAACCCTGTTCGCATCATTCATGCATTCTAGTCTAGGGGCCGCGTTTCAGCCTGCACTCTATAGGTGGGAGTTCTATCCATCATCAACTCATAGCTTCTACAAGTGTGCTCATCATGTCCTATTGACCTACAAAATTTTTAGAACAATTGTTTCGAATTTTGTGTATACTTCTGTAACAAATTTCAGTTTTCCGTAGCATGTTTTCCAGCTATTTGACAAATTGTGCACCACAAATCAAGCACCATGCTACATCCTTCTTGCGCTTCCAGCCTTAATGGCATTGGTCCTCCTCCTGCGAGGTAATTTGTGAACATCGGGAAATGATCCTTATCATGACCCTAATCCTTTTATTTTACGCACCACACCTCTTTGCACACTTCTAGCTGAGCTGTCGTGTCCTGTTTCAGACTCTGCATCTCGAGGCATAAATTTTTCAGATGAGTGTGGATCTGCTAAACTCCTAATTTAGGATCCTGCATCTGGATCTCATGTAGCCTCATCGTGATCTCTAAGGCCTCTACCTAAGTTGTTAACTTTTGCTGTGATAGCGCATTCCTTAAATGTGGCATTAGTGAAGCTACAAAACATTCGTGAAGTTGTCCATCCATCATATTCATATTAGCCTTGCGGATCATATATTTCAACCTGTGATCCAGCTCCCAAGGAGTCTTGCCTGGTAGCATCGTGATCTCTTTGAATCCAGTGATCGATTGTGCTTTAGACTTTGGCATACTGAATTCCTTATTTGCTGCAATTTGGATATCTGCGATTTCCTCATTTGGATTATCGTTGGAATGCTTAATATACTAGGTCAGTGCGCGATCCTGTAAGGTGCTCATTAGTGTTGCTTTCTTTATATTATCATATGTAACTCCTTGAGCTTCCCATACAGCTCTTATAACGAACCAAAAATGGTTTGGATCCTTATTTCCCAATCCCTTAAACATAGGCAACTTTATTGTGCTTGCCATATTGAATCACGGTGGTGGCGGAGGTGGTACGTGTAAAGATGGAGGTGATGGTGGTGGTGTGGGTGGGGGTTGTATTCGTAGAATTTTTTGCCTTATCAGATGGATCACACTGCGTGGAGATACCTTCTCGAGCTCTTCTTTGTCCCCTCATGGAGGTCAAATCAAGGGGTTATTTTCTAGTCCCTTATTTCCTTTGTTCTTGTAAGCTTTTCCACTTCGCATAGCCCTGAAAATCAAGATAACTGCATAACCCTCTTTTTGCACAATAACATTTTAATCCAAGTATTTAAAGACTTTACGTACTTACCTTGTGGTCCTTTGAGAAAGCATTGCTCTGCCTTGCTATAGCCGATTGAGGTGTCGACCGCGAACTCAGTAATTAATCCTCCTATAATCCGATCGAGCCAATGATCAAAGGTGCGCATGATCTTATCCTCTAATGCTTCCAACCTTCAGACTAACTCTAGGGTCCACACAATAGGACCGTCAAGTTTCCACCTTCCTTGGCTATTTGCTAGCTTCGTGATCCACTCGTACAGCTCAATAGGGAATGGCACGAATAATATTTCATGGATCTTTGTGTACGGGTAGTAGTCTAACCACTCTTCTTATTGCAGTCGCAGATTCTCGTTCTCCTGCGTTTCGAACTTGTGAATTCTTCCATCTAACCAACCTTCAATTTCCTTCTTAGTTGGATTCCAATGATACAACATCAGACATCTCTTTGCAGATTTCGGTCTCGACAACGAAACCATTTGCTAGCTTGATGTGGCTTCACCCAGGTTTGGAGTTAATTAGTCAAACAAATCCCTACACTACTGGCCCTTTCGGCATTAGCCCGCGGAGCACAAACTGAAGTCTCACCCGAAGCAGTATGGGGGGATGCTGGAACCAATTTTCCTCACCCTTGAGATGTCTGAGGTGTCGATATAGTCCAACTATGCCTACCTTCGTGCATGTCACTTTGTGCACTGTCCTAACCTTCAATACCTTCATGATCTGTTATAATCACCTTTCGCGCAACCCTAACCAGGGGCTGAAATACTTTCGCGCTGCTATGGTAGCGTCCTGTGCTATTTCCCCAAATTACACCGCGTATCTTAATTATCTTCTTAAGGATCTTAGTTAACTTCGCGTAAACAGATACTTTATCTCACACTCACTTAATTACCACAGTCACATATGTTCACGTATCATATAAATGGTAGAAATGAAATTCATACCCAATACATTCAATGCAGAAAACAGGAAATAAATACACAAGAATGATATCAAACTTCTCTTTATTAATTCTTCCAACTGTTACAGACTCGACTTGCCCTGTGCACTCAGTTGTAGGGGTCTGCGCACTCAGCTACGGACTACTAGGCCTCTGCGCACTTAGCTGCAGAGCCTTCTCCTACTCTATGACCCAAACTAGACTTTACACTTCAGCTACTCTGCTATGCTTCTATTCCATGATCATCCATTGATTAATTCCATTATTGATTTACACTTAGAGCCTCGCTCTAGTAGATCTCTACAACCGAAATTACATTACAAAGTTAAGGGTGGACAGCCCTGTGACTCTTTTACAAACTACACGCTCTAGGCCCACAAAATGCGAAGTCTTTACATTGGGGTTACAACTTTTGACCAAAATCTGGGCTCTAAGCCCCAAAACTTCCCTTGGGGGATCCTGCGCCCAACACCTAGCACCTAATCAATGATAGATTTAGAGTCCCCAAAAATCTTAATGGATTCAATTTCCAACCATTTCACCCATTTTAGGAGCCCCCAAAGTGCCACAATCTCAGCCCTGAAATTTTTCCCCTACTCGCATGCTAATAAAAGTGATATTCATGATCAAGGCTAAGTTTGATAAGTGCCCCATACCCACAATTGCCACAATTCAAGGTGCCATAAAAAAACCCAATGGGAAAGAATCTCCCAAATCTTTGATCAATACAAAGCACCTAGAGTGTTGAGGCTACCAAGGGCCTATCTCCAGAAAATGGCCAACAATATTAAGACAAGTGAAAAAAGCGCTAGGGACTTTGCCATCAAATACAACAACATACCACAAAATCCATATCCTCTAGAGTACATATAGAGGGATCGTAATGAAGGGCCTGTGCTTGGATGTCGAATATTTGAGGCAAGAAAGGATAGGCCGCCAATTCCAATCCACAGTAATCCCCAATATCTCAGCAACTTGCCTCCAAACCTCTTTGAAAAAAGAGCAGTCCATAAATAAATGGATGCAATCTTCAAAAGAAACCCCGCACAAATGGCATCTACCCGGTCCAATATGTCCCATTTTCATCAAATTATCCCAACTGAGAATGTGGTTAAAAAGGGCCAGCCAAGAGAAGCATTTGAGCTTCAGAGGAGCTTCCCATTTCCACATTGGAATAGTCCAATCCTCAAAAGGGGATGTTGGGAGAGAACCAGAGATATATAGATAAAATTCTTTAACAACAATATATCCATTCACATTTCTTCCACCCCAAGCAAGTGAATAAGCCTTGTTGTTGATAGAAATCCCCGCGGAAGCTAATTTATGTCTATAAGATTCCCATTCTAGTTCCATCTCAGCAGGGAGGCCCAAGTCCCACGAATGAGGCCATGATTGTTCAAGAGGACCAAAATGATCAAAATTCTGCAAATCATCCATATAAAAAATACCTATTTGATTTAATATAGTAAATGATTTGTGGAGATATGCAATGGTCCCCAGAAAATCCCTTAATATCATTCAATCCAATGTGAGTTTTCCTTCCATCTCCAACTTGCCAACACAAGTTTCCACATATCCAGGATTTAGTCGACATCATACTCCTCCATATATATGATTGTTTGCCTTATGCGGAGCCCTTGCTACAACCCATTCACCTAGGCTTCATTGCCTAAGATATTTCCCTTAAACAATCTCAAGCCAGATGTGTGAAGAGTTAAAAGCCCTCCAAAGATTCCTAGTGAGTAGGGCTAAGTTAAAATGCTTGGTGTTCTCTTTTGAGCCAGAGGGTTTGTTTTTTCTTGTGTAGACCCTAGGGTTTGAATGTTTGTCTGTAATGTGTAGCAATATTCCATTTGAAATAGTATTCATACTTGACCTTTTTGAAATTTTAGTTCAGATGATGATAATTTCTCAATGTGTATCTTTGGAATTTTTACATTTTAATTTTATTTTTCTTTGATAAATAAAAACTTTAATTTAAATAAATTTAGAAAATATTCTGCAAATATCATATAAAACTGTTTATATATATATATATATATATATATATATATATATATATATATATATATATATATATATATATATATATATATATATATATAATTTTTAAAATAACATAGTTTCATATATATTTACGCCGTAAGGCATTCCCTCTGAAATGAACTCCCCTCTCTGCCCACCTGTCATCCTCGTACGCCATAGGATCCTATGTTAGACGATTGCAAAAGTTTCAACCGTTCGATCAGAATGGTTACAAAATGACCAACCTGGTTACAAAATGAAAAACCTGTCGAAGATGGAGGGGCGGATTGCCTCAAGTGGTTAGATAAGCAGCCGCCTTTGTCGGTTCTCTTCGTTTCTTTCGGAAGCGGAACCGGTCTCCCAAGGGCTCAGGTGATCGAAATCGCCTTGGGATTGGAAGCAAGGCTGCCGGCTATTGGAATGGGCAGGAATTCCATACAATCGGCCTCAAGAGCGGACGCAACATACAGGCTTGGATCGATTACGACCATTTGCAAAGCCAGATCAACGTTACCATAACGTTGGCCGGCTTGCCCAGACCGCAGAGGCCGCTCATATCTCGGAAAATCGATCTGCAGATAGTTCTGGAAGAGAAGATGTTCGTTGGCTTTTCAGCAGCTACGGGGAATTTCATTCAAGACCATTTTATTCTCGCATGGAGCTTCAACACACAAGACACAGCGCACCCCCTCGATATCTCGCGTCTCCCTTCGTTTGCTAAAATGTATTGGAAGCGTCCCAGTCGGGGATGGATAGCCGGCGTTACAGTGGCCATTCTGGTTCTCTTCTCGGGGGTAGTTGCAGCCGTGCTTTTCATAAAATTCAAGAACAGAGAAATAATAGAAGAATGGGAGAGTGAGTTCTGGCCCCATAGATTCTGCTACAAGGACCTCAACATAGCCACAAACGGATTCTGGGATGAAAACATTTTGGGCGCGGGGGGGTTCGGCAGAGTTTACAAGGGCGTTCTCCCGGGCAGCGGCCTGGAAGTGGCGGTGAAATCTATAACTAAGGAGTTAAACGAGGGAATGAAGGGGTTCGTGGCGGAGATCTCGACGATGGGGCGCATGCAGCATAGGAACCTGGTTCCTCTCCTCGGGTGGTGCAGGATGCAGAAGCAGCTATTCATCGTTTACGACTACATGCCAAACTGCAGCCTCGATATACTCATCTTCGGGAACCCGACCACCATCTTGCCATGGCCTAGGCGATACGCGATCTTGAAGGGCGTTGCGGCGGGCCTGGCATATCTGCACGAGGGTTGGGAGAAGAGGGTCATCCACAGAGACATCAAGTCGAGTAACGTGCTGCTGGATTCGGAGTTCAACGGGAGGCTGGGGGACTTCGGGCTCGCCCGGCTGTATGAACACAGTGAGAACCCTGGAACAACTCAGTTGGTGGGAACGGTGGGGTACATAGCGCCTGAGCTCACAAAGACGGCAAAGGCCACGCCGAGCTCGGATATGTTCAGCTTTGGTGTTCTTTTGTTGGAAGTGGCGTGCGGGAGGAAAGCCCTGGACCTATCCATGGATGCTGAACGACTGTTTTTGGTGGACTAGGTGTGGGAGCTATACACCCATGCGAGTCTGCTCGAAGTGGCAGATCCGAAGCTGGGAAATGAATACGATGAGACTGAAATGGAGAAGGTGTTGAAACTGGGATTATTGTGCTCCAATACAGAACCGAATTTAAGGCCGGGGATATGGCAGGTGTGTCAAATATTGGAAGGTGAAACTACTCTCCCTGAGGTCCATATGGATTTATTTCACGTTAATGGATGTGTTGTTGGGGCATTGTTTAACCATTATACGTTTTCCGAGGAGGAGAGGAGGCTGAGGATATAGCAGGTGTGTCAAATACTGGAAGGTGAAGCTCCTATGCCTGACGTCCATATGGATTCGTTTAGTGTTAATGGCTTTGCTGGCACTCCTGATCTGGAGGACAGGGTTCTTCAAGAAATTCAGAGCGGAAACCAATCAAACAGATGGCTCAATTCAACCCCTTTAGCAATCCACGGTGATAATGGTATGGAGTAAGTACAAAAACTATGGAGAAAGCTTTGTCAATATTGCGGTGAAGGTTTTAGTTTAACTTTTTCCATTCGCTAACGTTGAAGTAGGTTGATGCCATTGGAATACAATAGGTTTTTTTTAGTGGGTGTTGGAATACAATAGCTTTTCCTTGGCGAGGAGAAAAGGTTGTTGGAATACAACAGGTTTTCTGTGACGAGGAGAAAATGTTGTTTATTGAATATGTATTTTTTTCTTACATGGAAATTAAAAAATATTATTATAATTTTTACACCTATTTTAATTATATAGGAATTATATGGAATATAATTATTGATAAATTTAGTAATTTAATATAAAGTTAGCAAATATAAATGTTTGCAATGTGATATAAGATAACAAATATAAAAGGGTTTCAACTAGCAATTGTTCCAAAAGGTACAAAGAGAGGCAGATAGACTTATGAAATTGGAATTGTTGAATTTCTATGAATGATTAAAAAGTACAAATATTTTTCAAAAAAATATTAAAAATTGAAAATAATGAATATTGGAAACCAAATGACATTTATAGTCTAAATTATTATATATATATATATATATATATATATATATTTACGCCGTAAGGCGTTCCCTCTGAAATGAACTCCCCTCTCTGCCCACCTGTCATCCTTGTATGCCATAGGATCCTATGTTAGACGATTGCAAAAGTTTCAACCGTTCGATCAGGATGGTTACAAAATGACAAACCTGTCGAAGATGGAGGGGCGGATTGCCTCGAGTGGTTAGATAAGCAACCGCCTTCGTCGGTTCTCTTCGTTTCTTTCGGAAGTGGAACCGGTCTCCCAAGGGTTAGGTGATCGAAATCGCCTTGGGATTGGAAGCAAGTGGCCATCGCTTCTTGTGGGTGTTGTGCAGTCCGTCGAGCAGCTTTCTGTCTATCGAGGAAATAGAGATTTCTCAACTCTTACCTGAGGGATTCGAGAGCCAAACCCAGGACCGAGGACTTGTTGTTGCTTCATGGGCGCCTCAGATTCCTGTTCTCTCTCACCCATCCACCGACGGTTTCCTTTTTCATTGCGGTTGGAATTCTACACTGGAGAGCATCTCACATGGAGTGCCCATGATCTGTTGGCCTCTTTTTGCGGAACAGAGGATGAACAGGCTTCTACTGGTTGATGAGTTTAATGTGGGGATCCCAGCAAAGATGGAAAGCGATGATTTCGTAAAGAGAGGAGAAGTGGAGAGAGTTGTTAGGGAGTTGATGGAAGGAGAAGGAGGGATGAGGGTAAGGGCGAGAGTGAAAGAATTGAAGGAGGCCACCATGAGTGTGTTGAAAGAAGGGGGTTCTTTGTACAAAGCCATGGCCGCTGCAGTGTCTGAGTGGGCAATGAACGCAACAAACTCAGGAGCCACAGCAACCAAAACATGACTTCCATTCGGGACGAACAACCTCTAGATAGGAATTCTGTATGTCGATGGTTATTATCAATTCAAATTTTACATCCCTTGCCTTTCGTATTACGGTTGTTTTAAAAATGGAAATGGAGGGAAAAAAAGATCAAAGTTGTGTAAAATGTTTCATGCCACCACATAAAGGCCACCGACGGAACGAGCTGTGAACCCATGGCAAATTAGTGGTGCTATGCTGTTTTTTCTATGTTTTCATATTTCATAATATGACTAGCTTTCCATTTTTATATGATAGTTTGTGACGAATATATATTTTGGCTTATCAATGTACTCATCATTCCCCGTTTGTTTTAAAACAAGCATTTTTCAATATCTTTGCTGTTGCAATTTTTCAAGATTTTTTCAATATCTTTGTTGTTGCAATTTTTGGGATTGTGGATGATTTAAACCTACGCCCATAGTTTCCAAATGGATTGAAAAATTGGCATGAAGTTGATATCTCTGGTTTGTATCACCATTATCCTTACCTAACTGCTCAGATTTTGCATTACCAATATTGTGATTGGGAGGGAGATCACACATACTCAAGGATCTATCACATATGGCAATTGTATCACCTTCATCCTCTAGATTGGGGGGCGTTCCAATTGTCAACAGAACTTTGATACATCAGAATTTTGGATACCCTTTCTTCATTTGCTATGTCAAGCTTTATGAACTTGTTTGAATGCAAACCCCAAAGAATATGTGCACCCATAATTTATCCACTGGTCAACACCATGCCTCGAATATACTTACTGCTGAATAGCGATTTGTCCCATGTCTGCGATCGATGCTTGTGTTACTATGCCTTCGCCCTCAAGGCCACCTCAACATCCCGTGCTTACGCCAATCAGTAAACTTGCCTCTTGCCAGGTGTGAGGATGCGTTCCAGCTGTGGGATCAGAGTATGCAACCTGTGTCTATCCCAATGCTCCCTATCTCTTGTGCCGCGCTTCACCTCCACGAATTCCTTGTCCTCAGACCCCGCGCGATGGTTCTCTTTTCTCGATCTAGAGCTGGGCAATATACCGCCCTAATTGTTGGCAACCACCTCGTGATTCCTCGGCCAGATGCAATCTCTGTGGAGAATTTATGAAGCATTTGCAATACTAGTCCCAAGATGATATGAGACCTGCAATAACATAAGAATTTGTTCCCAGAAAAAATCCCCACGAAACCCCTTTCCTAGAGAAGATTAAAATTGCACCAGCAATGCGTGGCGGGTTGCTGGCAACGGTGAGACTGGCTTGGGTTGCGGGTTGCTGGCTAGGGTGAGACTAGCTCTCCCCGAATCTAGTGAGAGGATCTCGCCTGAAATTCTCAGAGACGAAAAGCTTTCCTAAGCTTTGGATCAAAATCACCAGAGAAAGATTCAAAATTCTTCCCATTCCCTTCTTGATTTCCTTCCTCCTTTTAAAGCCCTTACACTCCTTCCTCATTTTAAAGCCCTTGAAAACTACTGGAAAATACCAGGGCGTTTAGTTCCTTTGGGCGAATACCATACGCTATCTATTTATTTATTTATTTATTTTTTTGTTATCAGTTGGGGATATTAAATAATTTAGAGCTGCCAACAGTTCTCAGGGGACCTAGGCTACAAGCTATCACATGAAGTCTGTCAAGAAATACCCCTTGTAATGATTCTTGTCATAAAAAAATGGTGGCCCATCAAAACATAGTATCCTCCAAATTATCCTCTTTTAGATTTGTGGTACTTTCTTCAACGGAACCAGCAACAAAACTATCTTTAAATTTAGGGTTGTCCTGAAAATGCTCTTCATCGTTGGCATCACTATCTTCAAGGATTGGAACAGGATCTTTTTCTATAACTACATCTTTGTCATAATCAGTCCTCATTTTGTAGGGCTGCCAATAAGTCCTGGCACCATTGTGAATGTGTTGATTAGTCACCATGGCAACTCCATTGTTAAAAGGTACAAATTGTATTTATTATAAAATTTAAATTTTCATGGTGGAAATTGTATGGGTGAAAGATAGCCCCTCAGGATTTGCATGAATTGTTTTTTTTGTTGGACATTGAGAATATCCCTCGATACCAAATAGGCCTCTTCCAAAAAATGATAAGAAGCCTCTAAATTCCAATGGTGATTCTTTTGCGATGTTCTACATGTCTTAGCATTTATGAGTTCTATTTCAAAATTGAAGGAAAGACATGAAGATGCCATCATAAAATTATTTCTTGACATTTATGAGGTCTATTTCAAAATTTAAGGAAAGACATGAAGATGCCATCATAAAATTATTTCTTCTTTGTTCGGAGTACAAGCAAAAAGACGGGTTCAAGCACTTATGCATCTTGAAGAGCATATCTTCTATGATAGCTCTCATTGAATGTTTTCTCAAATGTTGGGGCCCAGAAATGCATATTTTGGAGACACCCACCAACACTTATTGGCAGGCTTAGAAAAGGAAGGTCTTCTTGCTCACCTTGAAGGAGACTATTAGAAAACCTCCTTGTGATAAATCTACTACTCTGAAGGATAACATAGGCCCAAAATTGGGACTTAACAATGTTGTTTTCTCTAGGGATAAATATTCTACAAGAAATTATCCCTCACCATCTTGAAGACAATAATGTTCCAGATCCAGGAGGAAGCTATTAGGGTTGTCTTGCTAGTGAATGTGAACATAATGAAGAATCTGATTGTGAATCTCATATCTTTTATTTTGACGGACAATTAATCTTTCATCATGCAATCTCTATGAGTTCATTGTATTCAACTTAAAGAAAGGCCCCTTTGTGTTTCCTGATGAGCACCCGTTTTATGATGCAGGCAGAGAACATGGACATGTTGCAGATTTGGAAAGGGGCTTCAAAATTCTTGATTTCCTTCCTCCTTTTAAAGCCCTTGCACTCCTTCCTCATTTTAAAGCCCTTGAAAACTACTGGAAAATACCAGGGCGTTTAGTTCCTTTGGGCGAATACCATATGCTATCTATTTATTTATTTACTATTTTTTTTGTACAGTTGGGGATATTAAATAATTTAGAGCTGCCAACAGTTCTTAGGGGACCTAGGATACAATCTATCACATGAACTCTGTCAAGAAATACCCCTTATAATGATTCTTGTCATAAAAAAATCGTGGCCCATCAAAACATAGTATCCTCAAATTTATCCTCTTCTGGATTTGTGGTACTTTCTTCAATGGAACCAGCAACAAAACTATCTTTAAATTTAGGGTTGTCCTGAAAATGCTCTTCATTGTTGGCATCACTATCTTCAAGGAGTGGAACAGGATCTTTTTCTATAACTACATCTTTGTCATAATCAGTCCTCCTTTTGTAGGGCTGCCAATAAGTCCTGGCACCATTGTGAATGTGTTGATTAGTCACCATGGTAACTCCATTGTTAAAAGGTTCTGAATAGTGATTTGTCCCATGCTTGCGATCGATGCTTGTGTTACTATGCCTTCGCCCTCAAGGCCACCTCAATGTCCCATGCTTACGCCAATCAGTAAACTTGCCTCTTGCCGAGTGTGAGGACGCGTTCCAACCATGGGATCAGAGTATGCAACCTGTGTCTATCCCAATGATCCCTATCTCTTGTGCCACGCTTCACCTCCACGAATTCCCTATCCTCAGACTCCGCGCGATGGTTCTCTTTTCTCGATCTAGAGTTGGGAAATATACCACCCTAATTGTTGGTAGCCACCTCGTGATTCCTCCGCCAGATGAGATCTCTGTGGAAAATTTATGCAACATTTGTAATACTAGTCCCAAGATGATATGAGACCTGCAATAACACAAGAATTTGTTCCTAGAAACAATCCCCACGAAACCCCTTTCCTAGAGAAGATTAAAATTGCACTAGCAATGGGTTGCGGGTTGTTGGGAAGGGTGAGACTGGCTTGGGTTGCGGGTTGCTGGCTAGGGTGAGATTGGCTCTCCCTGAATCTAGTGAGAGGATCTTGCTTGAAATTATCAGAGACGAAAATCTTTCCTAAGCTCTGGATCAAAATCACGAGAGAAAGATCCAAAATTCTTCCCGTTCCCTTCTTGATTTCCTTCCTCCTTTTAAAGCCCTTACACTCCTTCCTCATTTTAAAGCCCTTGAAAACTACTGGCAAATACCAGGGCGTTTAGTTCCTTTGGGCGAATACCATATGTTGTCTATTTATTTATTTATTTGTTATCAGTTGGGGATATTAAATAATTTAGAGCTGCTAATAGTTCTCAGGGGACCTAGGCTACAATCTATCACATGAAGTCTGTCAAAAAATACCCCTTATAATGATGCTTGTCATAAAAAAATCGTGGCCCATCAAAACATAGTATCCTCAAAATTATCTTCTTCTGGATTTGTGGTACTTTCTTCAATGGAACCAGCAATAAAACTATCTTTAAATTTAGGGTTGTCCTGAAAATGCTCTTCATTGTTGGAATCACTATCTTCAAGGAGTGGAACATGATCTTTTTCTATAACTACATCTTTTTCATAATCAGTCCTCCTTTTGTAGGGCTGCCAATAAGTCCTGGCACCATTGTGAATGTGTTTATTAGTCACCATGGCAACTCCATTGTTAAAAGGTACAAATTGTATTTATTATAAAATTTAAATTTTCATGGTGGAAATTGTATGGGTGAAAGATAGACCCTCAGGATTTGCATGAATTGTTCTTTTGTTGGACATTGAGAATATCCCTCGATACCAAATAAGCCTCTTCCAAAAAATGATAAGAAGCCTCTAAATTTCAATGGTGATTCTCTTGCAATGTTCTACATGTCTTAGCATTTATGAGTTCTATTTCAAAATTGAAGGAAAGACATGAAGATGCCATCATAAAATTATTTCTTGACATTTATGAGGTCTATTTCAAAATTTAAGGAAAGACATGAAGATCCCATCATAAAATTATTTCTTCTTTGTTTGGAGTACAAGTAGAAAGACGGGTTCAAGCACTTATGCATCTTGAAGAGCATATCTTCTATGATAGCTCTCATTGAATGTTTTCTCAAATGTTGGGGCCCGGAAATGAATATTTTGGAGACACCCACCAACACTTATTGGCAGGGTTAGAAAAGGAAGGTCTTCTTGCTCACCTTGAAGGAGACTATTGAAAAACCTCCTTGTGATAAATCTACTACTCTGAAGGATAACACAGGCCCAAAATTGGGATTGAACAATGTTGTTTGCTCTAGGGATAAATATTCTACAAGAAACTATCCCTCACCATCTTTAAGACAATAATGTGCCAGATCCGGGAGGAAGCTATTAGGGTTGTCTTGCTAGTGAATGTGAACATAATGAAGAATCTGATTGTGAATCTCATATCTTTTATTTTGACGGAAAATTAATCTTTCATCATGCAATCTCTATGAGTTCATTGTATTCAACTTAAAGAAAGGCCCCTTTGTGTTTCCTGATGAGCACGCATTTTATGATGCAGGTAGAGAACATGGCCATGTTGCAGATTTGGAAAGGAGCTTCAAAATTCTTGATTTCCTTCCTCCTTTTAAAGCCCTTGCATTCCTTCCTCATTTTAAAGCCCTTGAAAACTACTGGCAAATACCAGGGCGTTTAGTTCCTTTGGGCGAATATCATATGCTGTGTATTTTTTTTTTTTGTTATCAGTTGGGGATATTAAATAATTTAGAGCTGCCAACAGTTCTCAGGGGACCTAGGCTACAATCTATCACATGAAGTCTGTCAAGAAATACCCCTTATAATGATGCTTGTCATAAAAAAATGGTGGCCCATCAAAACATAGTATCCTCAAAACTATCCTCTTCTAGATTTGTGGTACTTTCTTTAATGGAACCAGCAACAAAACTATCTTTAAGTTTAGGGTTGTCCTGAAAATGCTCTTCATTGTTGGCATCACTATCTTCAAGGAGTGTAACAGGATCTTTTTCTATAACTACATCATTGTCATAATCAGTCCTCCTTTTGTAGGGTTGCCAATAAGTCCTAGCACCATTGTGAATGTGTTGATTAGTCACCATGGCAACTCCATTGTTAAAAGGTACAAATTGTATTTATTATAAAATTTAAATTTTCATGGTGGAAATTGTATGGATGAAAGATAGCCCCTCAGGATTTGCATGAATTGTTTTTTTGTTGGACATTGAGAATATCCCTCGATACCAAATAAGCCTCTTCCAAAAAATGATAGGAAGCCTCTAAATTTCAATGGTGATTCTGTTGCGATGTTCTACATGTCTTAGCATTTATGAGTTCTATTTCAAAATTGAAGGAAAGACACGAAGATGCCATCATAAAATTATTTCTTGACATTTATGAGTTCTATTTCAAAATTTAAGGAAAGACATGAAGATGCCATCATAAAATTATTTCTTCTTTGTTTGGAGTACAAGCAGAAAGATGGGTTCAAGCACTTATGCATCTTGAATAGCATATCTTCTATGATAGCTCTCATTGAATGTTTTCTCAAATGTTGGGGCCCATAAATGCATATTTTGGAGACACCCACCAACACTTATTGGCAGGCTTAGAAAAGGAAGGTCTTCTTGCTCACCTTGAAGGAGACTATTGGAAAACCTCCTTGTGATAAATCTACTACTCTGAAGGATAATATAGGCCCAAAATTGGGACTGAACAATGTTGTTTGCTCTAGGGATAAATATTCTACAAGAAACTATCCGTCACCATCTTGAAGACAATAATGTGCCAGATCCAGGAGGAAGCTATTAGGGTTGTCTTGCTGGTGAATGTGAACATAATGAAGAATCTGATTGTGAATCTCATATCTTTTATTTTGACACACAATTAATCTTTCATCATGCAATCTCTATGAGTTCATTGTATTCAACTTAAAGAAAGGCCCCTTTGTGTTTCCTGATGAGCACCCATTTTATGATGCAGGTAGAGAACATGGACATGTTGCAGATTTGGAAAGGGGCTTCAAAATTGAACAAAATAATGAAGGCTATTGGGGATGTAGTTTAATGACATCACTAACTCACATTGAACAAGTCATCCCTAATAATGTCATATGAATTATTTTATTTTTTAGAATGATAATATTATTATTTGAATTGGTAAATAAATTATATTTTTTAATATTATCACTAACCAATTCATTCATAACAACTTATCTTCAACCTAATATTATTATTTAAATAATATTAATATTATATAAAATAATTGTCATTTTAATCGATAAATATATTAATTAATTTTTAGATTATTATATCTTTTACCTAGCTCACATTGAATAGGTCAACCCTAATAATATTATTTTATTTACATTTTCGATATGAAATAATTAATTATTACATATCGGCTATTTTCTAACTAAATAATTGTTATTTTCATAAACTTCTTATCACTTTATATTTCTTCACCAACAGCTATTTTTTGAACGGCTTACCCTGAACATTGATGCATCCCTGCTATTAATTCTCTCAGATTCATTGGTTTCTCACCTTGTCCTAAGGATGAACAACATTAGTTGGTTCGAAACTTCAACCCAATCCTTACATGTGATTAATCCGAAAGACTATTCTCTACTTCATGGATCACAAATGTCTTAGTTCCTCATTATTATTTATAATATTTATTTATATATAAGAAAATATTATTTAGCAAAATGGTCCATTACTTTTAATAAATTTAAAAAATCCCACCAATTTTCTGAGGATTTGACATTATTCCAATTATCATAAATTCCTCCATAATAAAATGGTCATTATTATTTATAACATTCATTTATAATTTCTCATTATTATTTTTTATGCCGTAAGGCATTCCCTCTTAAATGAACTCCCCTCTCTACCCACTTGTCATCCTCATATGCCATAGGATCCTATGTTAGACAATTGCAAAAGTTTCAACTACTCGATCAGGATGGTTACAAAATGGTTACAAATTCGTCTGGGAAATGGTTTGCGCTCTTGTCAGCATAACCGATTTCAGCGTGGTATCTCATTACTTTTGGCATTGCAGTGTCCGCAGAGCGCAGGAGGAGAGCAGTGGCTGCAAAGCGTAGGAGGCATAACTAATTACAATGTGGCATCTCGTTACTTTTGGCATCGCAGTGCCCGCGGAGCGCAGGAGGAGAGCAATTGCCACAGAGCACAGGAGGAAAACTGGAGTTGTGACGCCCGACAAGTACAATGACGCAACTTTCTGGGTGTACATTTCGGACATTGGAATTTCTGTTTCTTCCAATGTTTCTATTTCTTCCAATGCATTTCAAGCCAGAGCTCTGGTTAATTGTAGAGGAAGAGTTTTTAACGTGCAGTAAAAAGCTAGAGTTTGAACGAGATTTACAGCTTATTTCTATAAATTCTGTGCAGTATCATCCCATTGATTTAGTATGTATTATGAGTTGTTTACCATTTTCATTTGAAACCGAGATTAGATGAATAAAAAACATTAAGAAACATATAACATGGTTTGAGAGAATGTGAATATACTATAATGCCTTCAGGACATATGTATCTCTCGTACCGAAGCAGAGAAGCCAAAGCTTTGGGTAGCTTATACCTGTGGAATGGCAAAGCTGGTAATGGTAATGCGATAGATAATATCGGATTTGAAGAGACCAAAAGAATATGTGGGCAAACATTCGAGGATGGGGAATGCATACTGAAGACCAGTGATATATTTACGCATCCTTGATTGATTCCTATATCGTCGAAACAGATCAGGGAACAGAAAATCCTTCACTGCGTTCCTCAATCCACTAGTCTTGCTCTCATCAACAAGCCGATCATTCATAGTCACTTCATCAGACGCTGCTGGCTTATCTAGATCTTCAGTATTTGTTTTATGCTCACTTACTATTTCCATTACACTGTAACAAGCTCTTCTAATGATAATAACTTGTGGGTGGAAACTCTGCTCGACATCAGATATAACTATTTTACGAGTCACAACACTAGATTTAATTATTTCAGTTCCACTGCATTTTTAGATGCAATTGGAAAAACAAATTGTTTACTAAACTATTCAGATTCCTCAGCAAAGTACTATTTTAGTTACAATATAAGTTTCCAGATATAACTGGAAAAACAAATTTTTCACTAAACCATTCAAATGCCTCACAAAATACTTGATATTCAGAATAACATGGAGAAAATAAAATTATATATAAAAAATTGTGTAAACAAGATATTATTAGAATTCGGCATATCTCAGGCATAAAGAAAGGGCAAAGATGAAACAGAAGTAGGCATAATCATTATTAGTCCCTGCATTTTAGAATTGGATTATTTTATTGCAAGCTGACTGTTTCCATTACAAGTTTGATGAACTCTTGTCAGAAGTTTCAACTGTCATTAATTGGGACATACAAACACTAGCAGACTCAAGCCAATGAGTTCAAAGACAAGTAGGGTCTTTTTAGTTACATTGCATTCATTTTTAATCGAAATGCTTGTTTTCATAAATTTTTGGATGCATGCATTACTTTCTATAATTTTTTAGGTGCAATAAGGGGAAATTAATTGTTTCTCTATATTTTCATTAAAATAATTAATGATAGTTTTTAATAATGTATTAATGGTGATATAAAGTAAACTCCATACTGGACTGTAATATATTTATATGATAGAGTTACAATGGATTTTGCTCAGATGCTCTTGGAATTTTCATTTCCTATATTGTATTAATGGAAATACCAAAAAATTAATCACATAGGTTCCTTGCAAGCTGGAATAGGTCTTGCTTAAACAAATACAAACTTTGTTCCTGGTGAAACTTCAACAAGAGTCAAACCCTGGTAGGAGAACCCAGTACGCCAAAACGTTGAAATTACACCTCAGGCAAGAAGGAGATGCCATCGAAATTAGGATAGGAGGGGAGCCTTACAAGCTTACCCAGATAAAACCCTAGAAGCGCAAGCCCCGTAAGGATGAGGTAGAAATCTTCGAGACGCTTTTCCCTCAATGCGGTCAAGAGCCCTTGCCAAACCTGCGGAGCATAATTCCAAATATTAGCACACAAAATAAAACTGAAATCAATTCCCGAGCTGACATTAACAACAACGTTATTTAGAAAACGGGGTAACCTCACCTCGGTAATTTCCCAAGAACTCCCTAACTTGAGCACAGAACCCTTAAGCAGCTCACGGAACGATCCAACCACAACAGGAGACAGAGGTTCCTTGCAAGCCGGAATAGGTCTTGCTTAAACAAATACAAACTTCATTCCTGGTGAAACTTCAACAAGAGTCAAACCCTGGTAGGAGAACCTAGTACACCAAAATGCTGGAATTACACCTCAGGAAAGAAGGAGATGCCATCGAACTTAGGACAGGTGGGGAACCTTACAAGCTTACCCAAATAAAACCTTAGAAGTGCAAGCTTGTAAGGATGAGGTAGAAATCTTCAGGAGGCTTTTCCCTCAACGCGGTCAAGAGCCCTTGCCAAACCTGCGGAGCATAATTCCAAATATTAGCACACAAAAGAAAACTGAAATCAATTCCTGAGCTGACATTAACAGCAACGTTATTTAGAAAATGGGGTAACCTCACCTGGGTAATTTCCCAAGAACTCACTAACTTGACCACAAAACCCTCAAGCAGCTCATGGAACGATCCAACTGCAACAAGAGACAGAGGTTCCTTGCAAGCCAGAATAGGTCTTGCTTAAACAAATACAAACTTTGTTCCTAGTGAAACTTCAACAAGAGTCAAACCCTGGTAGAAGAACCCAGTACGCCAAAACGTTGAAATTACACCTCAGGCAAGAAGGAGATGCCATCGAACTTAGGACAGGAGGGAAGCCTTACAAGCTTACCCGGATAAAACCCCAGAAGCGCGGGCCTCGTAAGGATGAGGTAGAAATATTTGGGAGGGTTTTCCCTCAATTCGGTGAAGAGCCCTTGCCAAACTTGCGGAGCATAATTCCAAATATTAGCACACAAAAGAAAACTGAAATCAATTCCTGAGCTGACATTAACAACAACGTTATTTAGAAAACAGGGTAACCTCACCTGGGTAATTTCCCAAGAACTCACCTGGGTAATTTCCCAAGAACTCCCTAACTTGAGCGCGGAACCCTCAAGCAGCTCACGGAATGATCCAACCTCAACAAGAGACATGCTCGCAGCGTAAGCACCTCCGCGATGGACTGGAAGCAGAGCCAGCACAAGGAGGAATGGGTAGAATGAGCTGCATAGCTAGACCCTGTAGAGGGTAAAACACTTAGAATATCCCAGAGCCATCAGATCAGTGACCGACAACCTCCACCGTAGATGAGACAGATGATCCCGAGGTTCACTGACAGCACCACTGCATGCATTAACACTGCTGGTCCAGAGAAGTGTATGACAGCGGTAACCCGGTCACGCCAAGCTCAAGATAAGACCTGAAATCCGAGCTGGAGGGGTGGGGCAATAAATCAAAGAGGATAAGGACCTGTCCTCCACTATACAGAAGATCAAACCATCTACAGATTATTAATGAATGAAACTCGGGTCTCGTGTATTATGTGATTCACAACCGGCGTTGAAGTTAAGAGCTAAGGTTTTGTTGCATAATTACAATGGTTAGTTGTAACACAGTAAATAAACCAAATGTATGCGTATTGTTGTGAATAATTAGAGGGTGAACTTTTATATTTAATTACCATAAAAAAATTATCTCAGGTATATTGTATTATTCCTTGTATATAGGGGTGTGACATAGGCATAAAGAAAGGGCAAAGATGAAACAGAAGCAGGCGTAATCATTATTAGTCCCTGCATTTTAGAACTGGATTATTTTATTGCAAGTTGACTGTTTCCATTACAAGTTTGATGAACTCTTGTCAAAAGTTTCAACTGTCATTAATTGGGACATACAAACACTTGGGACATACAAACACTAGCAGACTCAAGCCAACGAGTTCAAAGACAAATAGGGTTTTTTTAGTTACATTGCATTCATTTTTAATCGAAATGCTTGTTTTCATAAATTTTTGGGATGCATGCATTACTTTCTATAATTTTTAAGGTGCAGGAAGGGGAAATTAATTTTTTCTCTATATTTTCATTAAAATAATTAATGATAGTTTTTAATAATGTATTAATGGTGATATAAAGTAAACTCCATACTGGAATAACATCCTAGAGAAGATCCTACAGAACTAGAGAAGACCCATTTGTGTAAGTCTAATCAAATTACTCAAATTATCAATTTTTTTTGGAAGCATGCAATTAGAACAAATGAATTCCATTTCAAACTCTGAGAAAAGGAGAAGTTCATAATAACAAAGTACATAAAACAAAAAATGATAATATGCACAGTTAAATATTGGTTCAGACAACTGATGGAATGAAATTCATGGACTTTACAAACGAACATATGCAATGGAATTCATCGAATTTACAAACGAACATACGCTGCAAAATAAAATGAGATGAGACAAATAGGGTTTTTTAGTTACATTGCATTCATTTTTAATCGAAATGCTTGTTTTCATAAATTTTTGGGATGCATGCATTACTTTCTATAATTTTTTAGGTGCAGGAAGGGGAAATTATTTGTTTATCTATATTTTCATTAAAATAATTAGTGATAGTTTTTAATAATGTATTAGCAGTGATATAAAGTAAACTCCATACTGGAATAACGTCCTAGAGAAGATCCTACAGAACTAGAGAAGACCCCTTTGTGCAAGTCTAATCAAATTACTCAAATTATCAATTTTTTTTGGAAGCATGCAATTAGAACGAATGAATTCCATTTCAAACTCTGAGAAGGAGAAGTTCATAATAACAATGTACATAAAACAAAAATGATAATATGCACAGTTAAATATTGGTTCAGACAACCGATGGAATGCAATTCGTGGAATTTACAAACGAACATATGCAATGGAATTCATGGAATTTACAAACAAACATATGCTGCAAAATAAAATGAGATGAGATAATAATATTTACATTGCTATGCATTTAAACTTAAATTTCCACCCCCACCTACCAAGTACTGTCAACTGTCCATGTTTTAGCTTTTTCATCTCATGGCTTAAATTGGATTAAGCTTTAAAATGTTACTTTAATTAATATTTTTCAATATAAATTTCTGGTTTATTTAAAAAATTAAATATTTGCATTCTTCAATTTATGTCTTACGGCGTTTCCTTTGCAACATCTAGTGCAAATGCTAGTTAAATTTATTATAAATATTATTAATTGTGTTTATTTCACATAATGAGTAGCTTGATGTCTTCCAAATACATATATTTTATGACTTTCTTGATATCTTCTAATAGGTATATTTTTCATAAAATATAATGATATTGTAACAGAAAAGTTTATTATGAATATATTCTAATTTGATTTATAACTGTCGTTCACAGACATGTAAATGAGAATTAAAAACAAAGATCTCATGATCTTACCGAGTCATCTACTCGTAAAAAAAATGGAAAATATCCAATTTCAAACTCGTAAAATATTTTTTCGCTTTTAGTGACTGAGCCTTTAGATCGATCACTTTCAAAATGAAAAAGGGGGAAATTCAAGTTTTGATGTGCATATTGGTAATCGAAAAATATGCAATTTTAAACTCGTAAAATGCCCTTTCACCTTCAGTGACTTGGTATTTAAATCGACCACTTTTTGAAGTAATATATTTGACAACATTTCGATTTATGTCATTTACGTCGAAGTTCTATTTATAAATAATATGGATCACAGAAGCCTCAATTCAACAACATTTCGATTGAAAAACCAATCACCAACAGCTTCTGCAATGCTCTGTCACAAAACAAAAACATATACACATGTATATCAACTTGAACTTTCAAGAGAAATTCTTTAGAAAATTATTAATAAAGTAATATTAATAATTATTTATATATAAAATAATATTTTTTAATTAATATTATTAATTATTTACATATAAAATAACATTTAAAATACTAATAATGTCTATTAATCATATTAACGTGAGTGTGCTAATTAAATAATTTAACAATTTAGATTGGGTCTCCTACTTTATTGTAAAAATGTGTAAAAAAATAAAATATTAATATTTTATTAATTATATTCATTATAATAAAATCTTTTACAACTTAATATCAGACTTTTGTTAAAGCGATTTTAATAATTATTTATATATAAAATAACATTTAAAACGCCAAATTAATATAAAAGAAATCAAATTATTAATATATAATTTTTTAATATATAAAATAAAATTAAAATAAAACCAATTAAATATTATAATAACTTTAAATTTTTATATTGATAAATATTTTTATTGATTAATACAATACCTATTATATTTAATTGATTTTTTATATTATTGAGAAAGTAATATAATTTTATTATATATTAAAATAAGTATACCATCATATCATATTAAAGAAAACAAGAATATTGTATTTCATTTATTTTATAAGGTTAGTTATAGACACATAGTAATTTTAAATAATTTAATTTTGTTATATTTAATTACTTTCTAGAATTTTAAATAAATGATAAATGTTTTTGTTAATATAGTTTATGATGTGAAGGTTATTGATTCAAAATTTTGGAGGAAAAATTTCAGCCATGTTAAGGGCTGGTGTGGCTAAGGATGGGTGTGATCCAAGATGATTTTAATGGATTAGATACCCCACCTCTAGGTTGGGGTTTCTCCAGCCAAAGGTTAGGTGTGCACTCATCTTAGTCTCAAACCACTTAGCAAAAAAAAAATCAACATAGATCCATTTTAAGATATATCTATCAAGCTTTGAGAGACATCAAATCTTCCTAGGTGCAAACTTCTTTTAGAGTGTAAAATTTGAAAAAGAAAATTGCACCTTGAGATCTCTCATCCATTTCTGCACTTGTCGAATCATGGTTTAAGATGGACATATGTCAGTTGTGGTTATTTATGTGTGGATGTGCACATGTGTGTGCTTCGTTTTAACTCTTTGATGAGCATACAAAGAATTTTGCATTTCCTTGATTTTGAGCAATGCACCAAGAAAATGTGTTAATTCATAATGTTTTTTTGTTGTTTTATATAATACACATAGTTGAAATTGAATTATTTATTTGATATGACATTTGAAATTGAAATATTTTATTTATGGTTCAAATTGTTTATATTAAAATATTATTTTTGTAATCAGTGTATTTTTAAATAAACCTCTCTCTTATTAATATTACTATTTTTTTTCAAATTCAAACCTATAATTTGAAAACCCTTATCAATAGAATCGAAAATATCTCTCTTTACAATAAATCCAAAATATGTCCCTTTACACGCCCAAACACACATAAAATTTCACTTAATGTGCATAAGTAAATACACATCTACTCAACAGTCAGAAGAAATAAATAATTAAAATTTTAGATGAAGGAATTACGAGAAAGTATTTACATAAGGAATTAGATTTGTTTTACTATCAATTATTTTATCTTTTTTTTTTTATATAAAAAGTTTGCATATAATTATTCTTGTAGGGTGGTGATGCAAAGGTATAACTTACCATTTTTATTGCAGAGTCAAAGTTATTTACTAAGGGAGTTGGTTCCCTAATGTTTGATTTTATTATTTATTTTTATGTATTTTTCCTATGTTTTTATGACAAATGTACAAAATTTGAATTAATGTAATAGGAACTCTCTTTGGCAGAGATTTCTAGAATGGGATAGAGAGAATATTGAGTTAGTTAGATCTTAGATAAGATTCATAGGCCTAAGTTGAGGGGTCTAGGTGAGATTATTATGGATCTAGAGAGATTCTAGGATCTGAAACTAAATTAGTTTCAGTCCTCTTTGTACAAATATTTTTATGTAAAAATTAGAAGGGTGGAGAGGGGTGAGTGTGAGACAAGTGAGAGGCTTGCATGAGCTGAGAGAGGCCAAAAGGCAAAAGAGGCCCAAATCATTGTATTTCAAGCCAAGGGCCTTTTTTTCCTTCTAATCATGTACATATTAATGCATAACACTTTGTTTCGAGTGTAGTTGAAGTGTTAGCCTCTGTCATTGTTTAATCTTGTTAAAGTTCGGATCCACAGATCCAGTCTTTTAATGACTACAGGATTTAAATCTCAGGAGGGAATCATGCATTCTTAAACCTTGCTTGTAGGATCAAAGAATTATTCTACATGCATAGTACATCTTTGAATGGTTGTGAGAGAATCGTAGGATTGTGTTATGTGCACAGTATGGCCAAGTGGGGTTGTGGGAGGACTGAAGTAGTGCTACATGTTTGGGGTAAAACAAGTAAGGAGGAGTGGAATCAAAGTACATAGAAGAAGCATGTGGCATAGCCGAAGGGGGAGTCCAACACAGAGACGAGAGAAGTTGAGAGAAGAAAAACTAAGAAATACCAACACTTAGGAAAAATTAACATTTGGAGGAAAGTTTGTCAATCAATGACACTAGGGAACAACAAATGACAGAGCCGAAAGACAAAATTGTTGGGCTTATATGGCAAGGTGGAACCTACCCAGAAAGAATAGCCCAAAAGGATCGTATTGAAACCCAATTCTACACGACTGGGAAGGAGAGGACCGAGACACGTCATGCGAGAGGTAAAACTGAGAGGAAGAGTGTCAAAGGTGATATGGTATAAAGAAGTGCCAAACTGAATCAATGACGGGGAGACATGGCAAGTGGTGACTACCCAAAAGGAAAGCATCAGAGGTTTCATTACAACAGAAACAATAAAGCACAAGGTTAATAGAAGCGGTTGAAAGGATTAGTCACAGGGAGCGGGTGGACCCCAACTATGCATTGGAGTTATATGTTACAATAGAGAGAAGGGCTGGAGATAGATCATGCTGGAGGATGTAGTATGGCATGCAAAGGCTTCATGTTAGGTTGGAGTGGCGTGGGTGGAGCCCACCCAACCAATACCTAATATGGCAAATAAAATTTGGGGCTCTGAGGCTAAGCGTCGGGCTTTAAAGGTCAGGACATGTCGACAATTCTTTTAAAATCATTTCCACTTTTTGTTTGCATGGGATTTTGATCCTGAGCCATACGCGTGTAGTGTATAGTGCTAAGTCCTAGCACCTGGCTCCGAGGGCTATGTGATACTGACTATGCATCAAAGCCACTATTGAAGCATTGAAACAAAGTTTGAAGGCAACAAAATGGGAGTATGGTAGAAGTGGTTGGTGTCGTCTAGGACTAATCCTAAGGATTAAGGTGGACCATGGAGGTCATACTAGAGAGGATTAAATTGAGAGAAATTCTTCATCATACTCGTGTAGAGTTGACCTAATATACCTGTTGGATGCTCCCACTATGATTTGATTTTATAAGGGATTTAAATCCCGATAAAGAGTTTTATGCAGGGACTGAAGGAAACGCCTGCTGGAGAGAAACTGGGCGCTATGGGAATTGGAAAGCTCAGATGTATGCTTACATCGAGTGGTATCAGAGCTAGAAAGCTCTTTAGCTTGACATCTCTTAGTGAAGGATACATGAAATTTTGGAGGAAATGAATCCCATTAGAAGAAATAATAATAGAGGAACTATGGAGCAAGGTGTTGTAGTAGAATTAGATATGGAAGAAGCGTGGTCTAAGTAGAAAGTCACTAGAAGAATACAACAACAGTGGTGAAAGTTCAATGGATATTTGGACAGGGGAGCGATGAGGTAAGTGAATTCTATATTGACAATAATATGTTGTGATTGAGAGTTGATGATCATAAGGAAGTGTTGAGAAAAGCACTAGAAACTTGGAGAAGATGCTGCAGTAGGATATCCCGATTCAAGAATATTATAGGGTTGAAATAGTGGAGAAGTGGACAAAAAGGAGAATTTGGATATCATTTCTTGGCATACGTCTTATACAACGCATGTAATGTTTTGTTTGAAGTATGTTTGTAGGAGTGACAACCATACAGAAAGGAGATGTAGTCATTGTAGCAGCAGAGCTATAATGAACAAGAGATAGGTAGAAGCCAAGAATTCAAGCAAGAAATGGTGACAGAACGCAGTGGAATCAAATGGGATTGTTGTAATGAAGATTAAAAATTTCTCAAACAAAAAACGCTGAGTAGATGAAGTGCAGAAGTCAAACATCTTGAAATTTGAGGAGCGAAGGTAATCTAAAAGAAGAGGAAAGGGTTCTATTGTAGGGAACCTAAGAAGCAGGTCAACTTCCAACAGAGAAAGAGGTTGGGTAGAAGTTGACAAATAGTTCCATAGTAGGTGTGGGAAGAACTGTCCAGAGGAAGAAAGAAAACCAAGAGGGGAGTTTGGTTTTGGCAGAAATCCTTAGACTTGTTACAAAGACAAGGACAAAGGCTTCTAGCAGCTCATAGGTGAACAAGGAGAGTTCACCAGAGGAAGAAGCAGCAGGTATAATGACTATTAATGGTCATATGATGGGTTCAAGAAAGAGTCAGAGAGAAAGGAATGCAAAAGTAGCAAACGTGAAGAACAAAATGTGTGATGAAGAGAAAAGGAGAGAATTGGCCGAGTTAAGGACAAATTTGGATAAGATGAAGAAGCAACTTGCAGGATGGGGATGTTGTGGCTAGAGAATGAGGAAGAAGGAGGTAAAATGGCCTTCTTTCTAGAGAGAGTTAAAGCAGAGGAAGTATTATGGACTAAATAGGAACTTGGAGTAGTTGAGTTTAGGAGAAATGTGTTCTTTGGTGAAGAAGAAGCTAAGGAAATTGTACAAGAGTTTATAGATAGTCTATAGAAAGAGTAAGAGGTATTTGAGGCCTTGGTAAAACAAGAGATTTTTGTTTTTGAATCTCGCTTTTTATGTGTTTCTTCATATTTGACCGATGTTGATCAATATTTAACTCACAAATAAATGAAGCTTCTTGAGGAGATAACTAAAATAGAAGTGTTTTGTGAGCATACATTTAAATGCTTTAAAGAGGTCAAAACTAATAAGGAAACTATTATTCCAGAGGAAATTAAGGGAATATGTTCCTTAATTATTGACCTAAAGAAGAATGAAGTAACATTATTTCAGGAATATGATGCAGATGAAATAATTTTGAAGGAGGAAGCAACAAATGGAGCAAATGAATTATTCGAAGAAGATATGCTCAAGAAGATTTCAGTTGGAAATTTCATGTATGAGGAAGAAGAAATAAGTGAAGATGAGAAAGGATGGTTGGGAACAGAAATGAGCATGGAGAACATGGAGATAGTTCAAAGTGATTTTGAATTTTTTGAAGAATTAGATTTCTTAGAGAAGAGGATGCTTAGAATGACTGAATCTAAGCCAAATATAGAGGTAGATATGGAGTGCATTTTTGCACCGAAACATGGATCCATCCTTGGGGAGGATGGTAATGATGAGGAGGAAATTATTCAAAAAGAAGAAGAGTAGTGATCGGACACTACTATGGATGAATTTCTGAGGGTGAACATTAAATAATAAGTTGGTGAGGCAAAGAAAAAATTGATAGGAAGCTCGTAAAGCTCTATGTTGTATCAATAAGGGAAATTAGAAGCCATAAAATATATCTCAAGGTCTCATACCTTTAAAACTGACACTTGTTTTGTGAATGCAGGTAATGGAGATTTGCACGAACCATTGGAGGAATCCATGCAAAATGAAAAAAGCATGGAAATTCTAGCTGAGTTGGAGTTTTAGAAGGATTGGTTGGACCATACACGAACCAATGGTGGAACAAAAGAGATGGAAAAGGACTGAAACACTACAGGAGATGACAAGGACAAGGCTTCAATGGATATATTGCAATAGTAACATGACAACAATAAGGAAGCATTTTGGCAGCAAATGAAAGTGAAGATGGAAGAGTTATGGTATCTAGAAAACAATATGGACAAGGAAATTGAAGAAATTAGAGAGAGGATGGAGAAGATATCTCAAAAGAGGCATATTGCAGAGAGGAAGCAAATGATACAAACTTGTTGATGAAGATAGAGAAAGTGTTACATAAGCAAGGGGAACATAGAGCTACAACACAAAGTTTGGAAACCAGGAAGAAGGAACAATACAATGGACCAACAACAACATGATAAGGAGAAGCACCTACTATAGAACAAATGTAACACCCTCCTCCCACATATACCCAAGAAACTGACCAGCCAAAGTAAACATGCGACGAGAGGCTTATATGCTATGATTCGACCTCCTAGGTAACATTAAGGAAATGAAATATACAGAACATCTCACACAGTCATCCAACATTATCAAAATAAAATTCAATCACTCAGAGAACCTGTCCCTAGTTCCTACTGCAGTTTTGGACCACTTAGGCCATAGTCGCTCTCATGCTATGGGTAAGGGAGTGATAAGAGACCCAAAGTCACTCTCATAGGCTTGCATGGCAATGACTGTTGACCAAACTTACCAGTTTTGTGTGAGTGACCCCCATATTTAAGCCACTTTTCCAGGCCGAGAGCCCAAGCCACTGTCTAGAATGGAATGATAGCTTGAAATCAAGAAAAGTACAGGGAAAAAATGAAGCAAAAGAAACAAGCCCAACAAGATCTTAACCAGACCCCTACTAGCCATGACTAGCATTTCATCAAACATATCATCGACATGTATCGTATAGGTGTAAACAACAGAATTAAGTGTAGGCATCTCACACTTATTTGAGAATCGTTATGAACCATTGTTCCCTCATGACATTTGCTACATATTCATCTAGTAGGTCATAGACATATTATCCATTCATATATCAGTAAAAACATGCTGAGAGACATACATAATTGCTATCATAAAATTTGCATATAACCAAAATAATAGGAACATAAATACAATAGACATATCAGCCATCAAAATCCATATATATATCAATACCTTTACACATGAAAATCAAGGGAATAAATTTCTCATTAAGGAATGCAATAAACCAACCAAATATGGGACTACCATGTTCCACCCAACCATAGAACGGTTGAGCCAAATCTCTCTTCAGTCATTAATCCTTGTGCCATATTCCAATAATGAATGTGGGATCTCATAGAACACATCAATCAAAACTCATCCAGGGCTTCCATAGGCCATCATCCACCTCAAACCATCAAACAATGATTCCACCTCACGGTTAGACATCACAAAACCATCATTATATTGGTCTCCATCCAAGCCTCCCAAGGCTTCTAGAGAATTTTTCCAACCAAGGCTTCTAGAACGAGTAACTCAACCAAGAACTTATACGGGCCTTCCAGAGCATTTTTTCAACCAAGGCTTCTAGGACTAGTAACTCAACCCTCAACTTATACCAGGCTTCCAGAGCGTTTCTCCAACCAAGGCTTCCAAGACTAGTAACTCAACCCACCAAGGGCTTCTAGAGCATTTTTCCAACCAAGGCTTCTAGGACTAGTTACTCAACCCAAGCTATTACAGGGCTTTGAGAGCGTTTGTTCAACCAAGGCTTCCAAGACTAATAACTCAACCCAAGCTAAGGAAATATGAGAACCAACCAAAAAAACAATGAAAGAAAACCCACAATCACCATGGCTATCCAGGAAATGGAAAGGCTAGGCAATCCATTGTCGATCTAGGAATTCCTCCATGCCAATGATAGATCACAACCATGTAACCACATGCATATGCCATGCATGCCAAAACTAGTGAAAAATCATACATGCAACTTGGTACCTGCAAGAAAATTTGATGTAGTTGTCGACCCCGATGCTTTCTTACACTTTCTTGCTCTTCATTTGCCTTCTTTCTCCAAGAATCCAAATATGCCACACTGTCTAAGAGTGATCCAAGAAAAATCTAAGTATCTAAGAGTATGAAAGCGAGAGAGAATAATGAGAGAGCTCCAATACTGAATTGATCAAGTCTCACCCACTGATCCTCAAAATCCTTTTTGTTAATGAGGCCTATATTTTCTTCATTTTCCATGATTTTCCTTCATTTTCCTCCTCACATGCAACCTGTGACCTCTCACCTTCATTTTATCCTAATTTCCATTATTTTCATAAATAAATGTCAATTAATGCCTCATGCCTTTCCAAAGCCTTAGTCATTTCCTTTGCCAATTTCTTTAGCCATAAGCAACCAAATGAACACCCACTAGGATGTCCTTCCCACCATTCAACTTGGAATATGTGTCCCATCGTCCGTGGTATTTATATATTTTTACACGATTTTTTAACCGGGGTTGTTACAGAACCCTCCCCCTTGGGGGAACATCATCCTTGATGTTCAATGATACATGTAACTAACAAGACTGCTGAAAAAAAAGATACTACCCATAGAGCTTTATAACATAGATTGTTGCAGTATTTACAATGACCATCTCCTAAAACAAAACATAATGACAACATGACAACATAATGCATAGTGGAGCTTTATCAAATAGCTCATTACGGTATTTACAATAACCACATATACACATATACACATTTGCTAAACCAACAAATAAGAGATATGATGCCTGTATCAATCAACAAGGGAATCCAGAGGCTCACACCTCCACCCTCAAAGTAGTACCAAGATTCACTTCCTTCCCAGGAATTCCAGAATCTACTACTATAGTCAAAGATGCATCCAATGTCCAGTGCTATAATCCCGCGCCACCTCTCCTCTCATTGAACAGTTACCGACTCATTGTTCCAGGGAGGACTTCCAAAACAAATCCATCCCCAACCTTCCCTTCTCTGCTACATAGTCCCTCAGGTAATCTAGTCAACCCTTCCGTGCAATCATTCACGTTCCAAGTTTCGCTAGCACCCCCATCCCAGGAAATCCATCCCTTGGCAAGGCTTCCTCGCATCATAAGATACAAAAACCAAGGCATATCGCTGCCTCAAAACCATCAAAGTAATCATAGCATGCTCATGGAAATCAATGGACACAATTGGGTACTAGTGTCCCACAATGGCCCTCTTCTGGAAGTGCTTTACCAACATACTGTTGCATATTCCAATTCTTTCCTCTACTACTACTGATTCTTGTAGTTGATTTCAATCATCCAGCATACATTTTCATGCTTCCTATACCAAGAACGCAACTTCCATTAGATTTCAAATAAATTGAAATAAATTCACATAATACCTCATTGGTAGCTCATCAATAAGGTATATTTGCAATCCTGTTTGCTTCCTATCACAACAAGTAAAACTAGCATATTTGATGAAATAAACATGTATAGAAATCTCTCATTAGGTTAGCTCAAAACATAACCATCATAGATTAAAATCATAAATCACATGTAACCATCATAAACTAGAATCATAGATCACATGTAATCATCATAGGCCAAAATCATAAATCATATGCATGGTAAAACTCAAATACAATACTGATACTTATGCCTCATTGATCCTTACTTCTACCTTTGTTCTTTTGTACACACACCAGATCGGTTGCCACACCCAACAAACACCTAGTGCCTTCTCCTCCACCAGGTGCACATATGCATAGTGTGCATCACACACATACAAGCACACACACCATACAACACCATGCAACGCATGCACCTATATCTAACGTAAAACACATACACTTAAACCCAATGTACATATGTATTCGTGCACAATGTACATCAGAAGACATTCATCCGCACACAAAGTGCGACACCAAAAAATGCATACACGCACATTTCGTATACAACACACTCATACACCTATATCTGATGTACAACACAACACAATACATACGCCTACATACAATGTACAACATAATACATGCACCTACATTTGGCATACAAAACAACATAAATACATGTCTAGAGTGCAACACAATGAATGCATATGTCATGATACTATGACTACACAATGAACATACATAGTACTGCATGCCCGCAACACAACATGTATGACATGCACTGAACCCACATGCACATGAGTACCACATGTATCAAGAACCACCTGCACAATGTGTGCACAACATCACATGTACACGACACCACCTGCACAACGTGTACACATCGCCATATGTACACTGCACCAATGTACAACATGTACAAAATACCACATGTACATAGTACCACATGCACGACATGTACACGACACCACATGTACATAGCGCCACATGCAAGACATGTACACAACACCACCTACACAAAATGCCACTTCTATAACATTTACACAACACCACATGCACACATCACTACTTGTACAATCATGCACACCACAAAATATGTACATAGCACCACATGTATAACATGCACGCAACACCACTTGTACATAGCACTACATTTCCAACATGTACATAGCATCATCTGTACACAACACTGCATATTCAACATGTGCACAACACCATCTGCACACAAAACCGCATATCCATCATGTACATATCACCATCTATACCCAACACGTAATATGCACACAAAACCACATATCCATCATGTACATAGCACCATCTATACCCACCATGTAATATGCAATCGTTGATACAACATTATCCGTACTACAACATGTACACAACATTACATAATCAACATGTACACACACTAAATATACACCACACCGCATGCACACAACATCATAGGTGCAACAAGTACAACATATACGACATATGCATAACAGTTGTACCACACATCCAAAACCACATTGACACTTTACCAAGCAACCTTGCTTCCAATGTCTTATCCATGCTTGTCCCAGCATGCCGCAGACCACATTACTTTCACTTTGCTGATGTATCCCTCAGTATAACTTGTCCATAACATAAGCATAGGCATAATAAACGCCTACAATATAAATTCATATTCACATGATACTGACCTCTTATGTTTATCATGACTACTCTTCCCACTTCATTCCTCATAGACTAGAAACCTTTTCATGTCATTTTCATGTGTAAGCAATCATTCCTCCACAAGAATCATTCTTGATGACCCTGTCAAACAGTGACATAGATACATGTACACATACATACATCATAAAATAATAATGATCTCGTCTGCCAACGCCATATATACATACATACATATGTACATATAAACATTAGCATAAAATAATCATAATTCATGATCACCCTATCAGACATGACATACATACACACCTACTTGTATAAATATATAAACATCAACATAATCATGATCACAAGAAAATTTCCGGATATTATAAGGTCAAGGTTAAGAGAACTTCCGTTATTCGTGCAACACATGCACAATATTGAGAAAAATAGTCCCAACATACCCAAGGCATCTGACACCTCAGGTTCATTTACTCTACCTTTTCTTGATTACCTTCCCCATGATTGTTTTGTCATCGTCCATTTACCATAATGGACCCAACCAATCCAATCGATTGTCATAGTCTTACCTTCTGCTGCACTTATGCACCGAGCTTCACTCATATCTTACATTACATGTTGGGTACTAAACAACTCTCCTCGAGATCCATCAACTTTCATCTTTCCCAACGAATTCCCAAGACACAAAACATAAAAGGCAAGACAAGAAACAAAAAAGAAGAATACCATGAAAACCAATAACAACATGACTCCACAACAAAGTGGTATGGCCATACTCTAGACATAAATAAAGCTGCAAATCAAGTGCAAGAAAATAAAAAAAGACGAAAAGAAAAAGACTAACAACAAACACCATGTCTCAATCCCCATGGTTCCCAGGGAAACTCAACTAGAGCCTTCTTCAAGATTTCATGGCAACTTATTTCTTCCATGCAGTCCCCTGGATCATATTTCCATAAACACATAACTGTGAGTGTATAAATAAACATAACAATACATCAGTTACCTTATCTTCTTGTGCCAAGAATGTTTCTTGCAATTGAACACATCCACGCCATCTCTCAAGTGACTCCAATCCTTTGAAAAATCCACCTGTAACTAAAGACTAGCTAATATACCTATCAAGTACATGTTCATGAATCTATCACATATCCACATAATTTCAAACAAAATCAAGGTTAAGAAGACTCCTTGTATGCAAAACACTCATTTTTTTGGAATTAGGGTTTCCAAACATAGCCAAATAAATTCTTGCCCAATTCCTTTCCTTTAACTTTACCCTGCTACAACTGAGTCTTATTATATAATGTCACGTCACCCAAATGTTAGTTAGATAAACACATCAATTATTACCTTGTCACACTAATACCAAGCATGTTTCCTGTAACTGCTCACACATGTCAACCACATGTTCCAAATATCAAGACAATCATATATATCAATTTGAAATCAACTTTTACAAACTATCATGTCATAATCCATAGTCAACTCATAGTCATTAGACATAATGCTACAACTATCACCTACTACACTCAAGTACATATCAACTATCCCAACACATATGTGTTATTAAAACTATCTTAAAGAAAGATCATTGTAACACATACTCATATTATGAAACTCATCGAACATTCAACCAAATTGAAAACATGCCATGTTAAATAAATCAACTACGCACCAAACACTCAAACACCAAATAGACTTCATAATCAAACAACTAAGCACCAAATATACGACATAAGAAAATTCATACCTTAATGTATATCAGGGGAGGCTATATTGTCTACACAATAAATCTTGGTTAGCACGATACAAATTCACAACATATCAACTCAAAAATAAATCATGATATCCATAATAGTAACTAACTAACATGTTCAAATCATAAGCTCATAAGCATTTTTCATTCATGCATAACAATCACATATGTACAATCAATGTAGATTAGTACGCCACCATATCACAAATATGTCAGCTTATACCTGAATATTGCAACCTTAACCATCTACATAGGTCAAAGTAGGTTAACACAGTACATATAACATCAAGATCTTCAATGCAAGGAACATAACTATCACGCATATGACCAATCCAAATTACAACATCAAGATCTCAATGAAATAACCCTAATCATCAAGTTAATACCAGATAACAAAAATAAGCTATATATCATGCTCATCAACAACATAAAACCTAATCATCAAGTTAACTGTCACATATCAACAAGAAGTTAACCTATACCATACTCATCAACAACATATCATATAACATAATCACCAAGTTATATAACTTAACCAACAATAGCAATTCTTACAACCACATGTTACTATCATTCTTGACTATCTGACTCATGTGCATATGACTATGTTAATCAACTATCATATATCATGTATATAACCATAACATCAAAATGCATGTACATAACCTAATTTATATAACCCTAATGCATATAACAATCTTTAACTTACATACCTTCATGCCCAACATACAAACCTGTATGATGACGTGCCCTTGCCTCAAGGTTAAATCTTGTAACTTCACTTTGATCATCTGCATCTCTTTCTTTACCTCATTCAACACATTAACATCATAAAAACCAATGCATCATGATGACCTAGATTGCATACAATGACTTCACAAGGCATATTTGACCTACATTTCATGCATAACTATAACCAAGGTCATGCATGCATAACAACTGCATATAGACATATAAAAAATGAGTACCAAACCATACATACATCATTCTAGCTAGAGTTCATTCATCAATGCGTGACCATATCTACTACACAAACCATGAACTCATGCATGACCACAACAACAACCTCACGTGCATTTGATAACATGTGAACAATGACATGCGTAATAATGCATAATCAACCATACACACATGAATACATACTCCATGACAAGACCTTCAACCTTCTCATGGCGACATCACTACAACCATGATCAACACCATGCAAATGCAACAAGAACACAAACTACATTCATAAGGAGCACATTTGCAACAAACATGAATGCATGGTCAACACACAACCCAAGGAGAGCATAACCACGCTCTAATACCACTCTATAACATATTCCTCCCACATCTACCCATGCAACTGACTAGCCAAGGTAAACATGCGACGAGAGGCCACTATGTTGAAATGTGGAAACAAGAATATTCTAAATTTAATTTGTCCTTGAATTAAAATCAAATTTAGTCTCACTAGCTGCTTGGAAATAATTAATTAATTCATTATGGATTAATTAGTTGGAGAAATTCAAGTTAGAAATCTTTCTGAAGTCATGCAACAGTTATTCCTTAAATTAAGGATATTATCCCTTAATTAAGGAGATACGATTGAGTTATATTTGAGTTGTAATTAGTTAGCTCAGTTTACCGAGTTAAGTCCAGTTAAATTAGTTCCAAACTGTTTGAGGAACTAATTGTGAGTTATCAGTCACTTGATGCATGCATGCACTCAGCTAGTCTACTCCAAATAACTAAAGTTTCCCTCATCAAAAACTCATGCATGTCTATTGTGATAAAGACCTGGTTGAGCTAAATGTCAAGGACAATGTACTATCAGTTGCATGTTGTCTCCTATAAAGGAAACTCATGCATGCAGAAGGATTAATGCACAAGAGGATTGCGCAATTCTGACAAGGTGTGAGATCAGTGTGAGAGATCAATGTTCCACTTGGTTGAGAGTCTTCCACTTGGTAACAGGAGGATCACCCAGGAGAAACTGCGCAAGGAAACAGGAACTTGGAGGGCAGAGGAGAAGGCTTGTGAGAAGCCAGGATTTCCTATGAGCATCTGTGAGGATTGTAATGAGAGTTGGCTAGCTATGAGAGCTAAGGCTTTGTATAATCTCTATGTATTTCCACCTTGTATGATAATACATATAGTGGGGTTTTTAGCTGAGGCTTTCCCCTGAGTATTTTCATGTGTATTGTGCATTGATTCTTCTTCTTTTGGTTATATGTGTTCAACTCGATCTTGATAGTAGAAGTAGATTATAGTATTTTGCTTTGGTATATTTCATTATCGAGTTAATCTACAGTTAGATTTTCCACGAAGATCTTAGAGGTATATTTGTAGAGAATTTGCAAAATTTCTACATGGTATCGGATCCAAGTTTATTGGAGCTGTGAACAGTATATGGAGAAGAGAATTCGAAGTTTGAAGTTCGGGGTTGTAGAAGCAAATAGAATTCATATCATACTTCAAATTGAGATGGGTCATTATGCGACTAATTTCCCATTGGAGAAGTCCAAGAAGGGATCCTTGGTAGGATCGGAAGGTGAGGCATTAGCCTCTCAGTTCAGAATGGACTTTACCCTCATCGCATGCATGGTGTCATCAATGATGGGTTGTTTCTGGTATATTGATAATGGAGCCTCATTCCACATGACTGGCGATAAAATTTTATTTAGTGCTTGGAGGAGAAAGACCTCAAGATGTGCATAGAGATGGGTGACAACAAAAAGTATAGTGTTTTAGGAGTTGGCACAGTTGCTTTTTAGAGGGAGCATGGAGCTCCTCTCATCTTGACAAATGTGATGTATGTGCTTGGACTGAAGAATTACTTGGTACCAGTCATGATGTTGGAGGACAAAGGCTATGATGTTGTCTTCAGTAAAGGAAAGGCGTTCCTAAGACACATAGACACGGGTCAGACCAAGAGCATAGGGATTCGGGTGAAGAATCTCTATAAACTAGAGGTAGATGATTGTGCAACATTGAGTATGAAAGAAGAATTGGTGCAAAGCCAAGACATTGGCAAGTTGTGGCACAGGTGGTTGGGCCATTTGCATCATGGGGCTTTGAAGATAATGCAACAGATATCTACAGGACTTCCCAAAGGTAAACTTGAGCAAGTTGACACATGCAAAGGTTGTACCCTGGGAAAGTACACCAAGTCTTCCTTTCACTATCGAGATAGTCGAGCAAAGGCTATCTTAGAGCGAGTTCATACTGATGTGTGTGTACCATTCTCGATGGCATCCACAACGAAGAAAAGGTATTATGTGATTTTCATTGATGAATTTTCTTGTAAATGTTGGATTTATTTCATGCAGAAGAAGGACCATACCTTCTCAAAGTTTTTTGAGTTCAAAGCTTTGGTCGAGAAAGACTCAAGGAATAAGATCAAGGCATTGAGAAGTGACAATGGTGGAGAATATGTCTCTAGAGAGTTTAAAGACTTCTGTGCAGCGGAAGGAATTACACGAGAGTTGATGGCACCTCATAACCCACAACAGAACGGGGTGGCCAAGAGGAAGAATAGAACTATTGTAGGGGTAGCACGAGTGATGCTTCATGACCAAGGCCTATGACTTCACTTGTGGGCTAAGGCATGCAACACAACAGTATATTTGTAGAATAGAAGCCCGCATCGCATACTTGGGATGAAGACACCAAAGGGATCTTTCTCTGGTAAGAGACCAGATGTGGGTCACTTCAGGATGTTTGGCTCATCAGTATATTTCCATGTGACGAAGGATGCACGGAAGAAGCTTGAGCCGACAGTAAAGTTGGGGATACTTGTAGGGTACACTGATACACCTCACAACTATCAAGTGTACTTGCCTACCAGTTGGAGGACAATGGTTCGCAGAGATCTCAAGTTTGATGAGCAGAAGGCCATGCGAGTTTCTCTTGAGAGGGAGCTCCAACTATAGGATTTGGAGGAACTGGTGGTTCCTGTTATCACTCCAGGAAACTCTCTGAGGTTATAAATCAGAGATGCCTGGTAACATATAATCTTCAATACTGTTCTCTGAACTATTGGAATGAAAGATGGTTTGGATCAAGTCGGATAACCATTTAAGCTCTATTCACACTCAATACATGCATGAACACCCCCATCAACACAAGGCTTTAGACTGCTAATGCTCAATAGTTTGTAGATTTAATGGATAGATGGAGAACACTGACTATGCCAACAGATTGCATACATGGACCTATATGAATGGCTAGCTACAGGCAGCAAATGAACTTACTGACTATACTGGCAGATGCACATATAATCACACATATAAATGGCTAGCCATAGGCAACAAAGAAGCTTGCAAATCTAATATATCAAAGCAGAGATAAGATGACAGTTATCTGGCCTTAAACACACAGAAAACCTGAACAAATTGTTCAAGTGCAAGCATAGAACAGAAGAGAAATGGACATTAAGCATGTAACAAAAAAAGAAGCTTGCATTACTAAAGACTGCAGATGAGAAGCTTGAAGGAACAAGGGAGGAATAATCTCCAAAATTTGAACCCTTGTTACATTTATTTTTCTGCCCTTTATAGGCCCTTTACAATGCTCCTGAGCTCTCTAGAAGGCTCGGGGTCTTGGACTCGTCTGATCTGTCCCATAACCGTTTGATTCCCTCAATAGGCAGGTATGGCTCGGAGGTTTTTCCTTTTCTGATAGAGGAATAACCATACTCAGATGTTTTGGGCGGCCTACTTTGATGCATGAGAGCTCCCTCGTGCCAAAGATGCCCCATTATGTTTGTTAGGATGACCGCTGCACTGGCAGGGTCGTTAACGCTCCATGATTTCGTTCGGTTTCGGTTGAGGCGTGTAATGGCCCTTCTCCTTCCCTTTCCGGGCTCTATTTGCCGGCCGCTGCTTCTCCGCCGAATCCTTCTTTTGGTGTGTATCATGACTGCAAGACTCAGCTACGGATGGCTTGGCGCCTGAACCTGCAATGGAGTGGCTGTCGTTCTTATGAAATACCTGCACCGATCCCTTTCAGACAATAGCTGTGAATGTTTCGTTTCTGTTATTGTGTCTGTTTGGGTCATAAACGACGAAAACGCTGCAACACTACTAAATCCCGCCCATTTCTGCTTCATTTGGACTTTAAAAGTCCTCAAGCCTAGTTCAATCATCTATCGGGTCCGGGATTCAGCGCAATCGGCACTTGCCCAGGCTTCCTTCGTATTTTCTTTATACAAAGAGAATACATAAAAACAATGAAAATGCAACGGGCGCAGATTTGAAATATTATAGGATGGAGCATTGTATGGTTGTCGGGTCCGGCCCATCGACGATCGCTCATCGGCGAATTCTTGTGCCCTAGTCACTACGGACCCGATATTTTATGCAAAGGAATTAACACCACCGTCGGGTCCGATCCATCGGCGATCGCTCGTCGGCGAATAATAAAGCCCGTTTGGTAAGTCCTCCATTGCGATATGCCGATAGCGATATCGACGATCGCTCATCGGTGATGTATCATGTCGCTGCCACTACCTCCCCGACTTGCGATATGCCGACGCGATCTTGACCGTTGATCGGTCAGATCTAGAGGCTGAGATTAATTCGGTCCTTTATGCCTGCAACTTCGATTTTTACATGGTTTTTGGGGTATTTCCCCCTCCCGATACTGTATTTCCGCCTTCCCAAGGGCTTTCCTCTTGTGATGGTTTTGATCGGTGGAAGGCCTTTAACCCAAACTTGGAGATTTCAACAGCATGCATGGATCCTTTTTTATCCCCTTGTATAACAGCGCTAACATTGGCTCCTTCTAGGGATGAGATCCTCCCTGTGATGTCTCAAGAACTTTCAGAGCAATGCCTTTCCTGTAGAAAACAAATTAGCCAAAATTTCCTAGTGTTCCATTGGGCATGGAGTCTACTTTGCTTATACTAAAACTGATAAAATAAAATATTTACAATTTTAAGGCCTAAAGACCTTAAATCACATAGATTTTCAGAAAACGCCCATTGATTGGGCCATCAAAAACTTCTTCCCCTTCCATGCTCTTCAGCATGAAGGTATTGTTCCCTTGGACCTGAGAAATGATAAAAGGCCCTATCTAGAAAGCATCAAACTTCCCATGGTTGCCTTTCTTCTCTTTTAGTGCATCCCAATTAAGGACCATGTCTCCAACTTGAAAATTATCTTTTTTTGTCCCTTTATCAAAGGCTTCCTTGATCTTTTTCTGATGTGCTGCAGCTTTTTCAACCAACTGTTCTCTAATCTGATACAACTCTGTTAAATCAGTGATTCTACTTGCCATATCATCTTCTTCATCCTGCTCTGTTTGGAGAAACTTTGCCACAGGGAGGGTGAGTTGGATAGGAAAAATAGCCTCAATACCATACACCAGCTTGAATGGAGAACTTCTTGTAGATCTCTTGATGGTCACTCTGTCTGCCCAAAGTGCATACTTGAGCTTGGCATCCCAATTCTTTTTGTTATCCTCTAACAGCTTCTTAATTATCCTGACCAGACTTTTATTAGAGGATTGTGCTAGACCATTCCCTTGAGGGTAATAAGAGGTGGAATGAACAAGTTTAATTCCCATTGAATCACACATTCCCACCAATTCTTTAGCCCTGAATGCTGCTGCATTATCTGTTATAAGCTTATGTGGGCAACCAAATCTGCTGAAAATGTTTTCTGATAAAAATTTCATTACCACATTATGATCAGCCTTCCTTGTTGGGATTGCTTCAATCCATTTTGTAAAATAATTAGTGGCAACTAATATCCACCTGTGCTGGCCACTGGAGTGTGTGTTGATTTCACTAATGAAATCCAAGCCCCACTGCTGAAAAGGTCCTTTTGCAATTATTGGCTTTAGGGGCATGGATTTTAACTGTTGCTTACTTTCAAATCTTTGGCACCTGTCACAAGATTTAACAAAAGCAAATGCATCAGAAAATAAAGAGGTCCAATAGTACCCACCTCTGAGAATCTTTTAGGTTGTAGTTCTCCAATAATGATGTCCTCCACACATGTTGTTATGGAACTGTTGCATAACTTCTATTGACTATTCTTTGTCCAGACATCTTAAAAGCACTCCAGATGGGTCCCTCCAATAAAGCAAGCTATCATTGATGCAATATTTCATTGCCTTGAGCTTTAACGTTCTTGCTTGACTTTGAGAAAATTCTGAAGGAACTTCTAGCTTTAAAAGGAAATTAATTATTACAGCATACCAGCTACATGAAGCTAGGTTCTCGGCCACTGACTGTCCTCTCTGCGATTCAGCTATTTCATGCTCTTCCATTAGACCATTTTCTTCTACATTGAACAAGAAATCGACGTCCAAAGACTTGCAATTTTCTTCAGCCAACAATTTAGCAAGCCCCTGACCTCTTACCAGCTTGGTGGGCTTCAGCTCTATGTTGAATTCTATCATTTTTGCAATCCATTTTGCTCTTTTTCCATCAGCATCAGGTTGCATTAAGACATCTTTTATTGCAGCAGAAGGCACATATGCAACTATTTTGGAATGCAAGATGTATACTTTGAAAGCTTTCAAAGATTTGATAAGAGCATATGATTGTTTCTCAATAATATCATAACTCAGATCAGCATCCCTTAAGGTTTTACTGAAAAATGCCATCGGATGCTTTGAGCCTTCTTCATTTGCTTGCAATAAGACTGCTGCAAGGGTGTCGTCAGAGGCAAAAGAAAATATGCGGAACTCCTTGCTATAATCTGGACTGATTAAAGTGGGAGCCTCCATAATTGCCTTTTTAATGGACTCAAATGACTTTCTCGCTACACCATTCCACTTGATCTCTGACCCCTTCTTCAACATAGAGGTAATATGCTTCACAAGTTCTGCAAAATTTGGGATAAACCTCCTTACAAAATTAATCTTGCCTAGAAAAGACTAGATGTCCTTCTTCGATCTCGGGACAAACAAGGTCTGTATCGCTTTTACTCTTTCTGGGTCAATTCGAACACCTGCAGCAGAAACAATATGTCCCAACAACTTGCCTTCTTCTAATGCAAACTGTGACTTCTTAGGATTTACTGAAATCCCAAACCTTCTGCACTTCAAAAACACTTTCTTCAAATGTTGCACATGGTCTTGATGGCTGCTGGAGTATACTGTTATATCATCCAGGTAGATAAGGACAAATTTATCCTTTTCTCCCCCAAATGCTATATCCATAGCTCTCTGAAAGGTGGCTCCAGCATTCATCAACCCAAAAGGCATCTTGGAATACATAAAGGTGCCCCAAGGAGTGGTGAATGCAATCTTCTCCTGATCATCCGGATGCACAACAACTTGATTATACCCTGAAAATCCATCCAAGAAAGACATCACTTTGGCTTCTGAGACCTTCTGCAGCAAGTGCTCCATCTTGGGTAGAAGATAATTGTCTTTCTTGGAGCATTTATTTAAGTTTCTGAAATCAACGCAAAGTTTGATTTCTCCATTTTTCTTTCTCACCACTACTAGGTTGGCTACCCACTTGGAATATCTGAGAGGGACTATGATTTTGGCAGCCAACAACTTTTTTATTTCTTTTTCGATCAGAGGGATAAGCATATGATTTATTGGCCTCAGCTTCTATTTGAAAGGTATGGTGCCCTTCTCTAACGGGATTTTATGCTGGATGATATTCTTATCATAGGTTTTCAGGTCACTATATTCCCAGGCGAAGACATCAGCAAATTGCTTCATTAATTTGCAGTATTCAGAACTTTGGTCAGCAGATAGATGAGAAGACAGCTTTATATATCTAGGCTGACCTAGACTCCCTATATCATGCTGACAGACTGCAGATGGATCTTCTTTTTGGGCAGCCTTGTAGGGTACATCGTTTTGGTCAAACAGTCTTTCTAGAGGAATTAGACCCTTGGGAATATGATTGTTGGGAAGCTGAACAATGCTATCTTTGCCAATTTTGTTTCTAAGCTGGGATTGGGGGGTCTCTTGCAAGGCTTCGTTTTCTTGGTCAATTTGCATTTCGGAAAATTCATTAATGACTTGCAGAAACCTATTTATCTCATCATCATCATCAAAAACTTTCCAATGCTGGACATTATCAGGCAAGGATGGCCTAAATTTCATTTGGACTTCGTAGACCAGCCTGGGTGGCATGGGAGGGATAAATAGACTAGCAGACACAGCAAGGGAATCAGCAAGCTGATTCTGGACTCTAGGAATATATGAAATACAGAAATAATCAAAAGAGTCTCTGATCCTCCATACCTCATCTCTGTATGTTTTCAACCTTGGGTGCTTTTCTTGAAACATTTTATTTACTTGTTGAATGATCAAATCAGCATCTCCAAATACTTTCAGATTCTAGATTCCTTTGTCTTTTGCTGCATTAAGGCCCAGTATCAGAGCCTCATATTCTGCTATATTATTGGTGACTTGGAAGGCCAGCTTAAAAGACAGCTGTGTGCTTTCTTGTTTTGGAGATATCAGCACCACCCCTGCTCTTGCAGTCTCCTTGGAACATGCTCCATCGAAGAACATCTCCCAAACCTGATTTTCTTGCTTCCCCTTAGCCTGAACAATTGGTTTCTTGAGCTGCAACGAGGCCTTCTGAGATTCTTCAATTTGGAGGATACATGCTCCAAAATCAGTGTCCACCGCATAAATAGGATGATTAGAAGGATTATTTTCATCACTGATGATGTACGCCAACTGTGCTTCTCTATACAATCTCCTGCTTTCTCCTCCAAAAACTGGGACAGTGGCATAAGATAGGTCATTTTGCAATGTCCCACCTACCCTCTTAATCCACCCTCTGGACAACAGCATGCCAAACTTAGGAGGGACATCTGCCACCACAATATCCATTATCATGCTCTTCATGGGTAGCTAGGTTAGGGAAATGGCTAAATCTTTAATCAATCCCAGACATTTCACCTTTCTTGAATCAAATGAGAATAGGTCATGATATGGTCTGGTGATGTCAAGGCCTAACTCTTCCATGACAGTTTTAGGCATCAAATTGTGACTGGCACCTGTATCTAGGAGGCAGTTGTGGAGAATTTTGTCATGAATGGTCAAGGAGACATAAAAAGATGGGGAATTATCCTTGGCAGGTTCAGTCATTGGGCTTAGCACAACTGCAGGCCTATCATCTTGCAAATTGACAAAGTCAGTGGAGGTTCGTGTGGTCTTCAGCTCGAGAGCCTCAAGGATAGGCTTTCTAAACATCTCACTCTTCACCAGTTCTGTCAGAGGCACGGTTATTTTTAACTTCTGAACTTCTGATTCGAAGCTAAAAGAGAGAGGTAGCTTGTCAGGACTTTTTACCTCTTGAACTGGTGCTTTGAGGGTGACTGGATCAGCTGCTGGTCTTTTTTGTCTGCTATTCTGGGTCTCTGTTTGGACGACAGCTTTTTGGGCAGGATTCTCCTTGATATTATTTGCATTTGACCTTAGATTATATCTTTGCTGCTCCCCAGTTTGTAGAACAGCCTCTCTGTCCCACCTTTGACTGTCTTGCTCCTATAGAAAAGACTCTTCGTATGCAGCCAATGTCAAAAAGGCATCACTGCCTTTATCTTCCATACAGAGAATTTCATCCTCATCTTCAATCTGTTCCTCCTCCATGACCACATTTTGGAAAGGAGCCTTAACTTTTTGATCTTCGTTAGTTTCTTTACCCCTCTGAATGATTTGCAATTGTTCACTGGTTCTTCTAAATGGATTCAGATTTCTTGGTGCAAAGGTGCCTAGGAGCCTTGTCTTCCCAGAGTTCTGCTCAACCTCCAACTTAGAAATTTTAGCAGACAGTGACTCGATCATTCTAGTCATTTTATCAAGTTTGGTATTTGAGGATGGAGCAGAGGAAGAAGAAGCCTCGCCTCTCTGCCTCCTCCTATCAGTGTGGCTTTTGAGCTTTTCTGCAACCATAATGTTAGATTCGACCTCTAGTGCCGCATCCTGCATTTTAGCTAGGGTAGCACATCTTCTTTCTCTTAACAACAAATAGAAATCAGAGTCAAAGGAATTGGCGTAGGCAAGTTTGGCATAGGTGGGGGTAGGCTTTACCTCAGCTGGTATCTTACTATACATATGGTTGAATCTCTTATTAAAATCCGACAAGGATTCCCCATTTTCCCTCTTCAGGTTTCCAAACTCCGTATGATAGTATAGCAGGTCCTTTTTATCTCCCCAATGTTTTAGGAATGCATCATCTAGAGCTTCGATATCTGCTATAGATCTTGGGGCTTGTTCTCTAAACCATTTCCTAGCCTTCCCATCTAGACTTTGGACAAAGACTCTCATCCACACATCATCCTCACTAATATCCAGATTATCAGCATAGCTATAAAATGACTCAAGGTGTTCTTCAGCAGTGACACCTTCAGTCCCAGTGAACTTAGGCATATACTTCTGATATTCTCCAGTGGGCATAACATTCAAAGGAGTGGGCAGTATTAGAGGTCCATACCTAGAGGCTATTATTCTTTCCATTTTGGTGGGTGCTTACGGTCCTGCCATGTTTGGAATTTGTGGAAGAACACTAGCAGATGGAGCAGTAGGAAATAATGTAATGGATGGCAGAGATATTGGGATGTTTTGGACAGTATGGGAAGCTTTCTTTGCATTGAGATTCAAAGGGGAACTAAATGGACAAGGAGCTTTATGAATCTCTGCAAGTATTTCTTCCTTAGCAATACTAGGCTTTAAATTTTCAAACTGTGTATCCTCAACTAAAAACTTCTCATGCAGAGACAAATAAGATTTCTTGGGCTTACCTGATCCTGATGCTCCTTTCTGTGATGTTTTCTTCGGGTTAACAATCTTCTCAGGGTTAGGCACTGGGACAACTGGAGACTTCTGCGGATTTCTTCTAGTATGCCTCACAAACTGAGCCAGAACTTCAAAGTGGAGCCGCCAAAGGATGGCCTTCCTCCAGTGGAGTTTCCAGACAGATGATTACAACCAAAATCTGTGTTCAAACCTTGTCTGTCATCAAAGCTTGAAGCTGTGTCATCTCCCAGGGAAGCTGAGCTTCAATATCCTCTCCCCGGCAATGGCGCCAATTATGTTATCACTCCAGGAAACTCTCCGAGGTTGTAAATCAGAGATGCCTGGTAACATATAATCTTCAATATTGTTCTCTGAACTATTGGAATGAAATATGGTTTGGATCAAGTCGGATAACCATTTCAGCTCTATTCACACTCAAGACATGCATGAACACCCCCAACAACACAAGGCTTTAGACTGCTAATGCTCAATAGTTTGTAGATTTAATGGATAGATGGAGAACACTGACTATGCCAGTAGATTGCATACATGGACCTATATGAATGGCTAGCTACAGGCAGCAAATGAACTTACTAACTATACTGGAATATGCACATATAATCACACATATAAATGGCTAGCCATAGGCAGCAAAGAAGCTTGCAAATCTAATATATCAAAGCCAAGATAAGATGAAAGTTATCTGGCCTTAAACACATAGAAAACCTGAACAAATTGTTCAAGTGCAAGCATAGAACAGAAGAGAAATGGACATTAAGCATGTACCAACAAAAGAAACTTGTATTACTAAAGACTGCAGATGAGAAGCTTGAAGGAACAGGGGAGGAATAATATCCAAAAGTTGAACCCTTGTTACATTTAGTTTTATGCCCTTTATAGGCCCTTTACAATGCTCCTGAGCTCTCTAGAAGGCTCGGAGTCTTGGACTCATCCGATCTGTCCCACAACCATTTGATTCCCTCAATAGGCAGGTATGGCTCGGAGGTTTTTCCTTTTCTGACAGAGGAATAACCATACTCAGATGTTTTGGGCGGCCTGCTGTGATGCATGAGAGCTCCCTCATGCCAAAGATGCCCCATTATGTTTGTTAGGATGACCGCTGCACTGGCAGGGCTGTTAATGCTCCATGATTTCGTTCGGTTTCGGTTGAGGCATGTATTGGCCCTTCTCCTTCCCTTTCCGGGCTCTGTTTGTCGGCCGCCGCTTCTCCGCCGAATCCCTCTTCTAGTGTGTATCATGACTGCAAGACTCAGCTATGGATGGCTTTGCGCCTGAACCTGCAATGGAGTGGCTGTCGTTCTTATGAAATCCCTGCACCGGTCCCTTTCAGACAATAGTTGTGAATGTTTCTTTTCTGTTATTGTGTCTGTTTCGGTCATAAACGGCGAAAACACTGCAACACTGCTAAATCCCGCCCATTTCTGCTTCATTTGGACTTTAAAAGTCCTCAAGCCTAGTTCAAGCATCTATCGGGTCCGGGATTCAGCGCAATCGGCACGTGCCCAGGCTTCCTTCATATTTTCTTTATACAAAGAGAATACATAAAAACAATGAAAATGAGACGGGTGCGGATTTGAAATATTATAGGATGGAGCATTGTATGGTTGTTGGGTCCGGCCCATCAGCGATTGCTCATCGGCAAAGTCTTGTGCCCTAGTCACTGCAGACCCAATATTTTATGCAAAGGAATTAACACCATCATCGAGTCCCGCCCATCGGCTACTGTGTACAGGTAGCTTGTGGGTTCACTGATGTACGTAGTGAACACACGACCAGATTTGTGCTATGCAGTGAACCAGATGAGGGAAGCAATGATTCAGCTTACCAAGATGTTTTGGAAGGAGACAAAGCATGTATTGAGATACCTTAGAGGCACATCTTAGTATGGATTATGGTACAGATGGACAGAGGGAGTGAAGCTACAGGGCTTCACTGATGCAGATTGGGCAGGGAGTCCATCAAATCGAAAGAGCACATTAGGAGGGATTTTCAACCTTGGGTCAGTGGTAGTTTCTTGGTATAGCAGGAAACAAAGGTCGGTTGCACTCAGCTCAGCAGAGGCTGAATACATGGCTGCAAGTCAGGCAGCATGTGAGGCCATCTAGATGCGGAAAATCCTAGTTGGTTTGTTTGATCAGAGGATGGATCCAACTGTGATCTATTGTGATAATCAGAGTTGTATCAAACTCTCTAAGAATCCAGTATTTCATGATAGGTCCAAGCACATCGACATCCAATATCATCATCTCAGAGACTATGTGGTGAGGAGGATCATGTTGCTGCAATATATTTCGATAGAGGAGCAAAATGCTGACATTTTGACAAAGGCATTGTCAAAATGTAAATTCGAGTCCCACAGAGACAAGATCGGGGTGGTAGATAATCCCTTTCTTGTTTAGAGGGAGTGTTGAAATGTGGCAACAAGAATATTCCAATTTTAATTTTTCCTTGAATTAAAATTGTGAATTAAAATCGAATTTAGTCTCACCAGCTACTTGGAAATAATTAATTAATTCATTATGGATTAATTAGTTGGAGAAATTCAAGTTAGAAGTCTTTCTAAAGTCATGCAACAATTATTCCTTAAATTAAGGAGATTATCCCTTAATTAAGGAGATAATATTGAGTTATATTTGAGTTGTAATTAGTTAGCTCAGTTTAGTGAGTTAAGTCCAGTTAAATTAGTTCCAAACTGTTTGAGGAACTACTTGTGAGTTATTAGTCAGTTGATGTATGCATGCACTCAGCTAGTGTACTCCAGATAACTGAAGATTCATTCATTAGAAACTCATGCATGTCTATTCTGAGAAAGACCCAGTTGAGCTAAATGTCAAGGACAATGTACCATCAATTGTATGTTTTCTCCTATAAAGGAAACTCATGCATGCAGAAGTATTAATGCATAGGAGGATTGTGTTGTTCTGATAGGGTGTCAGATCAGTGTGAGAGATCAGTGTTCCACTTGGTTGAGAGTCTTCCACTTGGAAACAAGAGGATCACCAAGGAGAAACTGCGCAAGGAAATAAGAGCTTGGAGGGCAGAGGAGAAGGCTTGTGAGAAGCCAGGATTACCTGTGAGCATCTGTGAGGATTGTACTGAGAGCTGGCTAGCTGTGAGAGCTAAGGCTTTGTATAATCTCTATGTATTTCCACCTTGTATGATAATACAGATAGTGGGGTTTTTAGATGAGGCTTTCCCCTAAGTATTTTCATGTGTATTGTGCATTGATTCTTCTTCCTTTGGTTATATGTGTTCAGCTTGATCTTACTCAATCTTTAAGATTCCATAAATTGATAGTAGAAGTAGATTATAGTATTTTTCTTTGGTATATTGCATTATCAGGTTAATCTACAATTAGATTTTCTATCGAGATCTCAGAGGTAGATTTGTAGAGAATTTGCAGAATTTCTACACACCGTGATATTATTCAACCTCCTAGGTAACTTTAAGGAATGAAATCGATGGAACATCACACACAGTCATCTAATATTATCAACAGAACCCTCAGAAGACAAGTCAGCCACTCAGACAACCTGTCCTTGGGTCTTACTATTGTTCTAGACCTCTTAGGCCATATTCTATCTCATGCTATGGGCAAGGGAGTGACCAAAGACCCAAAGTCGCTCTCATAGGACTGCATGCCAGCGATTGTGGACCAAACTTTCTATTTCTATGCCAACAACCCCCAAATTTAAGCCACTTTTTCAGGCCCAGAGCCCAGGAAACTACCCATAATGGAATGATAGCTTGAAATCAAGAAAAGTACACGAAAACAATGAAGCAAAAGTATCAAGCCCAACAAGACCTTAACCAGACCCCTACTAGCCATGATAGGCATTTCGTCAAACATATCATTGACATGTAACCTACAGGTGTAAACAACAGAATTAAGTGTTAGGATGTCATACTTATTCGAGAATTGTTATGAACCACTGTTTCCTCATGCCATTTCCTACATATTCATCTATTAGGTCATAGACACATTATCCATTCATATATAGGTAAAAACGTGTTGAGAGGTGTACATAGCTGCTGTCATAAAATGTGCATATAACTAACATAATAGGAACATAAATAAAATAAACATATCACCCATCAAAATCCATATATACATCAGTACCTTTACACATGTAAATCAAGGGAATGAATTTCTCATTAAGGAATGCAATAAACCAACCAGAGATTGGAATACGATGTTCCACCCAACCATAGAATGGTTGATCCAAATCTATCTTCAACCATTCACCCCTGTGCCATATTCCAAGCATGAATGTGGGATCTCATAGAACACATCAATCAAAACTCATCTAGGGCTTCCAGAGGCCATCCACCTCAACCCATCAAACAATGATTTCACCTTACGATCGGACATCACAAAACCATCATTAGATTGGTCTCTATCCAAGCCTTCTAGGTCTTCCATAGTGTTTTTCCAACCAAGACTTCCATAACTAGTAACTCAACCCACAAATTATACAAGGCTTCTAGACCGTTTGTCCAACCAAGGTTTCCAGGACTAATAACTCAACCCACCAAGGGCTTCTAGAGCATTTGTCCAACCAAGGCTTCTAAGACTAGTAACTCAACCCAAGCTATTACAAGGTTTCCAGATCGTTTGTTCAACCAGGGCTTCTAGGACTAATAACTCAACCCAAGCTAAGGAAACACAAGAACCAACCAAAAACAAACAATGAAAGTAAACTCACAATCACCATGGCTATCTAGGAAATGGCAAGGCTAAGAAATCCAGTGTCAATCTAGGAAATCCTCCATGCTAATGACAGATCACAACCAAGATACCACATGCATATGCAATGCATGCCAAAACTAGTGAAGAAATCATACATGCAACTTGGCACCTGCAAGAAAATTTGATCTAGCTACTGATCTTGATGCCTTCTTTCACTTTCCTGCTCTTCCTCTGCCTTCTTACTTCAAGAATCAAAATATTCCACACCCACCAAGAGCTCTCCAAGAAAACTCTAAGTATCCAAGAGTATGAAAGAGAGAGAGAATAATGAGAGAGGTCCAATACTGAATTGATCAAATCTTGCCCAGTGATCCTCAGAAGACTTTTTATTAATGATGCCTCTATTTTCTTCATTTTCCATTATTTTCCTTGATTTTCCTCCTCACATGCAACCTATCACCTTTCACCTTCCTTTTCTCGTAATTTCCATTATTTTCATAAATAAATGCCAATTAATGCCCCACACCTTTCCAAAACCTTCAGCATTTCCTTTGCTAATTTCCTTAGCCCTAAACAACCAAATGAACACCCACTAGGATGTCCTACCCACCATTCATCTTTGATTATATGTGTCCTATGATCTGTGGTATTTATATATTTTTACATGAGTTTTTAACCGAGGTTGTTACAACAAAATACGGGATACAGGATATGCTTACTTCACGAACACATGGTCAGGAGACCATGGATATTTTGAACCTGGGGAATGTGATGTTGGAGCATCAACTTACTACAAAATTGACTGGGCGAGTCAAAACTATTTACTAAGGGAGTTGGTTCCATGATGTTTGATTTTATTATTTATTTTTATGTATTTTTCCTATATTTTAGTAAAAAATGTACAAAATCTGAATTAATGTAATCAAAACTCTCTTTGAGAGAGATCTCAGGAATGGGATAGAGAGAGTATTGAGTTAGTTAGATATTAGATAAGATTCATAGGCTAAACTTGAGGGGTCTAGGTGACATTATTATGGATATAAAGAGATACTAGGATCTGAAACTAAATTAGTTTCAATCCTCCTTGTAAAAATATTTTTATGTAAAAACTATAAGGGTGGAGAGGGGTGGGTGTGAGACAAGCGAGAGGCTTGCAGGAGCCGAGAGGGTCCAAAAGGCCAGAGAGGTCCAAATCATTGTATTTTAGTCCAAGTCCCTTTGCTTCTTTCTAATCATGCATATATTAATGTAGAACACTCTATTTCAAGTGCAGTTGGAGTGTTAGCCTCTGTCACTATTTAATATTGTTAATGATCAGATGCATATATCCAGTCTTTTAATGACTGCAAGAGTTAAAAGCTCAGGAGGGATTCATGCATTCTTAAACCTTTCTTTCATGATCGGAGAACTGCGTTACACATAGAGTGCAACCGAGAGGGTTTGTGAGAGGACCGAAGTAGTGTTACATGAACGATGTAAAAGGAGTAAGGAGGAGTGAAATCAGTTTACATAGCGGAAGCATGTGGCAAAGCCAAAGTGGGAATGCAACGCAGAGCTAAGAGAAGATGAGAGCGGAAATACCAAGAAATGCCAACACTTGGGCAAAATTAACATTTGGAGGAAAGTTTGTTAATCAACAGTGCTAGGGAATGACAACTGATAGAGATGGGAGATGAAATTGGAAGTGTCAAGCTTATGTGGTATGGTGGACCCTATCTAGAAAGAACATCCTGGAAGGATCGTGTCGAAACTCGAGTCTATGCGACTGGGAAGGAGAGGATTGAGACACATCATCTCAGAGATAACACCGAAAGGAAGAGTGTTGCAAGCAATGTGTTATAAGAAAGTGTTGGGCCGACTCAGCGTTGGGCAGATGTTCCAAGTGGGGACCACCCGGAAGGAAAGCATTAGAGGTTTCATTCCAACCGCAATGATAAAGTGTCAGGATAATAGTAGCAGTCAGAATAATTAGTTACGGGGAGCAGGTGGACCCCAAATACGGATTAGAGTTATATGTTACAATAGAGAGAAGGTTTGGAGATAGACCATGCTGGAGGATATAGTATGGTATGCAAAGGGTTCACATCAGGTTGATGTGGAGCAAGTGGAGCCCACTCGACCACTGCCTATCCCGACAAATAAAATTAAGGGAGCCCATACTACGCACCAAGCTTTAAAGGTCGAGACATGTTGGAAATTATTTTAAAATCATTTCCACTGTTTGTTTGCATGGTATTTCAATCCCAATCCATACACACATCTTGTATATCTCTAATTCCTAAAGCTTGGATGTGAGGGCTATATGATATCGACTAAATGTCGAAGCCATTGTTGAAGCATTGAAACATAGTTTGTAGGAAGAATAATGGGAGTATGGTAGAAGAGTTCGCTATTGTGTAGGACTAATCCTAAGGTTTAAGGTGGATTGCGGAGGTCCTGCTAGAGATGCTTGAATTGAGAGTAATTCTTGGTCATACTCACGTAGAGTTGGCCTAATCTATCTGTTGGCTCCTCCCACTATGATTTGGTTTTACAAGGGATTTAAATCTCGATAGAGAATTTTATGAGGGGAGTGAAGGAAGCACTTGTTGGAGAGAAACTAGGCACTATGGGAATTAGCAAGCTCAGGTTTGGGCTTACATCGGGTAGTCATTGAAGTATGTTATATATAGCATACATTATTATTTTTTTTATTACCTGCGCATAGGCCAATCCCATTTTAACAACAACATGGTATATATATATATATATATCTCTCTCTCTCTCTCTCTCTCTATATATATATATATATATATATATATATATATATATATATATATATATTCTTGGAATCATGACTATGGAACTAAGAAAGTGCTTATATAAGAGCGTGAGGAATAATCTGTTTATACCTTTTAAACAATGCATAGGCTTAAGCTTTGTACGATTGTAGTTTCCTTTTTAACAAATCTCACTTTCAATGGAAAATTACCACCATGGCATATAACCTTAGACTCAGACCCTGGTACTTCTCATATGATCACAAACCCAAAACTTCCGAGAGACAAATGCCAAGATGGAGATGACTTTATGTCAATTGTCGCATTCCATCTTTGTCACATTTGTTAACAATATTGAAATCCATTTTAAAGCTTAAGCACTTTAGTTGTAGGATTTTACCACCACCCACATAAGCATCATATTAAATCTCAGAATCTCGGATCTCATAAATTTAGTACCAAGCCACCTTCCAAAACTCCCGAGATAAAAACCTTCGAGAACTATATTTCAAGATGGGTAAAGATGCATGTTTTTTTTTCGTATTCCAAGTTTTGTCTTAGCGATTTTAATTCTGCCTTGGAACTTTGACTTTCTCCAATAGTGATAACCTCCTACATGGAAATATCATCAACAATTGTAGTTTTCATCACTTGCCACTAAAATCTTGATTTTGATGATTTTGAAAGAAGTGTCTAGGATAAATCTCTATATTTCTTTCAAAATTTCTATCTCGAGAAAGGAAATTATTGATATAACTATGTTTCTATTCCCTAGCATTTTAAAATCTTGTTAAGTAACAAATTTTTGCAACTTTGTAAAAACCTAAGTCTCCACCCCTTCTTATTATAGTATATTCTCGACCTTTCTATTTTCTTTATCTAGAATGACTTTGCCACATACTTTGATAGAATATTACACATGGTTTCAATGCATATATGATTACTCCACTTCTCATAAGAAGTACACTTCACTTATTTCAATAATACAATCCTCCACAAATTTTATCATTTAACTATAAAATAAAGGTTTAACCTTCTTTATATAGTCTGAATTTTGTGTGTGCATGTTCCAAATGATCTCGCTCCTAATGATTATAGTAACAATCCTATAACACACTTAATTCAATATGATTACAAGGATTCATTTGTACACTATAGAAAAGGTTTATATCACACAGGTTGACTTCTAAACAGTGAAGACATAATGCTTCTCTATTCAATTAATGCTCATTGTACATGAATTACAAAAATCCCTCTTCTAGTATGATTTTCATTGAAGAGGCCCTTGGCCTCATGGCCATACTCAGCCTCTAATCGTCTAGACTCTCTTCTCTATTCTCCCCTTACCTATTGATTCCCTTAGGTTTAAAAATTATACAAAAGGACCATGAACTATAATTAGTTCAAATCCAATATCTCTAAAATAATAACCTCTAGAACCACAAAATATTGACAAATTTGTTCTTATCCTGAATATTTCTAACCATAAAAAATTCTCAATATCTCTTCTTATATGAAGATCAAATTAAACACCAATTACATCAATAATACATTTTTTCTAAAATAGGAAATTACAAATAATTAGCAATTAGGAAACCAACTCCCTTAGTAAATGAAACACCCCTTGGTCGAGTCAAATGTATTTGACTTGGAGGTTGTATGCTCCTGCATCATACTCCTAAGGTGAAAAATATTCATGGCCTCTTGACCATGTGCTTCCATAAGCTAATTGAAATCCTCCTAGATCCCAGACTTAATGTTGAACTATCTATTTCTTGCTGGAATAATCTCTTTCTCTATTATCTTGTTGCACTTCTCGTTGCACATTCTCCTTTCCAATATCCTATTTCTTGCTCTACTGCCTACTCATAATCCTGTTAACATAATCACTTTTAGTCCACTATAATTTGTTGTTAATTGTACTTTTCATTCCTTAACAATTCAATCTAATTTCCTTCTTCCTCAAATTCCATGCTTCATCAAATTTGATATCCAACTCTATCCTCTGTTGGTATACTTTACTTCTGTAAATTGTTTGTTGTTGACTTTCACAAAAAATTTGCATGGCCATCACTATTTCCAACTCCTTATGCCACTGCTCATTCTCAACAAAATTTTGCATCCAATGTTGCATATCCTAGAGCTGTGTTCCTATAACCTCATATTTTGTATCTTACTAAAATGATAGATTTACCACAAACAATTTATTGATTTATGCAAGGTTTCCTCAATAATTATGCTCCATTCACCTTTAGTATAAGCATCATTCGTTGTCATTTCTTCTTTTGCTAGTTCCATGCTTGCTTCATTGTAGTTTTACATGGCCTCTTCTAAGGTTTCTTGTACTTCATCAACTGAAGTATCTCCAAGACATCTCATTGTTCCCTGCACATCTCCATCCTCTTTGTAGTTTTCCTTACTTTCACTCATTGAATATGTATATCTTCCCTTTTTATTGATTGGATGAGACAATGTTGTCTCTTCTATGAAAATGACATAATTATGAGTTTGTTTATCCTTACATTCATTGTTAATTGCAAACATCAAGCACTCATTAATTTTAAAAACATTATATTTTAGAGTCTCGTTAGATGCTTCCAACACCCTTTCCTCATGCAGTACTGAAATCTTCAAGCAATTCATTAGATATTCATCTACTTCCTTTATTGCAATAGCTTCTTCTCCAACTTTACCATATTCAATGTTTGTAGGTATATACTCAATCAAAAACTTACCGACCTCAAACACCTCTTCATAAAATAAAATCTTCTCTATTTTAGGCATCTCATTTAGAAACAAAAATTGTTCTACCTCGATTTCCTTTACTTGACAATTCTTTCTTTCTTCCTCTTCTAAAAGGTTTTTTTTTCTTTTCCCAAGTTTATAACAATGGTTAATGACAAAACTTCATCTTTCAAAAACATCACATCCAAGTGTTGTGATTCATCCATGCATAGAACAAAGTTAATGTTCTAACCATCATCTGCAGCAAATATTGCATCCACACACCAATTATCATATTTAAAATCAATAAGCTCTTTAGCCTCAATAAATGGTTCTGTTATCAATTTTTTTTTTGATCTTCCAAAAAAATTATGAGACTCCCAAAAGGTCTCTTCTTAGCATATTCATCACTATCAATTGATCCTAATTTTGGTTCATAGTAGTGAACTTCCATCTCACATTATGTTGCTTTGAGTTCCTTTTTCAATTCAACATACATCCTTTGCCTTAGCTTCATTTGCAATGAATTCCATATCACCTTCTTCTTGTTCATTATCTAGCCAAATCCATGTTATTGTAGCAATTGCTTCATATTACTAAGTTCTTCTTTCAACTCAACCAATTCCCTCTCAAAATCCTCATCACTCATCTGCCCCATGCCAACCTTTTTAACATTCTCTTCCATCTAATTGTGACTTCTCTCTGAACCCTTGACATGACTATCAATTGTCATCCTTACTTCCTTATTTTGTGAACTTTCATTGTCGACTTCTGAGATACAATAAGCCTTTTCCATCTCTATAAAAATTTTACCACTTGTCACTAGTACCAAGTCATCCTCTTGGCCTCTCTTCTTTTGGTTCTATATAGTAGAACGTTTTCTTGAGAACTCATGCTCCTTAGATTTCAAAGCTATTGGCTTTTGCATCTTCAACTACTCACTTGTTCACTTGATCTTTTGATAACTCATCTTGTCCTCTTCTCTTCAATAATTTTATCTTGTTGTTGGGTTCTATTACCATTTCCTTCTACTAGCAGCTATGCTTTCTCCCTTTTCCACTGTCACAACGTTCCTTCTCTTATGGTTGCTGATTTACTTTTCTGCTACCTGCAAACATAAATTATTATATACAAAGTTAGCGTAAAACATTTAAATCAATCCTCGTAATATCTATATCGAAATCTCATCTCCCATTGTGCATATTCCTTTCTAAATCAACTTCTTTCCATGAGCATATCTATTGTAAATTTCTCCTTTAAAACAATCCTCCTTAAGAGCACATAAACTCTTTCAATCATTAAACTTGATTTCACTACCAATTTCTAAAAACTTAATTTCTTCAATTAATTCTCTCAACTTTATGTCTTTAGCTGCAAATTCCCTATTTTAGATTAAGGTTTACATAGCATTAGAGATATGATACCACTTTGATGCTGGCAATATCCACATTTCCAATAATATGGTAGGAAGATGCCTACCTCAATACAACTATAGGAATAAATCTGCTTTCAATAATCTAAATAAATTGATAACAAGTGGGAGAATTTCCTGGTCAAAACCAAAAGTTTCAGGAACTTTATATTACATGCAGATGGGACAATCCCATTTTAACAATAGTGTGTACGTATATATATATATATATATATATATATATATATATATATATATATATATATATATATATATATATATATATATATATATATATATATATATATATATCTGTATATATATATATATATATACAGATATATATATATATATATACAGATATATATCTGTATATATATATATATATATATATATATATATATATATATATATATATATACAGATATATATCTGTATATATATATATATATATATATATATATATATATATATATATATATATCTGTATATATATATATATATATATATATATATATATATATATATATATATATATATATATATATAGACTATGGAATGGGGAAGGTGTTTATATAATAATGTGGGGAAGTATCCCTTTATACCTTTTAAACAATGTGCAAGCTTAAGCTTTGTATCATCACCCTTTCATTTTTAATGAAGCTCCCTTTCAATGGTACCTTACAACCACGGCATATAACCTCAGACTTGGACCCCGACACTTTTCATATGAGCACAAACCAAAAAATTTGGAGAGATAGATGTCAAGACAAATATTACTTTCCGTTAGTTGCCACATTACATCTCTGTCGCATTTGTTGAAAATCTTGAAACCCCTTTTATAACTTAAGCACTTGATTTGTAAGGTTATGCGACCACTCGTGTGACTATCATATTAAATTTTTGAATCTTGAATCTCAGAACTTTAGTACCAAGCCACCTCCCAAATTCCTGAGATAAAAACCTTTTGGAACTTTGTTATGAGTTGGGAAATGGTGTCTATCATTTGTTGCATTCCAAGTTCTATATTCACGATTTTCATTATGCCTCAAAATGCATGCTTTCTCCATTACCAATGACCTATGAGATGTAAATATAGCCAAAAATTGAAGCTTTCTCACTTGCCACCAAATTCTCAGTCTCAACAATTTTGAAAGAAATCCCTTAGAGAAATCTTCGAGATAGTTCTTCTGATATTTTTGTCTTGAGACGGGTATTTCTTAACATAACTATGGTTTTATTCCCCAACATTTTAAAAGATCGTTGAGTAATGAAATCCCGTAAAATTATAAAAATATAAGTCTCCGCCCGTTTTGATTATACTCTTTTCTCGACCTTTCTATTCCCTTTGTTACGGAATGTCTTCACCACATACTTTGACACAAATTACGTGTTAGGTCCCTATAATACTAGTGTATTGACTTCTTATTATTTTCATTGTAGTCCCTTATTGTTATTTTTGTGCCCATGTTATCCCCATATTCTTATTACTGTGCCCTATAGAAGCCCAATATTGTTATTGTTGTGCCCTTACATTATTATTATTATATCAACTCTGATTATATTGTGACCCCTTAGACTCCTATATATAGAAATGAGGTCTTGTCATTTGTATCATTCAGGAATTATTCATTTGTGTAAGATAATGGAGGTTTCCCCCTTGAAGAGGCTATTTTGAAGTCGTTGATCTATCAAATTCTTCTATTTTGTGAGCTGGTTGCATAACAATTTGTATTAGATCTTTAGATTCTAGGGTTTTGCTGCTTCAAACAGGCCATTGTGGAATTTTCGCTATAATTTTTTTCTACGAATTTTCAGAGATTTAAATTAAAACCCATTTGAGCAAAAACCGTGATGAACCTTGGGAATGAATTTCATAATTTTTGTCTCGATATTTTCAGAGATATAAACTGAGGAAGTTAGTGGTTTTAGAGGATCCTGAATTCGATCTCAAAGAGGTTACTTTGGGAAAATCTTTCTAACGTTTTCTCTGAGCATCAGATTGAAATTTTGTAAATAGTTACAGAAAGAGGACGGATTGTAGTTTTCTATATATTGACATCAGGTCTGAAGGTCAAAAAAGTCACATGTGGCACTTTGTACAAGTTCGCTATACTGAAATGGTCTATAATCAGGTCATCGTGGGAGAGTTGACATAACTATTTCTTGGAGAATCCAGTCTAGATTAGACTTGTGGGGTTTGAAAGAAGATGTAGAGGGCTATCATAGTACGAAATTTTAGATGTTGGAGATCCTAAATTACAGATATACAATAGATTCAATATCAAGATCCTACAAAGAGAAAAAAGGTCTGTAGTCTTTTTTAAAAAATTGCATAAGTTTGGTTTGAAAATTTTGTTTGAAGTATTCAAAGGTCATAGTGAAGCATATTTATCATTAATTGATGCCCTAAAGAAAGAAAATGGAAACACTTAGTAAGAAACCTAAAATCTCTAGCATGAATCATGAAGAAGAGGAAGAAATGCAACATGATATATCAAAATTACGAGACCGAGTGCAACAAATTTCACTCTAGAAAAAAGTAACAGAAGCTAAGATGGATGGTTTAGATAAAGGTGTGGAAGCTAAGAAGAATGGCGTGGAAGCTAATATGGATGGTGTGGAAGCTAAGATGGATGGTTTAAAAGAAAACATTGAATATTTGAAGAAAGACATGGAAGATTTGAAAGGAGGTTTGGCAAAGGTCTTACAAGAAATGCTTCCTAATGGCAAAAAGGTAGTAGAGGAAACTCATGATGAGAACAAAGAAATGTTAGTCATGATTTCATAGACCCTAACGTTGGATTGAAGACCCACCATTTTCCAACAATCGATATGAGAAAGTTTGAAGGCAAGGATCCTGTAACATGGATACTACAGATGGAGCAATGTTTCGATCTGCATAATGTGCAAAACACACAAAAGTTACGCATTACGACTTTATATTTAGAACCCAATCAGTTTGTATGGTATCGATGTCTTTCTCTCATAGACAAATAGTCACTTCGACAATTTTTACGGAAGAAATGATAGCACATTATGAGGATACAAAAAGAAACACCTTTTTTAGCCAACTGATAAATCTCAAACAAAAGGGTTCAATGGTGAATCATATTGAGGACTTCCAAAAATTGAATATAAGGGTAAAAGATATTCCATAGGGGCATAGGATTGATGTGTTCATTGGGACTTTAAAGGATAACATCCAACATGAGGTTTGCCTTTGGGAACCTGATTCATTGGAGAAGGCATTCAAGTTGGCAAGAAAAATGGAAAGAAAAATTATGGCAACAAGGAAGCCTACCAATCACAACTATAAATATGGAAGTGTTTTTTCACTCAGCCTTCCAAAATCTACAAGGTTGACACCACAACGATTGGAATAAAAAAGAGAAAAGGGATTTTTTATAATTGTGATAGAAAATACACTAAATGTCATAACTGTGTTGATAATAAATTATTTTACACAGATTGTGAAGAGGAAGAAGGAAAGCAACAAGGAAAATTAAAGGAATAGGATACACACAAGGAACAAACCCTAGATAAAGAAGAAATGAATCTGACCATATTTTTTAATCCATTCGACGGAATTACCACTCCTCAAACTATCAAGATAGAAGGACATATCAAGAAGAAAAAGGTAATAGTGTTGATTGATTCGAGCAGTACCCATTATTTTATTCGTTATAAGATATTGAAGGAATTGAATTGCTTCCTATATCCAGCACCAAAGTGTCAAGTGATGGTTGCAAATGGGGGAACCATAAATTGCTCTAGAAAGTGCCATAATATCAAGTTATCCATGGGAGAATATGTGTTGAATAGTTCAATGCTTCTCATTTCAATGGATGGTTCTGATGTACTAGGAGTCCAATGGCTATAATCTTTGGGTATGATAACTTTTAATTTTCAACAATTTTTATTGAATTTATTTATTTATTTTATTATTATTATTATTATTATTATTTATTTATTTTTTATTTATTTTTATTTATTTTTTATTATTTATTTATTTATTTATTTTTTTTCAAAAGGAAAGGAAGTTGAATTAAGGGGTATCATAGGGAAATCAAGAAAGATAATCAGCCCTAACGACATGAAAAATATTCTAAAAAAAGAATAGTGTGGTGTAATTGCACAATTATGTTCGCTAGAGGTTCCCGCATCGAAATCATTTATATCTCGAGATCTCCAAAAAGTCTTGGACAATCATTCCAAGATATTTGAGACTCCTAAAGGCCTACCACCTATTCATCATCATGATCATGCTATTCATTTGAATCCATGAAATGTTCCTCCAAACATCAGGCCTTACAGATATCCCTATGCCCAAAAGAGCGAAATTGAATGTATGGTTGGAGAAATGCTAGAGGCTGGTATAATTCAACCTAGTCAAAGTTCTTTCTCCACTCCAGTAGTATTGGTGCACAAGAAGGATGGATCAAGGTGCAGGTGTCCGGATTATATGGAGCTCAACAAGCTCACTATTAACGATAAATTTCCCATTCCCGTCATTGATGAATTATTGGATGAATTGCATGGAGCAATTTACTTCACCAAGTTGGACCTTCATTCAGGATATCATCAAATCAAAATGATGAGTGAAGACATTCGGAAAACAACATTGAGAACTCATGAGTGTCATTATGAATTTTTGGTCATGCCTTTTGGCCTTACCAATGCACCTTCTACATTTCAAGGTTTGATGAATTCCATTTTCAAAGCCTTCCTTAGAAAATTCGTGTTAGTATTTTTTTATGATATCCTAATCTACAGGAAGTCTTGGAAGGATCATGTTCAACATGTTGATAAAAACTATTGGAGGAGAAACAACTATATGCAAAAACCTCTAAATGTTTCTTTGGAGTACAAGAGGTAGAATATTTGGGTCATATTGTATCTCATGAAGGTGTTAAGGCAGACCCTAGCAAAATTAAAGCCATTAAGGAATGGAAAATCCCCACATCCATAAAGCATATGCGAGGATTTCTTGGGTTGATAGGGTATTATCGCAAGTTTGTTAAGAATTATGGGAGAATAGCAGAACCTCTAACAACGTTACTAAATAAAGATGAATTTTCTTGAACTCGAGAAGCAACGAAAGACTTTGAACATATTAAAGAGGAAATTTTCCAAGCATCGTTCTTAGCTACACCAGACTTCATAAACATTGTTGTTGTGGAATGTGATGCCTCAAGAAATGGAATTGGTGTTGTTTTAATGCAAAATGAAAGACCCATTACTTTTGAAAGTCGTCCAATCAAAGGAAAGTATTTACACAAATCTATTTATGAGAAGGAAATGTTGGCAATACTACATACACTTAAGAAATGACGACCTTACCTAATGGGAAGACACTTCAAGGTAAAAACGGATCATGATAGTCTTAAATAATTTTTAGAACAAAAATTATCTTCAGAAGAGCAAAAATAATGGGTCACAAAGATGTTGGGTTATGACTTGGAAATCATTTGCAAAAAAGGGAAGCAAAATGTTGTTGCAGATGCACTCTCAAGAAAGAATGAGGATGTGGAAGAATTGCTTTGTGCCATTTCTATTATCCAACCAGATTAGATAAATGAAGCAAGGGATGAATGGAAGAATCAAGAAGAACTGTGGGAATTCATTCAAAGGTTCCAACAAGATCCCATTACATCTAATACATTTAGCTGGAAAAAGGATTCATTATGGTACAAAGATCGCTTATACCTATGTAAGAATTTCCATCTCAAACAAAAGATTCTTCTGGAATTGCACACCTATCCCTTAGGAGGGCATTCAATATTTTTAAAAACTTACCACAGGGTTACGAAGGTATTTTTTTGGGATGGCCTTAAATATGATACTCAAAAGTTTGTGGCAGAACGTTTGGTTTACCAACAAAATAAAGTTGAGACAAATAAGACCCTAGGTCTATTACAACCTTTATCCATTCTAAGTCAATGTTGGGAGGAGGTTTCAATGGATTTTATCATAGGTTTACCCAAGTCCAAAGGAAACAGTGCCATCATGGTGGTAATTGATAGACTTACCAAGTATGCACACTTTTGTGAATTATCTCATCCATTTAAAGTCGGTACAGTTGCTACTACATTTATGGAAACAATTCAAAAGCTACATGGAAACCCAAAGGTTATTTTAAGCGACAGAGATCCTATTTTCACTCAAAATATCTGGACAAAATTATTTTCTTGTTTGGATACTCAGTTAGCTCATAGCTCATCTTATCATCCTCAATTTGATGGACAAACTAAGATAGTGAACAAATTTTTGGAAGGATATCTTCGTTTCTTTGTATTTGATAAATAGACACAATGGGTCAAGTGGTTGCCTCTAGCTGAATGCTGGTATAATAATTCCTTCCATACTGCAGCAAAAATGACCCCATTTATGGCACTTTATGGATATCATCCACCGCCCATCACATCATATTTAAGAGAAAATTCTAAGGTTTAAGCAGTGGAAGATCACATCGAGCATCAACAAAAAGTTCTCCAACTCTTAAAGGATAACCTAACTTTGGCGCAGAATAGAATGAAAAAACAGGCAGATCAACATTGCAGTGAAATAAATTTTGATGTAGGTGACTGGGTATTTCTACGACTACAACCATAAAAACAAATGTTCCTCAAGCAAGCTAAGAAGGATAATAAATTATCACCATAGTATTATGGTTTGTACAAGGCGTTGAAAAAGATTGGTACTGTGGCATACAAATTGGAACTTCCTCCATGTTCCCGAGTGCAACCAGTTTTCCATGTTTCATGCTTAAAGAAGGTTATAGATGACAAACTCCAAGTTCAAACAATATTGCCATAATTTGAATAGGAAGGAAAAATAATATTGGAACCTGAAGTAGTCACTAAAACAATAACTCGACAACTACAAAATCAATCAATTTCAGAGTATCTCATCGGGTGGAAGAACTTACCCACTGAAGAGTCCACATGGGAGGATGAGAATTTTATACAGAAACATCCAAAACTACTCAAGTGTTGAGGACAACACTTTTTTGAAGGAGAGGGGCATGTTAGGTCCCTATAATACTAGTGTATTCCCTTATTATTATTGTCATTGTAGTTCCTTATTGTTATTTTTGTGCCCATGATGTCCCCATATTATTATTATTGTGCCCCATATAAGCCCACTATTGTTATTATTGTGCCCTTACATTATTATTACTATGTCGACTCTGATTATATTGTGACCCCTTAGACTCATATATATAAAAAGGACATCTTGTCATTTGTATCATTCAAGAATTGTTCATTTCTGTAATGTAAAGGAGGTTTCCCCCTCAAAGAGGCTACTTTTGAAGTCATTTATCTATCTCATTCTTATATTTTCTGAGCTGGTTGCATAACATTACACATGGTTTCAATGCATATATAGTTACTCCTCTTCTAATCATACTTATGCTCCACTTATGACATTATTGCAATACTGCACAACTTTTATCATTTGACTATAAAATAGAGGTTCAACCTTGTCTATGTGATCTGACTTTTGCGTGTGCCTCTTCAAATGCGCTCCCTCCTAAAATTTATACTAACATGCTTGTAACACACTCACTTCAATACTATTACAAGGATTCAATTGTACAATATGTAACACACTCAATTCAATATGATCACAAGGATTCAATTGTACACTATAAGAAAGTTTCATATCACATAGGTTGAATTCATAACACTTGAAACAAAGATCTTCTTTATTAAATTAGTGCCCATTATACATGAATTACAAAAATCCCTCTTTTGACCTGATTTACATTGAGTCGACCCTTGGCCTCATGGCCATACTTGACCTCTAATCGTCATGAATCTCTTATCTATTCTTCCCTTATCTCTCAACGTCCTTAGGTTTACAAATTATACAAAAGGAGCATGAACTAGGTTCAAATCCAATATTCTCTCAACTAATAACCTCTAGACCCACTAAATCCTCACAAATTGATTCTTGTCTTGAATCTTTCTAACCATCACAAATTCTTGAGATCTCTTCTTAGAATAAGATATAATTACACACTAATTGCATCAATAATACAATATTTCTAGAATATAAATTACAAATAATTAACAATTAGGGAATCGTATCCCTTAGTAAATGAAAGCCCCCTAGGTCTAGTCAAATCTATTTGACTTGGAGGTTGGATGCTCCTATATCTCGATTTCCTTTACAAGACAATTATTTCTTTCTTCCTCTTCCAAGAGGATTTAAATTTCTTTTTTTCCCAAGTTTATAATAGCGGTCAATGACAAAACTACATCTTCGTGACAAACATCAAATCCAATTGTTGTGCTTCATCCATGCATAGAAAAAAATTAATGTTCTAACCATCATCTGCAACAAAACTTGCATCCACACACCAATTATCAGATTTAAAATCAAGAAGCTCTTTAGCCTTAATAAATGGTTCTTATTCTGATTTTCCAAAAAAATTATTAGACTCCCAAAAGGTCTCTTCTTAGCATATTCATCACGATCATTCCCTCCAATGATTGATCCCCATTCTAGTTCACAGTAGTGAACTTCCATCTCACACTATGTTTCTTTGAGTTCTTTTTTCAATTCAACATACATCCTTTGGCTTAGCTTCATTTGCAATGAATTTCATATCACCTTCTTCTTCCTTGTTATCTATCTATATCCTTCACCTTCTTCTTCCTTGTTATCTATCCATATCCTTGTTATTATAGCAATTGCTTCATATTACTATGTTTTTCTTTCAACTCAACCAATTTCCTCTCCAAGTCCTTTTTAATGAATCTCCCTTTCAATGGGACCTTATGACTACAACATATAAAATCAAACTTGGACCCTGACATTTTTCATATGAGAATAAACCTAAAAATTCTTAGAGGTAGATGTCGAGACAAAGATACCTTTCTGTTAGCTGCCACATTCCATCTCTGTCACATTTGTGGGCGATATTGAAACCAATTTTATAAATTAAGAACTAGATCTGTAAGGTTTTCCGACCACATGTGTGATTATCATATTAAATTTTGGAATCTCAAATCTCAAAACTCTAGTACCAAAGTACCTCCCAAACGGGAACTTTGTTCTGAGATTTGAACTTTGTTTGGTCTCAACAATTTTGAAAGAAGTCTCTCAAAGAAATCTCCGAGAAAGTTTTTCGAGATTTTTGTCTTGAGATAGGAATTTCTTGACAGAACTATGGTTTTATTCCCCGACATTTTAAAATATCATTAAGTAATGAAATATCGCAACTTTATAAAAAATCTAAGTCTAGGCCCCTTTTGATTATACGTTGTTCTCGGCCTTTCTATTCACTCTGTTATCGAATGTCTTCACCACAAACTTTGACACAAGAGTACACATGGTTTCAATGCATATATAAATACTCCTCTTCTAATCCGACTTATGCTTCACTTATGGCATTATTACGGTATTGCAAAACTTTTATCAATCGACTATAAAAGAGAAGTTCGACCTTTTCTATGTACTCCCACTTTTGTGTGTGCCTTTTCAAATGCTCTCCCTCCTGAAATTTACAGTAACAAGCTTGTAACACACTCAATTCAATACCATTACAAGGATTCCATTGTACACTATAACAGAGGTTTAGATCACATCGGCCGAGTTCATAACACTCAGAATAGAGTGCTTCTCTATTCATTTAATGTCCATTATAAATGAATTACAAAAATCTCTCTTCTGGGTTAAGTTACATTGAATCGACACTTGGCCTCGTGGCCATAGTCAACCTCTAATCCTCACGACTCTCTTCTCTATTCTCCCCTTATCTCTTGATTCCTTTAGGTTTAGAAATTACACAAAAGGAACATGAGCTAGAATTAGTTCAAATCCAATATTCTCTCAACTAATAATCTCTAGACCCACAAAATCCTTAACAAATTGATTCTTATCTCTAATCTTTCTAACCATCACAAGTTCTTGAGATCTCTTCTTAGAATAAGATCTAATTACACACTAATTACATCAATAATACAATATTTCTAGAATAGAAATTAGAAATAATTAACAATTAGGGAACCGTCTTCCTTAGTAAATGAAAGGCCCATGGGTCTAGTCAAATTTATTTGACTTGGAGCTTGGATTCTCCTATATCATCATCCCTTTCCCTATATATATTTCCAATTCAAACTTCCATCTTATCAATTAAAGAAAAATGTAGGTGAATTTTCTTAGGTGTTACTCAAATTCTAGTTGTAAAGAATAGACATTGCTTAAGGACCATGACCTACCTTATTACTTAGAAAAAATAACACATGCATCTTCCAAGTGCCATTGAAGGCATGTTGAAAAATGAGTGGGGGGTTCTTAAAGAGCTTAGGGTAGAGTGGAGAGTGGTAGGATGAAGGGTCTTGATGTTTCTTAGAGAGATGAGGGGAGGGGTAAGAGATATCACTTCAAGAATACTTTGGTCACATTGGTAAAGGTAGAAGGTGACATCCTTTGATCGTGGGAGGTGTGAATGTATTAAACCATATCGACATATGGTATCATTCTTTCTATGAAATAACCAAGTTTCATAAGCCTTAAAACTCTTTGGAAGACTTTTTAACACCTTAAATATGCCCTACATAGTGTCCATTAATAAATATCTATAGAATTCAACATCATCAATTGTCTACAATATATCCTATTTTGTTTAGACTCTAATAGCACTGATCTTTTTAGTTAAACTTTCACCTTGCATTTTAGTTAATGGTGGAGCAACTCTTTTATCCTTTATCTAACAATTCTCTTCAACCTTCTAATTTATAGTATCTTCACCAACAACATGGTTTATCTCCTAATTTGAGACATGTTGTAATTGGGCACCCTAAGTCACTAATCGTCTGACCCTCCTTATAATAGGAACATAATTCCCTCTTTCCATCATTGCAAAAGCATGTAAAAAAACTAATGGTGAGACATACAAACAATGAATATAATATTGAACGTTAACTAGATAGAAGGATATGTGACAACAAACATCAAATTTGGTAAAGATGCACTGTGATGGAGTGTGCACAATGATTTACTAAGAAATTTGGAAACAGTTAAGTGCAAACATAGTTTTTGGAGGGATGATAAATGTCAATTTATAGCAATGCATTATAAATTTTGATTAGCGAATATTTATTGGCATAGATTGCATGCTAATTTTTTAATGTGTATTTAAAATTGATTTAATTATGATTGAATGATTGTGTAATTTGGTTGTCTTATCCTTGTACTTATAAAATGTTAAATAAACTTGTGGAATCAATCATAATGACATATAATCATAATTTATATTATAGTTTTCTTAGTTAAAGGTAGGTCACTTTATAAAATAATATTAATAATAAATCTTTTAATGACTTGAGGTGAACCCACAGAGATGGGTTACATATTTTGGCAAGCACACGGGGTGTAAGGCAAAGAAAATAAGTTCAATCAAGCTCCTCAGTCTTAGTTGATCAGTGCTCAAGAAAAATAGGGATTGATAGAGAGTTTTCTTAATCGAGATATTGTCTTGGTCAAGCCACATTTCTCAATCGAGAGATTGTTTTTAACCCTACCAGTGGTTGTATTGAGGGTTTCTTACACCCTCATTTTCGTTATTTAAAATTATATGTCAAGCTCCCTATGAAGATTTTTAAGTGCTCAACCGAGCTGCCTAGGGCCTACAAATAGAGTGTTAGCTTCCCTTCTACAGATTTCTCTACAACACCATCTTGTAGAATGACGAAATAAGTGAAAGGGGTGCTTTGGTATCTTAGAAGAATAAGTATTTATTGTATCACCTTTACTTTTTGTGGTTATTCTATCTACAATTATGTTGATTCAAATTTTGCAAGTGATTTCGACATGAGGAGATCTACTTCATATTATCTATTTACTCTTGCATGAGGATATATTATTTAGATGTCAAATCTTAAAGAATTAGTTTTTTAACCCACTACTAAGGAAGAATATATCGTTGTCTCACATGCATGCAAGGAGACAATTTGGTAGAAGGGCTTTTGGGGTGAGTTTGAAAGAAGACATTACAATGTCATTGTATTATGTGATATGAAAGTGCCATCCATTTGGCTACAAATCTAGTTTATCATAGTAAAACTAGAAACATGTGGATATTAAGTACCATTTTGTAAGAGATTGAGGTGAACTAGATTTTTTAAAAATCTATATTCATGAAAATTATGTAGAGTATAAACCAGAGTATTATTAGAGAATCTATAATGGTGTTTAAAATTATGTAGAGTATAAACCAGAATATTATTAGAGAATCTATAATGGTGTTTAACATATGTTGGCTTAAGTAAAGGGTGATTAAAAAACTTGAGAAATACATTAAATAAATTGTTTTCAAAATAGAAATTGCTAAAATTCATGACAATAATTAACACATGATTTTAAAAACCAAAATTTAATTCAAATACATATTTGGTGTTTTGCATAATAAGTTAAAGACTATTAATTTTGAAGACTATTCCCGAACACATAATTTTAAAAACCAAAATTTACTTTAAGTAAATATTTGGTATTTTGCATAATAAATTAGGAACTATTAATTTTGAGGGCTGCTCCCCACACATAACTTTAAAAACCAAAAGTTGGTATATTTTGCATAATGGGTTGGGGACTATTAATTTTGCGGGCTATTCCCAGGGTTTTCACGTTGCACCTTTTCATCATATGTAATGCGATCCTGTTGAGGTGGTCTTGTAATGCTGTCCTGTTGAGGTGGTCTTGTAATGCTCTCTTGTGAAAGTTGCTATTAAAACGATAACCTAAATTGAACTGTTAAAGAGAAGTGCAGATAATTGGTAACAAAGATAATGCTCTGCATTATCAGGTAATGGTAAATAAATAAACTCTAAAGATGAAAGTTGTTGGTAGTGGAACCACAAGGGTGGGGACCGTCTGAAGAAATATACTTGACAACACTGCGATTGAAAAACCAATCACCAACAGCTTCTGCAATGGTCTGTCACAAAACAAAAACATATACATATGTATATCAACTTGAACTTTCAAGAGAAAATCTTTGGAACATTATTCGGAAAATGGCAGATAACGGGGCACCTTTGAATTTAACTTTGGAGAACTTGGTGTGTGCCACAAATTCTGTAAGTTTGTTTGACAGTGTGCATAGCAGGAATTGATAAACAGCCCTCCGTTGCATGAGTCAGACACGGGTGTTAATGCACATATCGTATCGTTTCTGAATCCTGTGATCAATAATTTATAATTTATGTTGTGATCAAACTCTAAAATATTTTCTAAATCTACCATTAATATAAATTCAACACTGGGTAAGATTATCCTAAAAATATATAATAAACAATTAAATATTCATTCAAAGAGTAACCTTCCAAAAAATACATATTCATTCGCAGAATAACCTTCCATTATTTTCAATTGCCATGGAGCGCAGGTAGTGATATTCCTCTTGCAGTTCTCCCAATCACCGTTGGGATCTGCTGAAACAGGCACCCAAATATTTGCAACCTGTAGAAAACAAATTGCCAGCCATTGAAGATATGATATCGCATCCCATTGTTATATGGTGCAGAATAAAATAAAACAGTGAAAAATTCTCCAGAGATTTTATCTACCTGTGTTGTATCATATGCAGAGTTTACAACAAAAAGTGGTGTTTTGATCAACTCTAAGAGATACTGGGGAAAGAAACACTGCCATTATGTAAAATCAATGTTAGAAACAACTCTTATAAGTAATTTCGAATGAAAATAACTGCCTGAACATCATAGTACCAGACTTGCAGGATCCATTTTTGATGTGCAAGCAGCTGGCAAGTGTTTTAAAGACCCCTGAAATACAATATCATATTCAATAAAACCATGAGAATGCAAAATACAAAAACCATGACGAGGCAAAATAGATATCATGGAAAACAAAAGCCCAAGAATTGAAAACTAGAGATGAAGAAAAAATGCCAAAATTTTAATTAGCTTAGGATACGTAAATGAAAAAGAACCGAGATATATACATGAAATGTGACTACTTCATTGTAGAAAATCCTAAATAGATTTTGACCTGCTACGTCGTCTCTGCAAGAAACCGTATGTAATTAAATTATCAAAATATGCATAAACATACACATAAAATATTCAATGGACATGGGTAGTTGGTTAAGTTTAACAAAGAAATATGCAGAAACTCTGCAATTCAATGTAGCTGAAGTAGTTTGTATTAAAGATGTTTTAAAACATTGAAGAATATCCGGTGTCTATATAAATTATAAAATCTAGATTAAATTTAGAAATTTAAACTATAAATTATAAATTCCAGATTAAATTTAGAAATTTAAACTTTTATAATCTTCCTTTACATAAATCTTATATTCATAAGCTTGCCTACTATATATATATATATATTTTGAATATTTTGTCTTACAAATATGGGGTTTTGTATATTAATTTGGTGTTTTTTTTTGGGAGTAAACTTAAAATTAGATTGTTGTTGTCTTTTTAATAGTGGTTGTCATCATCCTTGTCAATTGAGGTTTTCATCATCCTCGTCAATTGAGGTTATCATCATCTTCGCTATTTGGAGTTGTCTAAGGTGGTTGGGTGGAATAAGTGCTATCTTTACCTGGATTCAAATTCTTTTACCAATATGATGAGCTATAATGTCTCTATAAATATTGTTTATTAGCTTGGTACCTATAAATATTATTATTTGGTTGAAAACTTTGTAAACTTTGAAATCAATATAAGTATAAAATTGATCTATTTCCAACAGCATTACTCTAGTTCTAAACCGAGATGACTGACTTCTTTCTTTGAAATATATAAAATTCTCCTCTGGTAAATAAAAAATATTTTAACATATATAAAATTCTCCTCTGGTAAATAAAAAATATTTTAACATATTGCAAATACAATAAATACATTGAAGACATACAAATCCATGAAAAATCCAGCATCTGTCATGCATTTGACATAAGCACTCTGTGGAAGAAGATCACGAAAATCATTGCAGTGAATAAATGTAGCCAGGCCACCCGCTGAGCAGCCAGTGAGTAGGGCCTGCAATATAAAATTCTATTTCATTTTTCCACCTTATCATTATTGATAATGCATTGCATTTAAATATATGCCAACTGGAAAACGTACCTGTTCAGCTTTATCCATTCCCTGTGTCAAAAGATCTTCTATTACAGCTTGCCATATTCTTTGCCCTCTCAACTGAAGTTTGCTGCCCTGAAATGCTGGTCATTAGATACAAAAGTTTCAATTGATATGGGATTACAAGAATTGAAATACATGATACATACCGGTTCTACCTCCTCCACATCTCCAGTAAATGAAGACCCATCACAGTATCTAACCATAACGCGGTTCCATCCATAGAAATCTGTTCAACAGTTTTCTCTATGAGTCCTTTGAAAAGACAATGTAACGTCACATGGCTTCAGAGTCTAGACTTGAAATACCCGGATTTTTGGATTGATCATCACTTAAAATTCCTGTAAATGCTATCGATTTCCCCATGTATAGAGAAGAACCTAACGCAGAGCGAGCTCGCTCCGAGCAGGACGCGTTGTCGCTACACCATCCTCCACCCTGCAAAATAACTTTTGCTCTAAATAACACTTCAGTCCCAATAAAACAAATGGGTTGTAAACCCTTATGAACACATTACCCTCTCTCTCATTTGTTTGTGAAATGTATGTAATATCTAGTTAGTGAAATTCAACTAGCGGGTTTGTTTTGGTTTGTAAGTTTTGTTAAGTGGGGTGGAAGTTTCACAAAGTTAAGAGTTAGGAGGGTTTGAAGATGAAAGTTACCTGAAGGAATTAAATTTTTTTTTATAGAATGTTTACTTGATTTTTATAGTAATAAGTATTACCATTTTATTGTGAGTAGATTGGTTTTTTTCTCTTCAATAAATAAATTAACTTTAACATAAATCTAACCTAATAAATATATATATATAACTGATGAACATAGAACAAAAACAAGCAGCCACCATCTAGATTGGTTTTCTTCCATTTAATAAATAAACTAACCCAATATAAATCCAACCTAATAAAAAAAATATATATGTAATTGGTGAACATGACAATACGTAATTCCTAAAGAACAAAAACAGTTAATAAAACGAGCAGCCACCCTAATAGAGAGTTTCAATATTAAATTGACAAGGACAACATTGGATCAGAATCAATAAATATAAAAGGAACGGAAGAAATTACTTACCTCCATGAAAACAAGCCAACTGTTTGCTCCAGATCCATATCCTCGGTCTAAATGGTAAGCTGGTGGGCTTCCATCTAAACAAACTGCAATAAGCAATGAACTTATTAGTTCTTTTGCAGAAATAAATATATTATTGACCTACATAAATCCACTTACCAGCTCCTTTGGCTACTGCGTTGTTCACCACAGTGATGTTTACAGAGACCATTAAATTGGACGATTCAGCAAGGGATGCCTCTTCTGTTATCACAAATTCCCCACTGTGAAGTGTATCTGCATCTATTGTAATTAGTATCATTGTCATTACAAATACTGCACGAATTTTTTTTCCATATTTGATAGATCCCTTATTTGCAGTTGCTCTGCTAACCATCTTGGATAGCCAATTACGTTACAGCAAGTCTGTCGACACCAGACCAAATATGATCAGATAGTGCCCCGGGAAAATTCAGTACAGGCTTTTAAAATTCTTTGGAGATAGAATATTACAGCATTGCTTCATAAATGCTTAAACTATGATGGGTTTCTTTTTCTAGGAGTTACTTCATCATTTCATCTTGGAGTGCACTCCTGAATTTTTGTTTTTATCTTTCAAAACAACCCTGAATGGCACCGTGTCACATCGTTGTGGAAGACATCACCGTGCTGATATCTTTAAAGACAAACAATAGTAAATTAATAGAAGATAACGCATTACATCATGCTGATTGCTTAAATACCAAAACAATTAGAAATTTAATTAATATTAGGCATGGACAACTTTAAGCCGAATGATCTATAATCCGAATGTTTGCTCACCGATCGTTTGTTATGAAAAATTAGTGGTAATGGGAGTATGTGTTTTTTCTAAGTGTATTTATTTATATTTTGTTTTTAAATATTTTTATGTAAATATTTGTTTAATTATGGTGGATAGTAATTGATGGTAAATATGTAAAAAGTGTTTGTTATGAACAAATAAAATGGCTTTATAAGGGTATTTATTTCCCTCTTGTTCTTGTGGTGGATAGTAATTGATGGTAAATATGTTATTTTCGTGAGTATGAACTATTTTGAAAGATTTTAATTTTTGGTGATTTTTTAAGGCTTAATACTGAAAAATATAAAAATATAAAAGTATTTTAAAATCATGACATAAATAATGCAACTACATCTTATGGCAAAGGTAGTTATCCACATGGCATTGTGTTGTGCAAAGGTTGTAATGACAACCATTGCAGAATAAAACCTGAACCAATCATAATACAGATAAATAATTTTAAATATTAATAAAATTCAATCCATAATATGGAGAAACCACAATTTTTTTTGTTAGAAACAAAGTAATACCCACTCAAAGGAAGCATCAAATACTTAATACTTAACACTTTTATATATTGGTAATTATTTTTATTGATAAGTGAAATATATTAAATTTATGAAGTATTCAAAGAGAACACATTTATTGATATCTATACTTTTAATATATAAATGAAATTAAATGATAAAAAATTGTTTCTTAGAATTTGATCTCTAAAACATGTGTCAAACATGACGATAATGATGATGGTGGTGAATGTCTACTAATACCAATATGCTCTATGAAACCTTACTAAGGCAAGAAATTAGTCGAAATTCTTTTAACATATTATTTATATGTTCTAATGAGATAAGCGTTCCTAGATCACCATAGTTTTGTTGCCTTAACAGGTCAAGAAGGTTGGTAGTGTGACATATATTTTGAAAAGTAGAATGGACTTGACTATAAGCTAGGCTATATAAGAGAAAGTATTTTTCATCTTCAACCCTCTTAGTGTTTATCTTCCCATTGCATTTTGGGACTAAATCAATGTCCATTTTCACTATGAAGCTCATGAGAATTAGTTTTTATCTTAGCAATTGTAATTTTCTTCCTCACACTAGACCAAACAAATAAATAATTTTGGTTTTCAAGATTGGGTTGGTCATTTGCTTACAATATCTTAGTTTCCTTTTTCCCTCTAACTCTTTATCACCCCATAAATTATCCTTCAACTTTGAAATAACAATATTTTTAATATTATCCTTATTTTGCAAGATGATTGTCTCCTTTATCCTTTAATGGTCTAGCCAAGAATGGGCATCCTTATGTCGTCCTCCCTTGATATGAAGGTGGGGGTTTTAGCTAGAGTTAAAAATAATTTAAGGAAACCTATTAGTTGTATAACTTCTTCTTATATATGATATATCTAGTCATAATGATAATTTCTATAGGGGAAAGGCTAACTTTAATTAGGAGGATAGGGTAGGGTGTATTTCCTTTAATATTGAGGTTATAGGTTATAAAATTAATTTTTATTTTCTCAATATTTCTCGATGATTCTAACGTTCCAAAATAGGAAAATCAATGATATGCAAGCAAATAACAATTTTCACCATAGAAATTTCAAACAATTAGAAAAAACCCATAACTATGAGAGAAATGGAAGCCACTAAGTCATTTTATTATAAACTCGTGCAAGAGTACAAAATATGGAAGGAATGCACATGGGCTTGCTTCAAAGGCAAGTGGAGAAAATCCCAGGTGAAGCAATGACAACTCTGCAAAATTATATCTAGGCTCCACATGAAAAACCCACAATAACCCAAAAATTGTTTGGCCCAATTTTGACCTTCCAAAATCAACCCCCAAATGGACTGTGCAATGCCCAGTAATTCTCCAGAGTCTATTGCAAAGATATGGCTAAAAACCCCACCTACGCTACTTAGAAAATTCTGTAAAATTAATTCTGAGGTCCTTGTCAAAAACCCAAAAATGGTTTAGCTTGGTTTTCACCTTCCAAAATTGACCCCCAAAATCCCTACACTTTCCAATAGTTGTTGAAGCACATTGTCTGTGAAACCACCAAAAAAATCCTCCCCAAACACTCCTTAAATGTATAAATAAACTCCACCAATACTTCCCTTATTTATCCCAACAAGAAATAGCCCCAATGGCTGAAAATCTATCTCCCACGTATGCCAAGTTTCTCTCTTCTGCGCTAGCCCCAAGGTCTACAAAATCACTCCTGAATATTGCTTCCACTTCCAACCCTCAAACTCACCCAATAGTCAACAAATATGCTAAGCCTTATTCTCCTAATTTCTCTCAGAAATATACCTCCGTAAGAATGTTGCAATGGCCACACTAGATCCACTACTACGTCCTCTAGAAATATGCACCACTGGGGGGAACTGAATACAAATGCTGAAAATATATCTACAAATCTCCTCTGGATGATAATGGATGAACATCTCTAGGGTGGCACTCAAAGTTCCCCGAAGACATGGGAGCTTCGCTCAATGAACCTATGACATATCACGTGCATTCATGACATACTAAACAATACCCTTAATTTGACTACATCTTGGAAAATACCTCTAAAAATCATATTATTTAAACCCGTACCAATACAAACCAAATACACCTTCCCAATTTAAAAAAACCCTACTTTCACTAGATATTGTAGGTATCCATTTATTCATTAACATTTTTTATACCCCTTTACATTTTTCATTAATTTTGAGCTCCATTTTTTTATACCTACCAAAATAAAAACCCTTTACCCCCTATTATATGCTCAATATATTATGTCATTTTTTCCTCAATATATATCCCTCAATATGAATGCACGTGATATGATATTGCTCCCCATTGAAACCCTCGTACCCGAAGAAAGGGTGAGTTCTCTACTTGGAAAAATATTGATAAACAACAAGTGACCCAACTAAACAACTCGAGCAACAGAATCAAATTCGATAAGCCAAGAATTCTAGATGAAGTGTGTTTCCTTCCTATTATAACTTTCATGGATCCTTTATTCCCACATTTTCTTCCCTGTCATGCATTTCAAATCATTGGCTTATGGAGTGTGTATTTCTTATGTGGGTGGTCCCCACATATCATTAACAAAACCAAACAAGATAAATTTAACTTGCCTCTAACTCCTAAGTATTCTATCAAAAATAAAATGGGCCCTGTCTTCACCAAAATTGGCCCCCAAAATGTAGAAATAAATCATTTTCCAAAATAATTTAGGAAGGGACACTACAGTCTTGCCTGCCAAAAATTGCTTGTCCTCAAGCATTGCCTGAACAAGTTCCCTCTCTAACTATTGATCACCATTGTAACCATCAATAATACTAGGGTCCTAAATGTATCATTGAGTCATCCCTAATCTTAGCATTGTCTCGACATGAAGGAATCCCTCGATACCAAGATCCCAAGTCATCCTAATGAATGTGAAGCACACCTTGCTCCACTCGCTATCCAACCAGATACAAGTACCAGAAGCCCTCTGCATACTAGCAATAAGTAGAGCATGATGATAATGTAGGACTCTTCCCAATTGGCCATGGAATTTCCCTACTGAATAGTCCATCTCATGCACTACAAGAGTAAACTCCTGAAGATGCAACCCAATCCTAGTGGGATTGAACCCTTGTCTACCCGAGCCTCCCTTGATCTCCTACTGTCGATTACCCTGCCACATCGGTGAAGTTCCCCACACCATCAACGAATCACTAAAACCAAATGGAAGATCTAGATGACCCTCCCCTATAGAAACCAGCTCACCTCTACGGGTAGCTAAACTGCTCAACCTTGTTATGACAAAATCCCCTGTCTGTCGCAGAAGGAACCTATCGTGCTGACATCGTGACACTCTGGTCATGAATAACTGCCTAACATGCTTGTACTAGATCCTCCTCTTCCATAACTCTTGACCATAATCTATGTGATGATCGAGGCTAGACCAATCTTGCCAAAGCGACTCAACAGTGCCATCACCTATCACTCCATGGCTAGCCCCAATCATGAACAATAATTTGCCTCGTCTTATGGTGAGGGATTTGGTGATCCCCCATGTGTCCGCCTAAGAATGAATTAGTCTGCCTGTTATCCCGACCATGCTCACTATGGAGTACAGTATCCCACCAATCCACTCGATCCCTAGATCCCATAACCATACTGGAGGTCCACAACCCCCAATCCTCTCAATCTGTTGCTGTGATATGTTGCTAGTTGTTGGGAACCCTATGTGCCCCATTTATGCATCTTCTGTAGGTATCCAATAGGTTGTTAACAAGAATCAAGAACATATGCCGCAAATATCCAGTTTCTCTATGCCTGCCAAATCACCCAACAAGATCTACTATCTCAGCTCTTGATGATGTGCCTGGGTACTTCCAAAGCCTAGGCATCATCTCGCCAACAAGGACTATCGTATTCCACACCTCATGCTCACTTAATGCCTTGATCTTTCTAGCTGAAAAAGCACCATGTAACTCCCTCTCAATCACCTCCCCAAGTGTGAGCCTAGGGGTGGAACATATGCTACCTTGACAATCAACGATGCTATCCGTAAGCCTGTAATTTTCAACTCATGCACCTACCAAGTGTCTCAACTAAAGAGTCTCCTCTTAGCCCATGAAATGTGATTTCTCATCCAACAGCCTAGGGTGAGCCCTCCATGCCCTGCTGCCTGAATGGAGAGTGTCAAAGGGCAACAACTAAACCCTCTGTAATTGTAAGCAACACTAGAGGATGATGGGTGGGTATGTCCCAAAGAGTATGATCAAGAGTCTGTCAGAATGCTCAAGATTAATCCTACGGATGACCCTCTCTCTACCTTGGATCTACTGATAACCACCTCATGGCACTGCCTCCATTAAACATGGTGTCCCCAGATGCTCAATAATGTCCTCATCAATCCTAGGTGAGTTGCATCCAATGGTACACCTATTGTCCCTGTCCATAAGTCTCCCTGGAGGAAATGCTCCAAGATCGTATTGTGCCACATCATGTGTCACTGCATACCACTAAGCACCACCGCACTCCTCGACATGCCACTGTATGCCACAACTTGTCCATGTACACTAGTGAATACCTTCGACTATGGCTATACCATCCTATGTCACTGCACCTATCACTCCCTGCATATCTTCAATGCGACGTGAGTCACTCCTCCTACCCCATAGTGTAAATCGACATGTTGTCGTATACCACCATGCATCTCCATGCTCCTCTGTAGGCCATTTCTCCTTGCTACATAGCCCTGCACACCACTGGGTACTATGGTCTAGAATTCGGTATGTATGCATCAGGCCACATCCCTCTACATAACATTGGATTCTACGACCCGAATTTGTGTAGTCTTATGTCTCCAACACATAGAACAATCCCTCCATCATGTGAGTGTTGCACCCCGAGCAGTTCATGTCACCTCAACTCACCATCCTGGTCAACACATAAAATTTATTGGGAGGTCTCTGCATCTCTCTCTCGTGGTGCAAAGGTAGTTTAGAAATGTCGTAAGCCCCATCTATATAAGCCCAGAGAGAGCTACTATCAAGAAGTACTACAAATTTGTTGACGGTTTGTGCATCTATCTTCTCTAAGTCAATGGTTTGCCCTAAATAATACTACTCATCCTCCTCCACGATGGGTTCAACATGAGTCACAAACTGCCCCTCCATGACTAAATCACACCCCTCTATGTGCTCTTCATGTTTTTGTAGGTGATTGTCATCCCGCAACTCTGTCACATATCTGGGTGCCTCTGTACCTATCGGTTCCTCATCAAGGGTAGTGATGTCTATCGACACCTCATCATCATGTCATGCGCTACTATCACCTGAAAACGCGGTCATGACCGCGGATACCTCAACAATGGATGTCACCTCCTTAGCTGTGGACATGTATGTTTCTCCTCACACCTCATCAATGGATGTCCCTATGGGTGTATGCTCTACTCTCTCTCCCAAAGTGTCAATTGGTGCTATCAAAGAGGTCTCCAACAATGGTGACTCCTATGCTACACTGGGTATATCGATGCACTTCTCTAATGACCTTGTGTACCATCGCACTCCTCCTCAGGCCTCTGATGTCTAAAACTAGGTCTCCACCAATAAAATCATCTCCTTAGCTCACCCTCTAACTGTCCCTGACCTACCTACTCCTTTTGAGGAGATCTGGTGCCCTGATTTTGTCAGCTTCCCCACATGGTGTATATGGTTGTACTCCCATAGCTTGTGCACCTCTAGTTTTTGTGTTGTAAGGATAAGGATGGATATGTTCTGACACCTTCCTCAATTGAGCCAACCTCTCATCGTTCCAGTGGATTCCACCCTAGAATTCCTGCATATTGAATCTCCCTTTGAGCCATGGGTGGTGTACAGTGTAACCCATTACTGTGCATACATACCAAAATCTCCCATGATCTTACTGCTTACCCATAATTGGGCTAAAAACTTGGCTCTGATACCACTATAATGTTCCAAAATAGGAAAAATAGTGATATGTAAGAAAATAATAAGTTTCATCACAAAAATTTCAAAACAATTAGAAAACACCCATAACTATCAGAGAAATGGAAGCAACGGAGGCATTTTATTATAAACTGGTGCAAGTGTATAAAATATAGAAGGAATGCACCTCGGCTTGCCTCAAAGGCAAGTGGAGCAAAGCCTAGGTGAAGCAATGACAACCTGAAGCTACAATCAACTGACTAACTGTTGCACTATGCAGTTCCCAACAATTTTGCACTCTCTATTGCAAAGATATGGTTGAAAACCCCGCCTATGGTGCTCAGAAAATTCTGCAAAATTATATCTAGGCTCCTACAAAAAAAACCACAAAACCCGGAAATGATTTGGCCTAGTTTTGCCTTCCAAAATGGACTACCAAAAGGATTGTGTAGTTCAAAATAATTTTGCACTATCTTCTATAACGATATGGATGAAAACCCCACCTCCGATGCTCAAAAAATTCTGCAAGATTATTTTTGAGGCCCTTGTCAAAAACCCAAATCAACCCCCTAAAAGCCCTATGCTTTCCAATAGCTATTAAAGAACGACATCTATCAAACTACTAGAAAAATCCTCCCCAGACACCCTTGAAATGTAGAAATAAACTCCAGCAATACTTCCATTATTTCTCCCGACAAGCAATACGCCCAATGGCTAATACACTATCTCCCATGTATGCGCAATTTGTCTCTTCTGTGCTAGCCACAGAGTGTGCAAAATCACTCCCGAATATTGCTTCCATTTATAGTCCTCAAACTCACCCAGTAAACAACAGATATATTGAGCGTTATTCTCCTAATTTCTCCCGGAAATAGCCCTCTGAAAGAATACTGCAATGGCCACACTAGATCAATTACTTCGTCCTCCATAAATATGCACTGCTGGGGCGACCTGAATACAAATGCTGGAAATATCTCTACAAATATCCTCCAGATGATAATAGATGAACCTCTCTAGGGTGGTACTCAAATTCCCCCAAAAAAAGGGTGAGTTCTCCACTTGGAAAACTCTTGCTAAATAGCAAGTGGCCCGGCTAAACAACTCGAGCAGCAAAATCAAATTTGATAAGCCATGAATGCCAAATGAAGTGTTCTTCCTTCCTTTCATAACTTTTGTGCAACCTTTCTTCTTGCCTTTTCTTCCCTCTCATGTGTTTCGAATCATTGGCTTAGGGAGTGTGTATTTCTTATGTGGTTGATCCCCACATATCATTAACAAAACAAAATAAGATAAAATTAGCTTGCCTCTAACTCCTAAGTCTTCTATCAAAAATCAAATGGGCCATGTCTTCACCAAAATTGGTCACCAAAATGTATAAATAAATCCTTTTCCAAAATAATTTAGGAAGGGACATTATAATGTCTCTAGATATACTACAACCCAAAAACTCATATTCATATAAAATAATAAGGGTGACAAAAATCGCAAAGAGGAACCATTTTTAATCCCAAATCCAAATATCTGATGAGTTACAATCATTTTCAATCCAATAGTAAATTTCTCATTCTCCATTTATCCATTCTTCGATCCTATAATTCCAACTGAGCTAATGGTGGATGTCAATTCTAAGATATATGTATGAAGAAATGTCCTCAAAGTAGCTAATATCGTAAATGAAACTATCATAGGTAATATTTTTGGATTTGATTATCATTAGTTTAGTCTTGCCATTGTTAACAATCATACCCATCTTGGAGCAAAAATCTTAGAAGATTACTTGTTTTTGAGATCAACATGGATCCTTGCCAAAAGAATACTATCGTCACCATAAAGGAATAGAGTTATGATGATTCCAATGAGTGTGGGGATAACATATCCTACATATTCTAAAGATTCTTCAATTTTATCTATGTGAATTTCTAAAAGGGTAAGGGATAAGAGAAACCCTTTCTTAACTTTGATATTGGAATTAATTTATTATGATCATCCCTTAGTGGTATTAATCTTGGCAATAACATTCTCATTCAACATTTTCACAACCACTCTCAACTCGATATAAGCCATTAATTCCTCCAACATATTTCATATATTTGTCTTAGGAGTTGTGTCAAAAGTTTTCTAATATCCAAAAAACAACAAAAGAGGTTAGTCTTATTATAATGATTTTAAAATTCTATTTTTATATTGCCAAATATTTTTATTGATAAGTGAGAATCGGTAACTTTGGATACCAACCAAATACAGCTATTTTATAAGTTTCACAAATGGCCTGTTATAACATGTCTTCAAAGACTTGAACCCAGACAAGTTGGGGAAACAAATTGTTCACCAAACCACTTGAACTAAGATGTTTAATTAATTTTGAGGAAACTAATATTACCATATTTTTATTTTGTTTTTCAATTCAATCTTATTATAATTTAAAGTAGATTAAAAAAACTTAAGAGACCAACTCATTTCTAAAAGGTGTTTAAGAAAATGTATAATAGTTTTTGTACCTTGTGGTGACATACATATATTCTAGTTAATAAAAGCTAAAATTTCATAGAATTATTTTCTCATGGTTCCAATGATTTTGTTAGGCTCCTCCATTTCTCTAATTTTTTTTCCTTCATAGGAAGGACTAGTCATGATCCTCTCATAAGCCTGATAGCCTATGTGAATGAAATATTATATAGTTAGCTTACAAAGGGTCAATATAGACTCTTCAATTTATAAATCGTTCTTTTTGAAGAAACTCAAGGAGTTATCATTATCTGCCCCTTTGTTCTCAATGTCTTTGCATGGGGCCCTCTTGCTTGAGCTTGCATGTTTCCATCTTCTCATCCCTTTCCTTTCGGTGGGTTTATAATTGATATTTTTTTTTTTTTGATTAAATAGAAATGTAGGTGAGTTTTGTTATGTTTACTCAAATCCTAATTAGGAAAAATAAAACATTGCTTGAGGACTATAACCTCCCTTATTAGCTAGAAACCAATAGCACATGCATATTCCAAGTACCATTGAAGTAAAGTTAAAGTAACTAAGTGAAGGATTCATTAAGCTTAGGAAAGACAATGGGAAAGGGCCTTGAAGGTTCTTACAGAGATAAGGGGAGTGTGAGGCTCCATCCTAGGGTCCTCTACTAGGACTAAATTCTCTAATTTCAAATACAATAAATGGGCAATAATTTATTGGCAACTTTTCAAAAAAAAAATTACCATTTGAATTTTGTTTCTTACAATTAAATAGTGAGCATTTCATTTCAATCACTTACATGAGTAATCTATGAATGGAGGAATACCTTTCCTGATAGCCTAGTTGAGATGCCCCTAAGCTCCTGATCTGGCTGAGATGCTCCTCTTGACTAACAACTGGATTTACCTCCCAGCTAACTAGGAAGTATTTCCTAGCCCAGGAAATCTCCATAGGTTCCCTAGCCCTCCGAGCCGAAGTCCAACCAGATGTAGTGTGTGTCCAAGATAACAATACTCTCCTTCTCTCCCTTCTCCCTTCTCCACCTTCCTCCCAAAACAAATCCTCCAAAACCACAACCAAACCAAAACAAAAGCAAGACCAAGGATCCCTGCTCCTCCCCTCATCCTTCCCCTTTTATGCCCCCTTCCCTTCTCCACCTCAACCACCTCTCATTAATGTCATAACTTCTCCCTAATCCTTACATTTGACTTATCTTCTCCCAAGTAAACATGAGAAGACATTTGGGGATGTGATATGAATATAAAATTGGGTAATTAATTAGAGAGGACCACATCTTCTCCTAAGTAAATATTTTGGGGATGAGAGATGAATATATAAACTGGTAATTAATTAGAGAGGATCATGTCTTCTCCCAAGTAAATGTGAGAGGACATTTTTGGGATGAGATATGAATATATAAATTGGTAATTAATTGGAGAGGACCATGTCTTCTACCAAGTAAATATGAGAGGACATTTTGGGAATGAGGTATGAATATATATAATTTGGTAATTAATTGGAGTGGACCATGTCTTCTCCCAAGTAAATATGAGAGGACATTTTGGGAATGAGGTATGAATATATATATAATTTGGTAATTAATTGGAGAGGACTATGTCTTCTCAAAATTTAAAAATCTGGGGAGGTAAATTGGGAATAATAACAAAATTTATATTAGTACTGAATTTACAGTTTCACCAATGTAGGTATGTACCAATATTTCTTGATAATTATAAGTCAATATTTTAAGGTGATTTAAACCCTAGTACAATTTTCATGATAAGATTAAGTATGAATTACATACACTCCTCCTTCAGAAAGCTTCTTCCCAAAGTTATAGTGTGAAAGATACAAGGAGTTCGAAGCAGTTTGGAAATAAGGCATATCAAAAATAGAGAGAGAGTTATAGTAGTAAAATTTGATAAGTCAGATAATGACATTGTGTTGCATCAAGAGTCTCCAATTGATCTATATCCTCCTATCCTTTCCGACCTACTTTCGTTCCCACCCAATCCATCCTTCGTTGCTATATACAGTGGCATCGCTATACCAATCTAACCACTGATAAAACCAACATGGTGGAAGCGTCGACTATATCAACCTAACTTTCCCAGCAGGAAATTGGCAATCATCATCACACATCTAGGGGAGCGTGTCCACCACTTCCTTTCCATGATTCCAGGTTTGGAGGTCACACAGTGGGAAATACCTCCACCCCTCCTCACAACTAGGGTCAATGCCCTAATATGAACCACACTATAGCACTAGTTGGATACTTGTCATCGAATAATCAAGTTAGGTAGTCTTGTCAGCTGTCATTCATATTTTACCCATGTCAGAAGAGTGCATATCCAGTAGATACAAAATGTAATAAAACAATGTACATTATACCTTTCCTCATGAGATGTCTTGACCTTCCCCCAACGGTAGAGTAGATCTAGGCCATCATATAGTTCTTTCCAATCTGGGGGTTAGCTCTTGTTCATGCATTTATACAACAACAATAGATATATATATATATATATATATATATATATATATATATATATATATATATATATATAAGTGGTATTAAACATCATGTTATTTAGTCTAGTACCCACGTGTCAATCTTGCAGTTCATACTAGAAATAGATCATAATTTCATTAAATCATTCATTAAATAAATCATATCCATTTGAGCCATACATGAAACAACAATAATTCTGATAACTCATACACTAGATAATTCATCACCCATTAAGTCATACATTAGGCCATACATCAAACATTTCCTTCATCAATACCAAATCCATCTAATGATTCATATAAGTAGTTTCACATGTCCAACTAAATACATCAATATTACATACCATTCATAAATAAATAACATGGAACTATAAAATAGAGCCTCAGCATAGGTAGCTATCTATGTAAAAATGGGCATCACAGATGCTCAAAAAGTGAGGGGTAGTCACGACATATAGTCTTTGCATCCTCCCAGGTAGAAGATCCTGGGCTATACTTATCCCACTGGACCTTAACTTGGTCCACCATGCGATGTCTGAGCTGTCGAACCCTATGGTCTAATCTGCGTAATGGTTCGACCATTATGGTTCCCTTGTCTAAGACCTACAATTCCCTCCAATCCAATTTGTGAGATTCATCAAAAACATAATGTTTTAAAATAGATACATGAAAAACATCATGAGTTTTATGCAAATGGGGTGGCAGTACAAGACGATAGGCAACTGGTCCAATCTTCTCCTTGATCCTAAAAGGTCCTACGAACCGAGGTGACAACTTCATCCCCTTCCCAAACCAAATGGTGCTTTTGTTGGGTCGGATACGAATAAAAACTTGGTCCCCTACTTCATAACTACGATCAATCCTATGTGAGTCAGCATAACTCTTCTGTATATCTTGTGCTTCCTTTAACCTTTGTCAAATCTGCTTTACTTGTTCCTCCATTTCTTGAACTAATTCTGGCTCAACTATTACTCAGTCCTCCAACTTTTCCCAACTCAACGGTGTCTTACATGGCCTTCCATATAGATCTTGATAAGGAGGCATCCCTATTGAACTGTGGTAAATATTCTTATAGGCAAACTCTACCAATGGTAAGTACCTTTCCCACCGAGTCTGATTATCCATGACGTACATCCTAAGCATGTCTTCCATAACCTAATTTACTCTTTTAGTCTACCCATCTGTTTCTAAATGATATGCAGTGCTCAGGTTCAACTGAGTCCCTAGAGTTGATTGCAAACTTGTCCAAAACCTAGATGTAAATCAAGAGTCTCTATCAGAAATGATCTTTGTGGGTAACCCGTGTAATCGAATAACTTCATTTATAAACACTCGTGCCATATCAGTAACATCGTAAGTGTCTCTTACTGGAATGAAATGGGCACTTTTGGTCAATTTATCAACTATAACTAATATAGCATTATGCCTTTGTGAAGTGAGTGGCAAACCCACAACAAAATCCATGGAAATTACCTCCCATTTATATATAGGGATGTCATGTGGTTGTAGGAGTCCTACTGGATGGCGATGATCAACCTTCACTCGTTGACATTCAAGACATTTGGCGACAAACTGGACTATGTCGTGCTTCATTCCTACCCAAAAGAAGAATTTCTTCATGTCCGCGTACATCTTCTTTACTCTAGGATGTGCACAATAGAGTGCTCTATGTGACTCTTCGAGGATGATTCTTCTTATACCCCCTTCCTTAGGTACGTACATTCTCCCTTGAAATATCAATAGCCCATCTGGTTCAAGGACATATCCCTGAAAATTTGGTTCTATCTTCTTCCCACTCTGGAGTGCTGAGATGACCTTTAGATACCAACTATATTCAAAGAGTTTTTCCAACACACGTTCCCTTAAATTTACCTTTAAGGCTACTAGGGAGAAGGTTCGTGGTCTCCTGCTTAGTGCATCCACCACCACATTCTCCTTTCCCTTGATGTATGAGATCTCAAAATCATACTCACTCACGAATTCGCTCTACTTCCTTTGTCTCGCATTCAAATCCCTTTGAGTGAAGAGATGCTTCAGGCTTTGATGATCTATTCTTAACTTAAATATTCTCCCAATGAGGTAGTGTCTCCACAGTTTCAAGGCTAACATCATTGCTGCTAATTATAAGTCATGGATAGCATACAACTCTTCATGTTTCTTCAATTTTCTAGACGTGTAAGCTATTACTCTACCTTCTTGCATCAATATTTCACCTAATCCTTGCGCCAAAGCATCAGTGCAGACAGTGAAGTCTTTTTCCATGTCTAGTACTCAAAGTATCGGTGCACTAGTTAATAACATCGTTAGTTTTATGAATGCAGTGTCACATTCATATGCCCATTCATACCTGACCCCCTTTCGCTGTAATGTGGTGATGGGTTTTGCAATCCTTGAAAACCCTTCCACAAACCTGCGATAATACCCTGCTAGCCCCATAAAACTACATACCTCATGGGCATTTTTTGGTACTAGCCAATCCATTATGACCTTCACCTTTTCCAGGTCAACTGAAATCCCTTCTCCTGAAATGATGTGCCCAAGGTAATGAACTTTCTTCTGAAAGAAGGAACATTTTGACAATTTCCCATACAATTGATTTTCCCTTAATCAAGTCAATACAACCCTTAGGTGCTTTTCATGCTCCTTTTCATTCTTGGAATACACAAGAATGTTGTCAGGGAAGACTTGCACAAATTGGTCCAAATATTTCTTGAACACAACATTCATGAGGCTCATGAATACTGCTGGTGCATTGGTTAAACCAAATGGAACAACTACGAACTCATAGTGCCCAAACTGAGTTCGAAATGCATTTTTTGAGATGTCCTCTTCCTTAATCCTCAATTGGTGGTATCCAGATCGTAGATCGATCTTTGAGAAAACTGTTGCTCCCTTCATTTGATCAAATAGGTCATCTATTCGAGGTATCAGGTACCTATTCTTTATTGTGGCTCTATTTAAGTCTCTATAATCTATGCATAGCTGCAAGGAACCATCCTTCTTCTTGACAAAAATCACTGGTGCACCCCAAGGTGAAATACTAGGTCTGATAAATCCCAAGTCTAAGAGCTCTTTTAACTGCATCTACAACTCACAAAGTTCTAGAGTTGTCATCCTATAGGGTGTCTTAGATATTGGTTATGCACCAAGCTTTAGGTTGATTGTGAAATCAATCTCCCTTACAGGAGGTAATCCAGGCAATTCCTTAGGAAAAACATCCTTGAATTCTGACAAAATTGGATGTTGATCTAGGGAGGGTCCTTTCTGGTCACTTACAGCCTCGACCACATATAGCTTGCAACCTTGTCGGAGACAATGTTTTACCTTCATCATGGATATGAATCATAGCGACACTCCCCTCTTGATTCCAAAAATCTCAATTGGCCTACCTTCATCATCTAAACAAATCACCTTCTTCTTGAAACAATCTACCAAAGCTCAATGAGATTCTAGCCAGTCCATTCCAATAATTACATCATACGTCCCCAATGCTGTGACATATTCCTTTAGCTTAGTCATACACACCTCGAGGTTTACCTGACATTGGTCAATACTAGGTCCTACTGCTTGTTTTTTCCCGAAGCCATCTCAACTTGTTTAAATTCATCATGCTCATAGGCTGCCAACCCACATTTTTCTAATGAAACTGGTGAAATGAAACTATCTGTAGTACCAGAATCAAACAAAATTTTAACTTTTACTTTGTTTATCATACATGAGGTTTCTACCATGGCAGACTAGTGTTCAACTTGCTGGTTATCAACTGCTACATAGATTCGATGGTGGCTATTTGCCTCCCCCATTGGTTCTTTTGCCTCTCTACAGCTGTTACCAGCTTGTAACTCAGGGCAGTCACACTGGTAATGAGGTCCCCCATATACCCAACAAGTGATGCACGATAGACCTTAAACCGAATGTTGTGGAGTTCTTTGGAAAGAGTTCCTTCCCTTAGGACCCATGCCCCTACTTGTTGCTCCTTGCGTATGGTCTTGGTTTGAATGTGCCCTTGAAGCTGTGGGTGAATTTGCACTCAAAACCATTGAAATCCCCACTGTCGGTGCTCTGGGTACCACCATGTTTCCATATGGTGGTGGCCTCGAACTTCCTCCCCTTTGGAAGGTACGAGGGGCATTCCCCATAAATCTTGGTTGGCATGGAAAAATGGTTTTGTTTTCACCCTTTAAGTCTAAGTGTTCTTCAACATAACGAGCTTGTTCCACAGCTTCTACAACTGAGGATGGTTTCCATGTCTGAACCATTGCCCTAATCTTAGGGTTCAATCCATAAATAAACGATCTGCTTGGCACTGGTCAGTATCCATGTAGGAGACATACTTGACCAATTCCATGAATCTAATTTCATGTTCTTCCACCATACGATTTCCCTGTACCAGGGCTTGGAAGGCTCCTACCTATTGTTCTTCATAATATGTTGGCAGGTACTTTTTCCTAAATCTCTCCTCAAATAATTCCCAAGTAATTGTGTCTGGAGTGAGGTGTAGTTGACGCTCCAAGTTACCCCACCAATTCAGAGCACTATCTCTAAGTTGGAATATTGTTATTTTAGCTTTTGAATTGGAATTGTAATCCCTTAGTGCGAAGCACCTTCTCATTCCTTCTAACCAAGCTTCTGCACATTCGCTAGCATGACCTCCTGCAAACTCCGGGAGCTTAATCTTCTAGAGCTCCCTAGTAATGTCCTCAATTGGAGGTCCTCTATCAGAGTCTCTTGATCCCTCGAGATTTCCTAACCCTGATGGAGGGTGTTCCACTTCCACTTCATTTGTTTGGTAACTTGTTAAGCTCTCATTAATTTCTTCTAGGGAACGCAAGATGAGAGTCAACTTCGGTGAAGGTAATGGGTTATTTGTAGGAGGTCCTTGTGATGACTCTCCGTGACCTTGATTTCTTCGCGTCCTCACCATTTTGAATTGTTCAAAATCTGCATGATACCTAAGACTTATTAGCACAACTTAGGGCCTTCTCAATTCTTACTCGGCTCACACATGTTTTGCATAATGATAGATGCAAGTTTTCCTTTTGTTATACTTGTAAACGACTATTTCTAATATAGAGATGATAACCGTGGGTCTACTAAATCCTCCCCCATTGCTATCTAAGCAAGTGCTACCACGCACTGCTAGTCACCCTCAAATATCCTTAGATATCCCTAAACAATCATACTAAATCCATCTTATACATTTTGAGCATTCACATAATCATTAACTTACCATTTTTAATCACATTATTATAACTAGGTGCCCTTTTGAAATTTCATCAACAACGTTAGATTAGTTTTCAAAGTGGATGCCTAGCTGTCTCAATCAACTCAATATTGACATTATTGTTAGATGTATACTATCCAATTGATGTATATAGAATGGTTAGTGCTACATGATTTTAAGATAATAGTGTTGTATATTGTATGTGATTCTAACATACCTATCTATTTTTGCTCACATTTGACAACTTTAATGTATTAAAATCTACTAAGAGAAAAGAGAAATATGTTTTGTGCAATGCAATGGACTCCATATTATATGAGTATATTTTAGAGTATGAATGATACCACTTACCAAATTCCTCTAAATACAAGGAGGAAAACATTAACATCCCAAAAATTTAAACTCCATTACCTTGTCAATGACACTGCATTTTGTACTCTTTATCCTCAACTCTAACTAATTGAAACTCAGAAAATGCATAGTTTATAATGAACCTAACGCTTGGAGGAAGCCATGGGCATTTTTCACGAACGAGGACTCCTATTGGATCAAATGCGTATGACAAGGTTCTAAAGAGATGCATTTTATTGAATAATCTGTCAAGAAATGATGTGTACATACTCTTATATTTATTTTTACATATTCTTAACTATTACGCCTAGAAAAACTAAAATCCAAACCCCTTGCAGGATAATCCTGCTTATTCATCTATCATGAAATACTTTTTCAATCCTAATGTTTTATTTGCAAACAATAATGTTGTGTGATTGAACAGCCCAAGAGGAGTTCACTTCGTCGGGCAGGTCCTTGAGAATGGATGAAGTGTGTGCTTGTGTGGTAACATGTGGTGGATTATGTCTGGGGTTGAATACTATCATACAAGAAATTGCATGTGGATTATATAATATGCATGGAGTTCAAGAGATCATCAGGATTGAGGGAGGATACAAAGGGTTTTATGCTTGCAATACCATTCCATTAACACCGAAGACTGTTAAGGATATTCACAAACATGGAGGCACTATTCTTGGCACTTCAAGGGGTGGTCACGAGACATCAAAATAGTTTACAACATTAGAAATTGTGGCATTAATCAGGTTTATATAATTGGAGGGGATAGAACCCAAAGAGGAGCAGTTGTTATTTATGAGGAAATCTGGAAGCATGGTTTGAAAGTTGCAGTTGCGGGAATCCCCAAAACTATTGACAACGATATTGCAAGGAAGCCCAACGGGCTCATAAATGGCTATTGGGCCATTGGTGGTAAAGCCCAAGTTCCATTGGGGTAAGGTCCCACTTGGACACACGAGACCCGCGTTCAATCCCCGCCCGTGGCTATTCAACACTTTGGCACATGTTAGAAGCAGAGAGCATTAACAATGGCATAGGCCTTGTCAAGCTCATGGGTCGCTACAATGGGTACCTTGCCATGTATGCCACACTTGCAAGACAGGATGTGGATTGTTGTCTAATCCTGAAATCACCATTTTACCTTGAAGGTGAAGGTGGCCTTTATGAATTTGTTGAAAAACGCTTGAAGGAAAATGGACACATGATTATAGTTGTAGTTGAAGGCACTGGACATGAACTTGTTGCTGAGAGTGTGAAAAATATGGATTCACGTGATGCCTTAGGAAACTGGTTACTTCTTGATGTTGTCTTATGGCTCTCTGAAAACTCAAAGTTTATCTGACTGGTCGAATACCCTATGTTTGTTGGTGTAGTCATGTACCTTTGTAGAAGGAGTCGTGGGCACTTATCTATTTCTGTTGGGTATTATTTCAAAGAGAAATGGCAATGACATACTTGGAGTTGAGTCCTTTCTTCACTGGCTGGGTGTGAGGCATTCTTATAGAGCAGAGACCAATATCTAGGCAAGACATTCGAACTAATGACAACTGGGAGAGTTTTCTAAGTTATTGGGAGCTGGCATAATGTGTTGGGCTTGCGTACTATCTCCTGGCATTGTCTGCTTGGTCCTTGCTAGAATCATTGGTGCTTGAATTCAAAGCTTCAGTCCTAGCATCCTCATTGTATAAACTTCCTATAAATTAGGGGACTAGGAGTGGAGCCCTTGTGTCATCTATAGTAGACTGCACCATTACTGAACTGTATGCAATGATCCATCTTACACAAAAGGTGTTGTCTCTACCAAAGGGTTTTTGGCCTTTGTAAATCAACTCTCGGCTCCATAACTTTCAGAAATGTGTGAAGGGGCCACAGTTAGCTAGGTATGGGGTTTTTACTGGATGGTTCGAGTAGAGTGCTAGATGGTTGGATGGTTACATTATTTCAAGAATAGAGAAGAGCAGATAAGATATGAAGGTGAAGGTGGAAATGGAGATGGAAACAGATGTGAGCAGGCACTGGAGCGATGCCACTGAGCCATAGCCTGACTACCTCGATCGCTCTGCGCGAGAGGAATACCATTGCCAATCATATGGATCGGAGATTATATACTAGAAGGTAGGGTCTGAGAAGGAAGGTAGGGTCTTATATGAAGAGTAAGGCGGCCAAAGGGGCCCGGACTGGACCCGTTGGCTAATGGTGTGCAATGCTGGAGTATGTGTCAAGATCTATGATGTGGTTTGAAGCATTCTTTATATCCCATTCCTACTCTTCTTCATTTTTTTATTGTAGATATCAAGCAGGAGGTGGAGGGTTTTGATGCTGGAGGTCTTGAAGCATCTCCTGGAAGGCACACTTCTTCGATTAAGAAAGGGCACATATAGTGACAAGAAATCATCTTGGTTTGAGGATAGGTTTGGAACTAGTACATAGTTACTATATCCCTTTTTTTTTAGATGGAAAAAGAAGAAGAAAATGAAATGTAATACACTGTAAATGATTTGTGTTAGAGGAGTGTTCGAAGATGCATATATCTCCCCAAATCAACAGCCATTAGCATAAGAGTCCCTAGCTATGGAAAAATGCCATCCTTTGAATACATTTTTATGGGATGTAGCAATAGATTAACCAAAATGTATAGGAATTGATAGAAATGAAACATACAAATAGATTGAAAAACAGATGATGCGATTTCTTCTTTTGAATGAAATTCCCATCTGTTTTTCACATAGTGAAACTGGTGTTCTCAAAGGCCAACGCTGGATCAGGTAGGTTTCTATGCGAGTCCACTCGTTGTTGTGGGGAAAAATGCCTATGCAGGACGATCCTATCCACCTAAGGTGTGACAGTGCCTTAGCAACAAACAGATACAGCCATTCTGGTTTCTTCCTTTATGAAATGTGAAAGAGGGGAGATCAATAGACTTACCGGTGTCTTCTGTTTGTCCCTCGATCTAGATCCTCTTCTCTTTGGGTGTTCACAGCTACTTGCCTCCTCGCTCGCCCAAGAGAACAGCTACTTGATTCCTGCGAGATCACAAGAGAACAGCTACTTGCGACAAGAGAAGAACACAACACAAAGATAGATATTCATATTCATAAATGATTCAGGATTAGAAATAAATCAAATACACTAATATAATCATACATCAAAGATACATCAGTATATAGGAGAAAACCAAGATAGCTTTATTGACAAATAACAAGGTTCAGGAAGAGATACAACCCAGAGGGCTCCAATCCAGCATCTCCTTCCCAGCAGAATGGAATTCCTATCTTCACTTCCCTTCAAAGCATTAAGCACCCAATGATTCCAGTCTCAAACCAACAGCAATTCTTTGCAATAACAAAATTCCAGCCTCTAGATCTCATGGAGAAGAGATCCATATATAGATGTTTGGAGAGAGGATGAGTCAGCTTGAGATCTGACTAGTGTCCTCTCCCTCTATCAGTTCTTGATTCCACTTGGAGGTTCTTGCTTCCACTTGGAGATTTTGGAACCTCTTACTCATCAAAGTCGAATTCCCTGAGGCAAGTGTCATTTTGGAAGCTTCCTGAGCTCTGACACCTTGAGGAATGAGTCTGCCACATGTCCAAACTCGCTCAGCGCAGGTAGCTAGTGTTGGAGTTGACATTCAACGCAGGTAGCCAATGTAGCAGTTGACATTCAGCGCAGATGGTCAGTGGAGCAGTTGACATGATCCTGAATTGACTTGTTTTTGAGCAGTTTCAGGTGGAGAACTTCTGTGAATTGCTGTGGTTTGCTAGCCTTGTTCCTCTAGGGGTAGGAACAACATGTTTAGGGACTTTGGATCCCTTAAATTATTGACATTTCATGCCCAATGTTGTAAGGCACAAAAATGTCTATAACAGTTGCCCCCTAAAGTATGAGGCCATTTATCGGGTGAAATGCTTTATCCAGGAGGGTCCGAAGTTCATCCATTTGTTGGGAGGAGACCTGTAATAAGATACAATACAATACATTATTTTTCATACTGCTTTCATGATCTAGCTGAGGTGGGCATTCCCATGCTCAGCTTTATAAATTCATTTTTGTACATAGAACAGACGATCGTCTGATGGTAGACTGATAATTTTGATGAAATTATCATCCTTTGAGTAGGATGATCATCTGCTGCAATGATGTACATATCAAATGTCTTTATATTTCATGAATATATATCGCAGCCCGGATGGATGAAACTAGATCCGGGGTCTTCAAACTCGTTCGATCTTCACTCTAAGTACAAGTCGATCCATGTGAGAATTGCGCTGAAGTCGAACATGGAAAGACATCGCTTGATTACCGGTCAATGAGGTAAACCGTTAACAAGCGCGAGAGGAATCACCGATAATGATAATGACCCTCAAGGTACTGTAGTACAATTCATGTGGTGTGAATAAAGGACTTGGCGTTGAACACCACGCAAATTCATCTGGTCGAAGGTCATTGATGTATACCTGTCACCGGAAGTGAGAAACTTGCCATTGAGGCATGCAAGCTTCAAAGTACTGAAGGGGTTGTTCCTAGATCAACTTCTTGGATAATGAGCTGATGTCGACAAGAAGCGACCCGTCAAAGGAGGGCCTTAATGAATCCCACATCAGTGACATGGAACGGAGCTAATGATTTTAATGGAGGTGAAAACGATCTGTGACATATGATTCAAGGTGGCGGTCATGAATGGATGAAGGATAATGTATGGCAGTGGATGGGACCCGGTTGACTCTTTTCTGAACGACTTCTCTTGAACATATGGCGACACTGATGCGATGGATCGGTAGCATTACCCCAATTATGGATGGTATGGCGAGACCATGGTGATGTGACCGGTGAATGAAACAACCCAACCCGATTGTGGTACGGAGGAAAAGTGTCATGTTCAAGAGCGACTTGCTACCATCAAAGTTTTCTTTAGTTTTTCTCCCAATTTTTCCCCAGTCATTGCTGACCAGTACCTCTTTATTTTTGTCAAGCTTGAGGAGGATAACATATGCTTGTTCTATAACCTGCCCTTCGGGCAAGCCCATCGCTATGTTTTAACGAGCTTAGCGATAGTGAAACTCGTTCTCGTCTAAAGACAAGTTTGTCGCTATTTAGTGGTTTAACGAGTCTAAAGACAAAGATAACTCGGTCCTTTTCATTTTTAGAGAGTTTGAAAAGGTACATAAAGTTAACTCCAAAATTCCTTTTTCGTCATCTAATCCCTTGAGTCCGAAAAAGTATAAAACAATACAGAAGGGATGAGTTTTCGATAGTTTTAACGAGCCGAACAAAACAAGCGCTCGATCTTTTTGTGCAATAATCCCTCAGGTCCAAAAAGATTAAAATCTAGAGGAGGGATAGCTCTTCCGGTCGCTTTAACGAGCTGGAAGGCCAAAACTCGGCAAACTTTTCATATTTTACGAGTCAGTTGAAAAGAGCTTAAAGAAGACTCGTCTTTTGAGGAACGAGTGATAAACAGGGATAACAGCTGATTCCAGGTACAGGTTGGAATTTTCCAATCACGGCAGTGTCACAAGGATGGCTAGGTGAAATCACTCTTCGCAGCTGTTCCTCAAAATGGGTAAACAATCATATGGAGGTGAACGATCGGCCAAATGAAAAGTGGAGGTGACGGTGCAAACACGACCAAGGCTTTAATGGCTGATAAAGTTACATACACAATGGTTATTTACCGGAATAGGTTCATTTTTTAACGAGCTTGAATGCGCCAAAACACTGCTCAAACTTATGTTTATTTTTTAACGAGCATGAACTATGCGCTAAAACTGCTCGGACCTTGCGTTTATTTTTTAACGAGCATGAACTTTATGCTAAAACTGCTCGTATATACCAGTCATATGATAAGAGTGTCTCATTGGAGATGCTATTTTTTATGGAGCTTCATCTCACGTAAGCTTTGCCCCGGATCCTTTCGTTATGCAAGTTCAGAAATGACTAATCCTACGAGTTTAGAGGGTTAGAGGTCCTAAAAATTTAAAAAATAAATAGTCGCCCCTTGCTTGCACTCCAAAAGGTTTGCATGCCCGCAGGTATAAAACAGAGTTTCAAGGTTACCTCTACTTATTTTCCGTCAAAACATTTGTTCTAACGAGAGAGGCTTACCTCTTTCAGGTTACCCAAAGACTGTCTCGTTCGCGGCTACGAACAAAACACTTCTTCGGCGATGTCTACCAACGGTGAGCGACGACGACCGCCAACTCACATAACTTTGACAAAAGAATCTTATTCTAGAACAACCCCTCTTCCTCTACGGACAGGGTACGGACTAGTCATATTCTCCCGCAGAAACCTACCCTATACCCAAAGTTCTCTGCCGAAGCAGACCAGGACGCATGCCCCCTGGGTTCCAGTCATATCCTCCCAGATTACTTGCGCTCATCAGGAGGACGGACCGTGGGTTGAGACACTTCTTGCGTGAATAGACCATTTAGGGATGGCACATGACTATTTGCGATGCGTGATCCAGGGAATGAAAGTTGGTCCACGAGCTTGACCATTCTTCCTTCATGCGGAAAACACATTACTCTAAAGAGTGATGAGACGATGGCTCCCATGCAATATATATAGTCTCGTCCAAGGAGTAGGTTATAATCCAAGGGTCCTTGAACAACGGTGGATGGCGTGATCGCCTTCACACAGTTTGCATGGAAATCTAGCTTTCCCACTCTGTCCTGGGGCTTCACTTCCGCTAGTTGACGGTGAGCAGTCAACATGGCTATCAGAGGTCGATGCTACCGAATTGTGAAAACGGGGGGACCAGTCTCTTAGTATCTGGGGGATACAGGGACAATCTCGGTGGAAGTGGTCTCCCTTGCATATGACGCATGGCGATTTAGGCCTTGCTAGTGCAGTGTGTGGATTTTTGTCAAACGACGCTTGTTTGCCCCCAGTCGCCTTTGGCTCCTTCTTCTTCTTCTCTTTCTTCTTCTTCTCCTTCTTCTCCTTAGGAACTCGGTTTTTTGTTCTACCAGTTTCGTCAAGCGAAGAGGAAGGAGGGGAGGAAGAATTAGAAGTCGAAGGCTGGTGGGCAACCCTGGTCTGGTCTAACTGTTGACTTGACTGTTCAGGAATGGTGTTGTTCTGAATGACATTGGTTGAAAAGAGCCATACTGGTAGGCCAATTTTCAATCCTGGAAGTGACAAAGTGGCCATGTGGGGCGCACCAACATCTCCCCAAGAGGAGAAGGGACTAGGATTTCCACCAAGGGGAATTCCTTGGTTGGTGTGCTCCATCTTTTCAACCTAAAGATCAACGCGGGAATAAAGGGTGATTGTTCCGTTTAAAATAAATTGTTAACGACGCTTTAGACACAACTTGCTTTTTCACTTTTAAAGAGTCGAGAAAAAGCTAAAGATGACTCTAGTCTCCTTCGATGTTTTAACGAGCCCGAAGTGACAAATGCTCGGATGGACTTTTTCTGTTATAGAGTCTGAAAAAGGCCAAAAGAAACTGCTCTGGAGTTCTAGGCAAAGGGTGTGCCAAACTTTTCACAAAACCGCAGAATACTTTTTAAGGTACGGGTGGTCGATCTTCGTGAATGCTGTGTTCACTGCATTGCGATCAGTAGGGCGGCCGACACGGTTTCCTAAGGATAAAGGTTAAATTCCTATAGGGGTCTCCCAATATATATGCGACGGTATGTGGGAGCACAATCCGTACTAGCACTATCGTCCCTCAAGAGGAATCACCCACCTTCCACGAGATCGACAGTCACTAGGCTTAACGACGCCGGAACACGTCTCTAGCCTAGACCTCTATGTTGTGCGTTATGTTGCAAAGCGTTGTTAAGTTCATTCAGTTTATTTTAAGTTGATATTTTTAGAAGTTTGCCTTTCTGGATCACCACGAGATGTATGGTACAATTCCTAAATGCAGTCTAAGATGATAAGCAAGCTTTATTATCTTTTCAACTTTGAAAATCCTAGCTACTAAGGGAAAAGAAAGACACCATCTTTTCTCAAAGAGCACTCAGCACACTCTAATGCACTTTTTCCTGAATCAAGCATGCAAACTTATCAAAATGCAAATGCACAATGCAGGTGTTTGTTTTCCGCTTTCTTAGTATTGATGCCGACAAAGAAAGCTTTTTGTACAACTTTGAATTTGCTTTTAAATGACAAGTAAAAACAAGTTTACTTTTTCCGAAATCAACAAGGGTAGAAGAGATTACAATCACTTTGCGATTTTCGAAATGAATACTTGTTTCGACACTTAAAAGAGACAAACTCAAACCAATAAGCAAAATCAAATGTATAATCAACTGCAAATAGCCAATGAACTCTCTCCTAAGATCACAATCAATCAGATCTGAATCAAGGGCTACAGGATGATTATTTCACTCATGCAAAGGAAAACTGTAAATGACGTAAAAACACATAAAAACACTCACAGTCTTTTTGTACAAAAGGAGGCAAAATTCAAGCAAAGAAAAGGAGTTATCAGACTGGTACCTATGCTGGCAAAAGGCTGCAAAAAAAAGAGATCAAAACAGGGCAACAGACAGCAGAGAACCCCAGCTGCACAAGGCTAAACTGGTTCAGCGCAAGTCCAACACTGTGGAGTTGACATTCAGCGCAGGTAGCCTTCATGGGACCTACGTTGAAATGCAGACTACCTTCACGGTGTCTGCGCTGAAGGAGAAACTCTCGTTTCCCCTGGGTTCTGGGTCACAAAATGCTCAAAAATCAACTGTTTCAGGCCAAATCAGAAACACAAGAAAGGTATAATCAAAGGGATGCTTTGAGAGGGTACTAAGATCTATCACAAAGGATCATCAAATCATTTGTGAGTCCATTGTTCAGATCATAGACAAGTCCAGTGATTGGATCAAGGCAGCAACTGTCTACTTTTCATCCGGGAAAGATGCAGTTCGATTGTTGCTGTCAAGTCTATGAAACAAACAATGATGTAAACACAAATAAAATGACTAAAACAAATCTCCCCAGTGGAGTCGCCAATTTGTTCTGGGGAAAAATGCCTATGCAGGACGATCCTATCCACCTAAGGTGTGATAGTGCCTTAGCAACAAACAGATACAGCCATTCTGGTTTCTTCCTTTATGAAATGTGAAAGAGGGGAGATCAATAGACTTACCGGTGTCTTCCGTTTGTCCCTCGATCTAGATCCTCTTCTCTTTGGGTGTTCACAGCTACTTGCCTCCTCGCTCGCCCAAGAGAACAGCTACTTGATTCCTGCGAGATCACAAGAGAACAACTACTTGCGATAAGAGAAGAACACAACACAAAGATAGATATTCATATTCATAAATGATTCAGGATTAGAAATAAATCAAATACACTAATACAATCATACATCAAAGATACATCAGTATATAGGAGAAAACCAAGATAGCTTTATTGACAAATAACAAGGTTCAGGAAGAGATACAACCCAGAGGGCTCCAATCCAGCATCTCCTTCCCAGCAGAATGGAATTCCTATCTTCACCTCCCTTCAAAGCATTAAGCACCCAATGATTCCAGTCTCAAACCAACAACAATTCTTTGCAATAACAAAATTCCAACCTCTAGATCTCATGGAGAAGAGATCCATATATAGATGTTTGGAGAGAGGATGAGTCAGCTTGATATCTGACTAGTGTCCTCTCCCTCTGTCAGTTCTTGATTCCACTTGGAGGTTCTTGCTTCCACTTGGAGATTTTGGAACCTCTTACTCATCAAAGTCGAATTCCCTGAGGCAAGTGTCATTTTGGAAGCTTCCTGAGCTCTGACACCTTGAGGAATGAGTCTGCCACATGTCCAAACTCGCTCAGTGCAGGTAGCTAGTGTTGGAGTTGACATTCAACGCAGGTAGCCAGTGTAGCAGTTGACATTCAGCGCAGATGGTCAGTGGAGCAGTTGACATGATCTTGAATTGACTTGTTTTTGAGCAGTTTCAGGTGGAGAACTTCTGTGAATTACTGTGGTTTGCTAGCCTTGTTCCTCTAGGGGTAGGAACAACATGTTTAGGGACTTTGGATCCCTTAGATTATTGACATTTCATGCCCAATGCTGTAAGGCACAAAAATGTCTATAACACTCGTCTCGACGGTTTCAAATTTTCTATTCTCAGGAAATTTGATACACCTTGGTAAATATCATTTATTTTTATTTTATTTCATTTTTTTTGTAAAAAAAAAAAAAAAAAAAGAACATTGGCTCTTGCCGAGTTTTGTTTCTGGTAATTTATTGATTCAAGCTTTAATTTACAAAATATGGATATATGTGAGATAATGTTCAGGAAACATATTAAGCGAAACCAAGCAAATATCAAATTACACTTTGGGATTGTAAGAGACAAATTGGTAAGCAAAATATGAAAATAATCTTGGATGGACCTTATACATGTAGGAAGCACTCCATTGTGTTATCTGATGTACAGACAGTGAGAGGTGGTCTGCGTTATATCATTTAAAATCTCATAGAATATTAAAGATCCAATAAATTGGATGCGATAAGGAACAGATTTTTGGTAAAATTTGCCAACAAGCAGCTGAATTTGTTAGCAACTTCAATAGGAAAAATAATGAATTTCAATTATGAATGAAATTTTCTAAAATTATGAACTTGGTTTGATTAAGCAGTTAAGGCAATTTTTATTGCAGGTTATTCAATGGTCAAAGCAAAATTCCTGAGAGTTGTACCACACATAGATGAAAAAATTGGCTGAATGCCATTGGAAGACCCAAGTAACGCCAGAAACCATACTTGATAACCTTAGTATCCTATAATTAAATATCTCAAATGATAGAAATGTAGACAAGGAGAAGGTAATTGGACTGTTGACAAGGGTCAATAATATGATCTATCGTGTATACAGCTTTGTTGCTGCTTTTTGCAATAGAGAAGAAATTGAATTCAACTCCAGGAAGAGATTCTGCTTGCAGGAAGGGAGGAAAGGTTTCACATTAATGTCCATCAATGACCAATAAGTAATAAATGAGACTAAAGATGGATCATGTTAAGTACCCCAAGGAAGTACCTATGCCATCTTTGAAAAAAACACAAAATGTAAGCGTACAAGCACCATAAAAAAAAGTATACAACATAACATATGGCTACAAGATAGAGGGATGCCATTGAAATCTTTACTGCTACCAATAGACAATAATGCCATCTCCTTTCATAGTTGTATGTATGAAGATGCCATGTGAAGAAGAGCATGTAGTTTTAGAAGGATGAGGGAAGGAGAATATGATAAAGATGAATGTGAGTGTGATGAGTTTCTTATAACCAAATGATGTAACTTTTTTTTTAAAGTAGGTAGGCTTCAAGGTCCAGATTTTGAACCTATGCTCTGATACCACATGTGAGGCTCCATCCTAGGGTCCTCTACCAAAACTACATTCTCTAATTTCAAATACAATAAATGGGCAATAATTTATTGGCAATTTTAAAAAAGAAGAAGAAAAAATACCATTTAAATTTTATTTCCTACAATTAAATAGTGAGCATTTCATTTCAATCACTTACATGAGTAATCTATGAATAGAGGAATACTTGTCCCGATAGCCTGGTTGAGATGCCCCTGAGCTCCTAATCCAGTTGAGATGCTCCTCTTGACTACCAACTGGATTTACCTCCCAGCCAACTAGGAAGTATTTCCTAGCCCAGGAAACCTCTACAGGTTCCCTAGCCCTCCAAGCCCAAGTCCAACCAGATGTAGTGTGTGTCCAAGATAACAATACTCTCCTTCTCTCCCTTCTCCCTTCTCCACCTTCCTCCCAAAACAAATCCTCCAAAACCACAACCAAACCAAAACAAAAGCAAGACCAAGGATCCCCCCCTCCTCCCCTCATCCTTCCCCTATTATGCCCCCTTCCCTTCTCCACCTCAACCTCCTCTCATTATTGTCATAACTTCTCCCTCATCCTTACATTTGACTTCTCTTCTCCCAAGTAAACATGAGAGGACATTTGGGGATGTGATATGAATATAAAATTGGGTAATTAATTGGAGAGGACCATGTCTTCTCCTAAGTAAATATTTTGGGGATGAGAGACGAATATATAAATTGGTAATTAATTGGAGAGGACCATGTCTTCTCCCAAGTAAATATGAGAGGACATTTTGGGAATGAGTTATGAATATATATATATATATATATATATATATTGGTAATTAATTGGAGAGGACTATGTCTTCTCAAAATTTGAAAATTTGGGGAGGTAAATTGGGAATAATAACAAAATTTATATCAATACTGAATTTACAGTTTTACTAATGTAGGTATGTACCAATATTTCTTGATAATTATAAGTCATTATTTTAAGGTGATTTAAACCCTAGTAAAATTTTCATGATAAGATTAAGTAGGAATTATAGGGAGGGGTATGTGATATCACTTCAAGAGTACTTGTTGCACATGGGTGAAGGTAGAAGCTAACATCCATTGATTGTGGGAGGAGTCCATACATTAAACCATATCGATGAGTGGTAACATCCCCTCTTTGAAATAGCCAAGTTACATAACACCTTAATACTATTTGCAACACTTATTACACCTTACATGTCCCTTACCAAATATTCATCGAATTCAACATTACCAAATGTCTACAACATATGTTATTTTGTCTAGCCTCTAATAGCATTGATCCTTTTATTTGAACTTAAATCTTTAACCGTAGCTAGTGGTGAAGTAGTACCTTTTCCCTCTATATGATAATTCTATTGAATATTTTCATTTAGATTATCTTCACCAACTAATTGGTTTATCTCTTCATTTGAGGCATGTTTTTCTAGCTGGCTACCCCTAGTCATTAATCTTCTTTCCATTCTTATACTAGCAACATAATTCCCTCTTACCATCATTGAAAAAACATATAAACATACTAATGATAAGAACATACAAGTAATTTCACTGAGACACACTCTACAACCCAGTATAGGGGAGATGTGTAGGTGTAATGTAATGTAATGCTGGGAAGTATGTCAACATTTTTTAAATGTCGAGAATATATATATATATATATATATATATAGATATAGGTGTAATGTAAGGAAGTAAGTAAGTAAGTAAGAGGTAAAATGCAAAATGTATGGGGAGATAATCACAGAGTTGGAGAGTGAAGAAACATAGGGAGGTGGGAAAGTAAAGGAGAGATATGAAGGAAGGGAGAGAGGACTTGGGAGAGAGAATGATAGAGGAAGAGAGAGATAGATGAAGTTGAAAGGCGAGAGAGGGGGAGGGAAGAAGAAAGACATACAGAGAAAGCTGGAGAGAGAGAGAGAGGGAATGACCAGGGAGAAATGGAGAGAGTGTGGGGGAGAGAGGAGAGAAAGAGGGAAGAGAAAGAGAATGAGAGAGAGGGAGAGAAGGAATAGATATAGAGGGAAGGGGAAGAGAGAGGGGGGGAGAGGAAGAGGGAGGGAAAGAGAGATATATAAATATGGAGAGAGACTATGTATACTTGGGGAGTGAGATAGAGAGACAAAGAAGGATAGATGGAGAAAGATAGGTATATATATGGAGTAGGGAGTGTTAGAACTTTGTAATTCCTCCAAGATGAGGAGGGAACCCAAAGGTAACCACAAACCAATATTTAGAGCTGGAAGCTAACCCTTCTAAACCCAGAGAGGGCTCTCTCTTATGGAATCTTCTAAATCTTAGGCTAGGTCTATAGATTAAGGCAGAATAATTTCAACAGTTTGATGGTAGAGGAGAGGGAAAACCCATTGGGCATGGAGTCAATTTAAGCTAATGAATTTCATTGAGTAGATGGGAAAATGAAGGATCCTTACACAAAGGCAAGGTAGGAAATCCTTATGGTATCTTTGTCAAATTTCGTTGTAGAGAGGTGAGTAGAGGAACAATGAAATTTATAATATCTAAAGCATCTAGCTAAGGATTAATTTTAGATATTATGATGTTTAGCTACTTATAGCAGAGTACCTTAAAATGAATTCTGAAATAATTTATTTTAACTAAACACTAAATATATAAAATTTAATCATGGATATAACAGAATGTAAAGAAACATAAACATGCGATAAACATCACCATAAATGATTGACACATGAATCCATGAACAAGTAGAATTTAGCCTTCATCATTCACTAAAATTTTTAATAAAATTGTACAATGCACATTGTCTCGTCTCTCACAGACATTAAACAAATTCCAAAAAAACCCTTTTTTATCTTCCTTCATCCCAGATATATATATATTATGTCCTACGGAACTCAAAATCCATCCTTTTTCCAATGATAGGAAGAGGTTAAAATACTTTATGAATAAAACATTTGTAAAATCTTCACATATCCTACTATCTAGGGTTTGATTTTTGACTAACTAAAAATATGTTAAATGAAAATTAAATCATGGGATTTGGTAGAAAAATCTTCAAAATACATCATCCAAATCAATTCGGAGCCAATTATGCCAAGTTGGAGGTCCAACAAGTTGAATTCCAAAAAATTCTAGAACTATGTCAAAAAATCTGGCTTGGCGACATTGTGAAAAATGAGTCTCAAAGTGACACATCTAATTCCCAGAATGTAACACCTGTGTAAAAACTGATATCTTTTTATTTATTTATCTTGTTTTTGTGAGAAACCTCTCTCTGGTTTAGAAAATTCATCTCCAGCCCCTTAGAAACCGCGCCCAAAGATCATGACTAAAATAGGAAATCATGAAATCTGAAACATACACTGTAAAGTTTAATTTGAATCTTCCAATATATGAAACTTGTGAAGAAAATTAAGGAGGTTTTTGTTATTTATCTCGTTCTTGACAAAAACCTCTTTTGTTTTTTCCAAATCCATTTCTAGTTGTTCAAATTATGATTTTGAAAATGATGACAAAAATAACCTGTGCGCAACGAACTTCCTTTTCATACACCTATGACTAAAATTTCACATATAAAACCTATGGATGTGAATTTTCAAGACACTTAAGGAAAATTTTCATAACCATATAAACTTTTTTCAAGATTTCTGGAGTTGGATTGAAAGGTTAAATTGTTGACTGTGTAGAAGTGCAACAAATTTGTTGCGTTACTTCTTTCTTCAGAAAAAATGTAGAAATAAAACAAAACAAACTCACCATTTTCATGCTTCTAATCATCTCCTATACTTATCAGTGTTTCAAACAGGTGGAAGACAACTCCCTAAACATAAAATACCTATTAAAAAACATATATCCAAATTTCAAACCTCCCTTCTTGAAAATCATCACCTACAACAAAAGCACAACAACTAAGTGCAACAAATTTCACTTGCATGAGTTTGACTAAATGTTGAAGACTCTAACCGAGTAAAATATTTGATGGATGATGTTTAAAATCTCTAATAGCTTCTTGGACCTCCATACATATGAAATAGTTCCAAAAACCTTGATCGTTTACTAAATCTTAATGCCTTTGATAGTGGTGCAACAAATCCCCTGCAGCCAAAGCACAAAAACTTCTTGTTTGATTTTCAGGGCATATTAGGGGGATGAGTAACATGTTGAATGGGTTTTTTGAAAGCTAAAAAATGCCTTTATAATTCTCCATGTGGTCCAGGACTCCCTTTAACTTCAATGATGCCTTTTTAAATCATAATTTTCAAGCACATCGCAAAGGAGAAGTGCAACAACAACTTTTGGTGACAAGGATATGATGTTTTATCTAATTTGACCTTTCTAATAACTGAAAATACACCACTAACTTGACTCAACGATGAAAAAATGAAACCCACTATCATCTTTATTCATGACTTGGATGGCACATTAACCCTAGACTTGCTAAACCTAGATCTTTTAAGACATTAATAACTTGATTTATTTTAGCACTCAAACTTTAGTATATCCTATCCTGAATTGACACTCTTCACAAAAAGTAAGGACTTGATTTCTATGAGATCATAGAAACACTTTACAAATTGACCATAATAATAGAAATACCAAAATTGATTTTGATTACTATAACATAGGAATCTAACATTGGTTCCAATGGGGATGTCATCCTCCCTGTGAGTTTCCAAAGAACACCGTAGACTAGTAGCCTGATCCATTGGGTTTCTCTCAAACCCACAACATGTCCCCGCTCTGCAAGCCTAAGAACCAAAATTAAAATCTAAACTGAACTGTACACTAGAACTATACATGCTGTAGACTAAAATTTGAAACTGTTGAAATTGAAGCTAAAAACTACTGAAAACTGAAACTGAAATCTGCTACAAATCATGCTCATAGTGTTGATCTTATTATCACACCATTTCCTACTCTAACTGGCTGAATAATTGCTGAAATGAAGTGAAAAGAAAATTCTAATGAAGCCAATCAAGTAGCTGCTCAGATAGTATGGCTTTTTCACCATGATTTAACATTATAAAAACCGAACAATATAAGAGCAAAGGCAATTGATAATATATTTGATCCCCACAATTTAAACATAACTAAAATTAATGCTGAAAATTACTTCCATATAGATAGTTATAGGATCATTAAAGGCATCAATGTCATAGTTTGATTGTTGATCCTCAAGGAATTCTACAATTTGATTGTCATGGTTGGATAGTTCATATGTGCTCTCTTTGCCAACATATGGTTTTACTTATGAATCATCAAACGCATTCCCGAAAACAAAATGTTCTTCAATCTCACCAAATCCTTTTTTTTTGGATGAATAAGGTTTTCAAAGGATTGACTTCAATCTTAGAAATTATGGGACTGTATTTGGACCTCTAAAACCTCAAGATATTTTACAAGATTTTCAGCAAATGTTTCTAAAAAGTCGATCTTAGCTTCTAAGCTACATTTTCCTGACTTTAAATAAATAGACAAAATCTCTGAAAAAACTTCATCAATTTGATCATCATCAAAATTGTCCCAATATTCCTTAAAACCTTCAATAGAAACAATAAATTTAACATACCTTGTCATCTCGATTAACTAGGCAACTGGATCTGAAATTATGCTCTGAATTCCTTGGATAGTGGAGTCACCATAGATTTTCTAAACTCAAGACTGTTTGGCAATGGTGTTTCCAGGTGAATAATGTGAAACCTTCTTGTTTTTGATCAATGTTCACCATCAATTATCAAATCTAAAACTTGATGGTTCTTTCTTGGGAAATATGGAACCTTTTGCTCCTCGACAACGACACCATTATATTAGCACTTTGTAATTCCTCCGGGCTCAGGAGAAAAACCTGTTGGGTAATCTAATTGTTAGTTAAATTACTTGTCATTAAATTGTCAAACTCGGGGTTCGTTAACTTGTGAAGTATACGTGCACAATATATGCTAGGAATCAACTTTCAATTTCAAAATAGAATACTGATCTATTGAAAGAAATGGAAAAATTGAAATAAAACATATTCATGAAAAATGTCTAAGATGATTATGCACACACTTTATTTTTCAAAAGTCTCAAATTCGGAACTTGGAAAGCAATTTTTTAATCTATGAAATTGAAATGACAATTGACATGAAAGTAAACTTACTCTATTGACATGAAAATAAATATATTTTAATGACATGAAAGTAAATCTATTTTACTAAAAGGAAAGTAAATCTCTTCTAATGACTTGAAAGTAACAAATCCTATACTGAGAAATCATTGAATTCCGAAACTATGAAATTTAAAGGCAACCTATTCTGAAAGTAATGAGAGATCAATCGAAATTACTAATGTGTGCATTTTCAAATTAGAATCATTCATGAGTATCTATCAAACAAATTGAAAAGCAATGGATCAATGAAATGAGAGAAATAATGCTTAACCTACATAATAAGATAAATGGAATGAGCATGAAAAAATGTAAACAATGCATCTAATTAAAAGATATAAAATGAATCATAAAAAAAACTAATCTATATTTAAAAAATGAAGCATTAAAATGCATCTCATACTCATTAGGTGGTCATTCTAAAGTACATGAGAGGTGGAAAGTTGAGAAAACTATTGATCAAACACCAACCATATCAAAGTGAACTACAATGGTATTCATTACATCAATCATAAGAATAGCGTTAATCCTCAACATCCAAACTCTACAATGAAGAATGAGCATCGCTCCCAAACTTTTCACACCTTTTGATAGGAGTAGGCACCAGGGAAAATTTTAGGGGCTAATATTCACAGATGGGCTAATTTTCCATGATTTTTCCAAAAAAAGATTTGCCAATTTCCATTTTTTCTAAAAATGATTCGCCCACATTTTATAGTACAAAACTATTTTACACTAAAATTCACCAAAAAATTATATAGACTTAATATAAAATCATTAGAAATCTAAATATTTTTACAAAAATATTGTCAAACATTTTACAATGTGCATATTAGGGACTAGTAAGATTCGCCAAGATTTATAAACTTTAATATAAACTTCCACCCTTAAAATTTTCCTTGGTAGGCACTCTTATTTATACAAAAACTAATATAACTAACTCATAAATATAGATCCACAAATATCTCCTAGATCCAAAAATTTCTCATGTGGTTACAACCATGTGTTGACATCTAGAAATTAGCACCTCTTCATATCCTCTCACAAATCTCTCCTAGCTTTTATAGGAGGCACTTAATAAAAATTCTATGATCTTTGTCCATGAAATATGCTTGACCAATGATCTCAAATATTCCTCAAATCTTCAAAAGTTTGAAGAGGAAATTCGAATTTGAGTCTTGGAGGCCAAATATTACTTTCTTGGAATCTTCAAATATGCCTACACATGTCACAAAACTCTTCCAAATTTTATATATAAGTGAGTACATGTTATCTTTCTAATATTTAACAATAAATTCACTAAAAATACCGAAACAAATGTATTGGAAAATAATGTGCCTAAACCCATATTTAATTATGTAGATGGTCTTAGTGCGTGGTTATGGAGCTACCAAATATGATTCTGAAACCAAGTGAAAGAAAAGAGGGTGAAATGAATGATATTTTGGAGACCCAACATTGCCCTAAATAAATATGTATCATCTCCTCATGCAACTTTGCATTAATTCTCAAGGATTGTAGCCTTTTATGAGGTAGAAGATTAATTAATTTTGTGACTTTGAGATACTCTTTAAGACTTGCATCTTTTGGAAAGTCTTCTTTATCTGAAAGATATCTAAGTGGCAACACTTTATGGTTGGTTCTTGTGTGGAAACCATATCTATTTCAAGTGTTAGTTCTTTTGTGACAACACTTCTATTTTATTTTTCTTCTTGCTACAACAAATAATATTTAAGAATGTATTCACAATGAAGACCTATTCATATACATATTAATTAATCCTTTCTCATAATTTGAATCTTTTAAAAAACATATCCATATTTAGAGAACCAAAAATAGCAACAACATTCAATTGGGAGAATCATGTTGGTCAAGAATTTATGAGGTTATGGAATATGGAAATGAAAAAAGGTAATGAATATCCTCCCCAACTAAAGGTGTTTTCTATTCTTTGAAAATGAGGAAAGGAATTTTGCATGGGAAAATTTTCAATTACATATCTTTTAGCATTCAAGGAATCAATGATTAAATATTAGAAAACAACATACCTTCACCTACCTAAAAATTCAATAAGCTTTGTATGTGTGGGATCATGGTTGTTACTATTGGATCATAGAATGTGAAGTGAAATAATTTGATCTGCTTCTTCATCACTTGCCTATATGAATAGTGGATGAAATATGAAATTGGAATATTTGTGCCTTCTTATTGTTGGGACTGTGACTGAACTCTAAAACTGAATTTTGATTTATTGGAAAACTATTGCAAGTTGTTGGAATCATATAGTCTTCATTCATATCCACGTCGTGGCATAATTCTTTTCTATGTGAATAATTTTTTTTTATGTCGGACATAGAAATAAATTTTTAGATCACCGAACATTAATGAATGTCATTAACCAACACGATACGAATCACCCTTAATGTCAATGAGAGTCAAGATGCCCAAGTACATCTTTCTAGGTATGAATAAATGAGTTGAATTCAAGTCACCTAGAAGATACAACAAATAGGGGACATTGATGTATTCCCAATATTCATTGGTGAGAGAACTTGCCATTAAGGCATGAAAGCCTCAAGTTACCAAAAATAACTCTATTCTTAAACCCAGATAATGTGCTAAAGTCAATGGGTCAAGACTTGCTAGAAGGAGGGACTTACTCAATCCCTCATCGTCTAACACAAGAATAAAGTAATGATTTAAAGGACAATAGATGAAAGATTTGCATTTATGAAGCAGGTTTTATTTGGCAAAAGGAAAAGGACAATGAGGTAGCTCAACATTGTAAGTGAGCTAAATGACTTTATTCATCGGTTAGGGATGAAATGTAAGTGAGGCAAGAAAGTGTGAAATTTGCAAAGGGAAAATGGTTTTGCAGTCATAGTAGTAGGAAGATGGAAATTCATGGATGGATAGTAAGCGTAGAAAGAGGAAAATGAATGAGTAGAAATGGGACTATGGATGTGATTTGATATGGACTTGAATTTTTCATGTTTTATTGAAAAAAATATTGGTCTTTGAGAAACAAGTATGCATAGATTAGTCTTCTTTGATCATCTTGAAACTTGCAAAATACTAGCACTAATTTTCAATCAAACGTAAGATTCGCGAAGGAAAGAGGTGATCAGTCTCTCTTCATATGATATATACACAAAAAATTCATAGATAGTGCTAATAATACAGTTCAAGGAAGATAAAATAAAAAATAAATGCACTTTCACCTGTTGGGAAGTGATACATCTTGGAATACCTGTCAATGTTTCATTGATAATTTCTTCATTTGATATCGAATTTCAGTTATTCAAAAACAAGGTTAAAGAAAACTCATATTATGAACATGTTTTAATGATTTAATTATTTTTCCAAGTCCAAATGTTGTAAAATCCATAAAAAATGACCATTTTTTTATTATCTCAAATGCTAATGAAAACTATCTCATTGCAAGTTACTCATCTAGATATTTCCAACGACGCTTGAGTCACGTCAAACGGGCATCATATGAGAGTTATAGTTGTTTGAAATATTAGAAAAATAATGAAAATGGAGGCGTGGGTGCAACATGTCAGTATCATGTGATGTGGAAGTTGACCATGTAGGCTAACATGACAGAGTGATGTGGAATTTTGATTGGACAGAGTGACATGGTAGATAGTTGAGCGATGACTTTGTAATGTTGACCAATAATATGCTGGCACATGGACCAATCCATTGTCACCATGTGGCAACAAAATTGTTTCCTAGTTAAGAGTTGGCAAAATTGTTGAGCAATTAATAAATTTTGTCCTCGATTAGATTTGAACTAATAACCTCAAGTTTTAGCTCTCTAAACCCCACTTGTGCTCCTTGTTCACAAATATCCATTTTATTGTAGATCTTCCTGCCAATGGTTAGTGAATAAGGTGCCTCTAACTGCACCACCAAATCAAAATTTCCAAAGAAAATAAATGAAATCAAAAACCCAAAAACACTACCAAGCTTGGTTTTATTTCCCTATTCTATTCTACTCTATTTTTAAAAAGACAATATTTTTTTTAAGTATATGAGTATTTCCAATGAAGCCATTTACGGATCAAAATATCTAGTATGCTCATATCCAAATTTGAAAGATATACCTCAATATTCATTAGGATATGAGAGACCAATTGTACATTTGGATTAGGTGATATGTTTTGTTTAATAATTAAAGAATGTTGTGGTGTAGTCACTTTTTGAAACCAATATTCAATGTAGTCCTTCCTCTCCAATAAATGCTTGGTCATCATTATAAATCTCTTGTTCATAAATGGATTAGTGTCGAAACTTTTATAGTACAAAATTGATTGAAATTTATGCATCTAAATGATTTTTACCATGAATTTTAACTTTGCATGAAGAAAAAATTTGAAGCTAAAAAGGAATTCTAAATTGAAAGTTAACCCTAATGTATACTTTCCCGGAAATGACGCCAAAATTTTTGGATAATTTAATTGTTATTTAAATTACTTGGCATTAAATTTTCAAAACTGAGGTTCGTCAACTTGTGAAGTATACGTGCACAATATATGTTAGGAATCAACTTTCAATTTCAAAACAGAATCCTAATCTATTGAAAGAAATGGAAAAACTGAAATAAAACCTATTCACGAAAAATGTCTAAGATGAGTATGCACACACTTTCTTTTTCAAAAGTCTCAAATTCAGAACTTGGAAATCAACTTTTTAATCTATGAAGTTAAAATGAAAATTTACATGAAATTAAACTTACTCTATTTACATATAAATAAATCTATTCGAGTATCATGAAAGTAAATCTATTTTACCAACAAGAAAGCAATTTTATTCTAATGACTTCAAAGTAGCAAATCCTATACTACGAAAGCATTGAATTCTGAAACTATGATATATCAATTGAAATTACTAAAAGTAGTGATATATCAATTGAAATTACTAATGTGTGCATTCTCAAATTAGAATCATTCATGAGTATCTATGAAACAAATTGAAAATCAATGGATCTATGAAATGAGAACAATAATGCTTAACCTACAAAAGAAGATAAATGGAATGAGCGTGAAAGAATGTAAGCAATGCATATAATTAAAGGACTTAAAATGAAGCATAAAAAAAACTAATATATCTTTAAAAAATGAAACATTAGAATGCATCTCATACTCAGTAGGTGGCCACTCTAAAGTACATGAGAGGTGGAAAGTTGAGAAAACTATTGATCAAAAACCAACCATATCAAAGTGAACTACAATGGTATTCATTACATCAGTCATAAGCATAGTGTTAATCATTAACATCCAAAAATCTACAATGAAGCATGAGCATAGTTCCCAATGTTTTCACACCTTTTGAGATGAATAGGCACTCTTAAGAAATATAACTAACTCATAAATGTAGATCCACAAATCTCTCCAAGATCCATAAATATCTCATGTGCTTACAACCATGTATTGACATCTAGCAATTGGCACCTCTTCATATCCTCTCACAAATATATCTTACCTTTGATAGGAGACACTTAAGAAAACTTCTATGATCTTTCTCCATAAAATGTGTTTGACCAATGATCTCAAATCTTCAAGAGTTTGAAGAGGAAATTCGAATTTGAGTCTTGGAAGCCAAATATGACTATATTGAAAGCTTCAAATATGCCTACACATGTCACAAAACTCATCCAACTTTTATATATAAGTGAGTACATGTTATTTTTGTAATATTTAACCACAGATTCACTCAAAATACCAAAATAAATGTATTGGAAAGTAATGTGCCTAAACCTGTATATAATTATGAAGATGGTCTTAGTGCATTGTTATGGAGTTGCAGATAATGGTAGATTCTAAAACAAAGTGAAAGGAAAGAGGGTCAAATTAATGATATTTTGGAGACCCAACAAAATCCAAAGGTAACTAGAAACCAATCTTTAGGGCTTGAAGCTAGGCCTTCCAAACCCAGAGAGTGCTCTCTCTTATGGAATCTTCTGGATCCTAGGCTAGATCTATAGATTAAGGTAGAATAATTTCAATAGTTTGGTGGCAGGGGAGAGGGAAAATCCATTGGGCACGGAATTAGTTCAAGTTAATGATTTTTAGTGAATATATGGGAAAATCAAGGATCCTTATACAAAGGCAAGGTAGGAAATCCTTATGGTGTCTTTGTCAAATTTCATATAGAGAGGTGAGTAGAGGAACAATGAAATTTATAATATCTGAAGCATCTAGCTGAGGATGAATTTTGGATATTATAATGGAAGAAAAACACTGAAATTGTTAGCTACTTATAACAGAGCACCTGAAAGTGAATTCTGATATAATTTATTTTAAATAAACACTGAAGATATAACATTTAAGCATGGCTATAACAAAATATAAAGAAACATAAACAAGAAATAAAAATCATCATAAATTATGGACACAGGAATCTCTGAACAAGTAGACTTCATCCCTCATCATTCACTGAAATTTTAAATAAAATTGTACAATGCACATTGTCTCTTCTCTATCACACAATCCCCAACTTCCAAAAAATCCCTTTTTTATCTTCCTTCATCCCAAATACATATTCTATCCTAAGGAAGTCAAAATCCATCCTTTTTCCAATGATAGGAAGAGGTTACAATACATTAGGAATAAAATATTTCCAAAATTTGCCCATAACCTACTATCTAGGTTTTGATTTTTGACTAACTAAATATATGCTAATTGAAAATAAAATCATGGTATTTGGTAGAAAAATATTCAAATTTCATCATCCAAATAAATTTGGAGTCAACTATTCTAAGTTGGAGGTACACCAAGTCGAATTCCAAAAAATTCTAGAACTCTGTCAACAAATTTGCCTTGGTGAACTTGTGAAAAATGAGTCTCAAAGTGACACCCGTCATTCCAAAAATGTAACACCTATGTAAAATAAGAGAGGTTTATTTTATCTATCTTTTTATTGAGAGAAACCTCTCTCCATTTTCGAAAATTATTCTCCCTATCCTTAGAATTGCGCCCAAAGATCATGACTGAAATAGGAAATGACAAAATCTGAAAAATAGTTCGTAACGTTTCATTCTAATATTCCAATATATGAAAACTATGAAGAAACTGAAGGATGTTTTTGTTACTTTTCGCGTGTTTGAGAAAAAACACTTTTTGTTTTTCAAACTCCATTTCCAATTTTTGAGAATCTGATTTTAAAAATGATGACAAAAACATTTTATGCGCAGTGAACTTCCTTTTCATACACCTGTGACTAAACTTGCACATATAAAACTTGTGGATGTGAATATTCAAGATACTTAAGGACACTTTTCATAACCATATAAACTAATTTTAAGAGGTCTGGGGTCAGATTGAAAGGTTAAATTGATGACTCTATAGAAGTGCCACAAATTTGTTGTGTTACTTCTTTCTTCAGAAAAAACGCAACAATAAAACGTAACAAATTCATCATTTTCATCCTTTTAATAATATCCTATACTTCTGAGTGTGCCAGACATGTGGAAGACAACTCTGTAAACATCAACTTCATATTAAAAATATCTATCCAAATTGCAAACCTTGCTTCTTGAAAATCATCATCTATAAAAAAAGCGCAACAAATTTCACTTCCATGAGTTTGACCAAATGTTGAAGTCTCTGACTAAGTAAAATAGTTGATGGATGATTTTTACAATCTAAAATACCTTCTTGGACCTCTATACATAGGAAATGGTGTCAAAAACCCTGATATTTTACCAAATCTTAATGCCTTTGACAGTAGCACGGCAAATCCCTTACAACCAAAATGCATCAACTTCTTGTTTGATTTTCAGAGCATCTGAGGGGGATGAGTAACATGATGAATGTGTTTTTTGAAAGCCAAAACATGCCTTTATAGTCCTCCACACAGTCGACGACTCCCTTTAACTTCGATGATGACTTTTCAAATCAAAGTGTTCAAGCGCAGTGTAAAGGAGAAGCGCAACAAAAATTTGTTGTGATAAGGATATGATTTGTTATCTGATTTCACCTTGAAACTGACTGAAAATACACAACTAACTTGAACCAATGGTGAAAAACAAAAACCCACTATTATCTTTATTCATGACTTGGATGACACATTAACCCTAGAATTGCTAAACCTAGATCATTTAAGACATTGACAACTTGATTTCTTTCACCACTCGAAATTTACTATATCCTATCCTAAATTGACACTAAGAATTGATCTCATACTCTTCACAAAAATTAAGGAATTGATCTCTATGAAATCATAGAAACACTTTACGAATTGACTAAAATAATAAAAAGACCAACTTGATTTTGATTACTATAACATAGGACTCTAACAAGCGGGAGAGGGAATAAGGGAGAAAGATAGAGAGGGAGGGAGGGAGTGATAGATAGATATGGAGAGAGTGTGTGTGTGTTTGTGTTTTGGGGGTGACATAGAGATAAAATAAGGAGAGATGGAGGGATATTTGAGAGAGAGAGAGAGGTAGAGAAAAATAGAGAGAAATATGGGGTAGAGAGGGAGGGGGCGAGAGAGAGATGGAGGAGAGAGGGAGTGGGAGATACAATGTTATTCACTGAAATAGATGTATCAATTTTAATGTAGATGTTGATTTCTAATCCTATCTGATTGATTACAATGGATTCATTGATTTCAATATAGTTGTTGATTTATAATATTATTTGATTGCTTGCACGAGATGCAATGGTTTCTATGTAGATATTGATTTCTAATCCTATTTGATTGATTGCACTAGATGCATTGATTTTAATTTACATGATAGTTTCTAATTCTATTTGATTTCTTTCACTATATGCATTTAGTTGAGTGTAGATGTTGATATCCAATTTTATTTGAATGCTTTCCCTTGAAGCATTTATTTCAGCGTTGTTGTTGATTTTTGATTTGATGTATGATGTACATTAATTTCAAAGTAATTATATTAGTAGTGTGTATTGATTTCAGTGTAAGTACAATTTTTTTTTTTATTTATGTGCATTGAGGGAAGAGAGAGAGAAAGAGAGAGAGAGGGGGATAAGGGGAAGAGAGAGATAAAGAGAGAGAGGGAGAGAAGGGGAAGAGAGATGGAGAGAAGGAGAAGAGAAAAAAGGAGAGAGGAATATGGAGGCAAAGAGGCATAGATATATATATGAAGAGGGAGTATGTGCTTGGGGGGAGAGATAAAGAGACAGAGGAGAGATGAAGAGAGATATAGATATATATGGAGGGGGAAGACATGGAAGGAGAGAGAGACAAATAGAGGGAGGGAGGAAGAGATAGATGGATATGGAGAGAGAGTGTGTGCATGCGTATGTTTTTGAGGTGAGATAAAGAGACAAAGAAAGAGAGATGAAGGGAGATATAGGTTTTGATGGTAGGGGAGAGAAAGAGAGAGAGAGAGAGATGGGGGAGAGATGGAGGGGGAGATAAAATGTTATTCATTAAAATAAATGCATTGCTTTTCGTGTAGATGTTGATTCCTAGTCCTATTTGACTAATTACACTCAATGCATTGATTTTAGTGTAGTTGATTTCTAATCTCATTTGATTGCTTGCACTAGACGCGTTGATTTCATTGTAAATGTTGATTTCTGATCATATTTTATTGCTTGCACTAGATGCATTTATTTCAATGTATATGTTGTTTTTTTATTCAACGTAGTTATATGTAAGATGTACATTAATTTCAAAGTAATCAAATTAATAGTATGCATTGATTTCAACGTACATACAAAAAAATTGTTGATGACATGCATTGATTTTTGTGTTGCAAGAATTCAACCATAAATAAAATACTTGAGTTTTCATCTTAAATAAAATGTTCACTTACTTGAAATGTTTTCTTCTTGAACATGTAAACTATTTGTAACTAAATATATTCTTATTATTCTCATTTTCCATCATACAATAGTGTTAGTCACTTTGCATTCAAACGAGGTAATAGAAAAAAACTACCACTGAAACTTATTTTGGGTTCAACACTCCATAAGTCACAATGATTGGTTTTTGATAAATCTACTATTAATATTGGAGAAAAAGAGAGACAAGTTATCACATTTACTACAATAGTTCGAATTAAAGATTTGAATGGTCTTCGATTTCAGCTGCACTTTTCATATAATCCATATGAAAAGATGTAAAAACTAATAGGTGCGACAATAAGAACAATAGAAAAAATAGTTTTAGATTGATCACAATGAAGACTATTTATCATTGTCTGCATTCTTTTAATTCACATTTTCTATCATCCAACATTGTTACATTGTCATTTTTGCATTCAAATTTTTTATTTCATCAATTGTCACAATTCAAGTTAATAATAGTCTATATCATCTCAACAAGCTAAGGTAATTGAGAAAATTTAAAATTGAAATGACCATATTAATTTTAGACATATTCAGAATATTTATAATGATCAGAATAATTAGATGCTCAAAAGAAATTCCATTGCTGCAGATGACTAGAACCAGCCTAGATTAATTTTAACCCTAGATCTATCAAGCATCGAGAGGGATCAAATCTCTTGAGGTGTAAACATGTCTTCAAGATTTGTGCTTAATTTTTTCTTTTACAATTCGAGATATTTGTTTCCTCTCGACACTTAATAAATCTAAAGATAAAATAAATCTAGGTTGATAAATATAATGTAGAAGACCAACTAGATATAAACATGTGACAACAAAAATAAAATTTGACAACATAATTTATGGTAAATTTGGAAGTCTATAATGAAAAATTAGTGTTTCGAGGGATGATAGATGTTAATTTATAGTACTCCACTTTAAGTTTTCATTAGTGAATAATCATCGTCTTAGCTTCCACATAACTTTTTTTTATGTAGGTTTAAAATTTATTTGATTATGATTTAATGTTCGTCAAATTCTCTTGATTGATTCTTATTCTCCTAAAGCATTTAACAATCTTACAGGATTGATTTGATAAATTTAATAAAAGATAATCATAAATTTCTTCTTAGTTAAAGAAAAGTTCTTCCATCATTAAGATTGGTAATAAATCTTTGAATGACTTTACATATAGAAAAAAGCACTACATTATATCTAAATTTGTTTGTTAAGATAATTTCCAATATTCTTTACTACAAACATTCTTTAGCTATTAAATAGTCAATTATGTGTGATAGACTATTTATGCTTAAGTATGAAATTTATAGGATATTACCTAAAACACTTATTGCATCTTTAAGTTAAAGATAGTAGAAGGCATGATACAGTGATGTGTGCCGAGACGGTTGGGTTTGTTGGGTGAAACCCATGAGGCCAGGGTTCAAATCACATTGAGTATATTGTCTTGCTATGGTGTGCGGATCAAGGAGTAGGCTCCCCCCTAGGGCGAGTCTCGATTCTTGCCAAAATCATAAGAAATTAGAATATCTAGCTTGCAGGTTGTTGGATGTACTCTTGGTGTTATAGTGGCAACTACGAGAATTGATTTTGGGTCTTCCTTAGATTGTAGGTTGTTAGATGTACTCTTGGTGTTATAGTGGCAACTACTAGTGGCAACTATGAGAATTGATTTTGGGTCTTCCTTAGATTAGGTTTGGCAGTTACCGATTTACCCATTGTTAAAAAAAAAAAAAAATAGAAAACGTAATATATACACACCATTATTTTATATAATAAACTTATAATAATGTGCTATGTGCTTTTCTATATTAAAATTCTAAGTCTAAAACAAATCCTCAAAACCATTAATTGATTGGTTTTAATTGAACTCTAAGTTTAAAACAAATCCTCAAAACTATTAATTTATTGGTTTTAATTGAACTTGTTTTGAATCATTTATAGTAATTTAATATAATCAAATTCTATAGTAATTTAATATAATCAAATTCTATAGTAATTTAATATAATCAAATCCTGTATTTTATTGGTAGCCAAGATGTCGACCTATTTAAGTAGAGAGGTTCTATAACCAGAGTTTAACCCTCTTGCACTAACGGTTATATTTCCTATTTCTATTGGAATCAGTAAACTCCTTACAATGATCTGTTGGTTATTTATTGGAATATTTTAATGTATTTCAGTAATTGTATTTGGATTTTTTTATTTTGGGTTTGAAGAATGATATATACTATTTATTTAAATTAATTTATTGTAATATTTTTCTCAGAGATATTTTTAGAAAAGTTGTATTTATTGTTATTAAATAAATTATCACATTTTGTTAAAAAAAAATTAAAAATTATTATGATTCATTATTAATTATGTTTAGTAAAATGTCCTGATTATTGTTAAACAAAAAAAAATATGACATTTATTTCAGAGTTGCTCCTAACTTGCACCGACCTAATCTAGATCTGCATCCATTCAGGAGGTTTGAAACCGGTCTTTACGCTTTTTCTAACCGGAAATTAGAAGGATTATATGTTTACTTTCTACTTTAATACTTTCTATAAGGCTTTCCATGTTTGCATGGCTTTGATACCTTTTAATTCTTTTTAAAGAGAAAATATTTTATGGGTTCCATTTCCAAACTGGCTTTATACTTCTTTTGTTCAAAGATGTCTTGATTTATGGATATGTATATTTCAGCATAGTGTTAATAATTTTTATGCTTAGGTTACGTAGGTTATGTTTTTTATTAAAATATTAGTACAAATTTATATTACTTTAAGATTTAGCAAATATGAAGGGGATCAAAATTTTTGAGGTATAATTTTTTTTTGAGTATAAAATTTGAAGAAATGTTTGTATCTAGAGAGATTTGATCTTTTTCTAGGTTTGATAGGCCCACCATTAAGATGGATCTCTCTTTCTCACACATACATACATACATACATACATACATACATACATACATATATATATATTAACCTAGATATATCAAGCCATGTGTAAATTCCATGTCGAGTATGGAAGGCATTATACATCTCCTTCATTTTAAAACAAGGCAAAAATATTTTAAAAGTAAGGATTTTTATTTTTTTATTTTCAAGTAATTTAAATAATTATACATAAGGGTGCTTGCATGATAATGATGGGATATAATATATGTGCCATGTGTCAACTATGTGTTGAGTATAGAAGGAATTACAAATCTTCTTCATTTTAAAACACAACAAAAATATTTTAACCATAAGAAGTTTTTTGTTTTCAATTACTTTATATAATATATATAGAGAGGTCACTTGCACAATAATGACAGCCCCAAAGTGGAAATGGGTCCATTAAAAGAAATGTGTGCATCTTCCTGGGAGTTGCACGTGTTCTTAGGTGCAAGGTTTAACAAGCACCAAAGTGCTAACTAGAATGAAAACTAGGGAATTAGGTTGTCATGGCTCCGGAATGTGCATATGTTCTTAGGAAAACATATACATTCCTTGCATGACATACTTTTGTACACCAACGGCCATTTTTTTACCATTTTGGACAATGCAATGTGTTTTTTATTGTTATTAAGTAATTTCGTGCTTGGTCTACATGAGCATCAAGTTAACAAATTAAATCTTATTTGGATTCCAAGTAAGCATTCAAATGGAACTTATTTGATTTCTTTTGTTTTTTTGAAAGTTCGGTTTAAAATTGAAAAAAAATAACTAAATTTGACCCTAAACACAACCACTATATTGAATTGCATGAGAATTAGTTACCCGCATCACTCAGTGTTATATATCTTACCCAAAAGTTGACTGGGTTTGTTGTAACATATTTCAACACACTGAAAATATAAAAAAAATAGTGTGAAATTACCATTCCTTTTGAGTTAAATACTGAGGGCATATATAAATTTTATGCTTTCGGATGATTTATTTATATAATTTTAATTTTTAAATAAATTATTTTTAATAAAAATATATAAGTTTATATTTTTATTAAAAAGATTTATTTAAAACATTCATTTTATGTTTAAAGTGGGCCAAGCCTTAGTTGCCGACCCCACCAAATCCCGTTGCATTTAAATAATTCATTACCCACATTTCATTAAATAATTTCCGCCAGCCCCACCAGGTATCCCGTCACTTCATTAAACCCCATTCATTTTATCTCACATCCCGCATACTCCCCCGAGATCCGATGGCCCACATCTCTCCTCGGCCCTCATTTGTCGTCTGAACTTTATCGGTGGTGGGGAGGGTCCAAAATGGGCAGTTTCTGAAACCACCCTCTTAAACAACTTTTCCCTCATTCTAGTCTTTTGGGACTTAAAATCCCGAAACGACTTACTGCATGAACTTACTCACGAATGTGGTTTTCATCCAACCGTTTACTGCTGCTCCCACATCATCGTCCACGTCCACTCCCATGTCACTTCCTCTGTCTAATCAACCACTGCCACTTATCTCCTCCTGCCTCATCCCGCTCTTGCTTACCATTCCATCCCATGCCTTCCTTCTGCATCCACATCATCTCCTACCTCCACGTCATATGCCTGTCTCATGGTCAGCTGAAATTATGTTTTCTCGCTATATAACACAGTAATGTCAAACATTTCTTACAAACCAATGAGAATGTATTTTCAGAAACTGAAAGAGGTTTTTGTTTCTTACCTCCTCATGTACAAAAACCTCTCTTAGTTTTGTAACATATGTTATGGTTTGGGATATTCGGATGAACCTTTGCAGGCATGTTTTCCCAAATTTTCCTGTTTTTAGACAGTGTTTTCACATGTGGTTTCCGAGCAGGTAGAAATGTATTTTTAAAAACTGAAAGAGGTTTTTGTTTCCAGTATCATCATTTACAAAAACCTCTCTCGGGTTTCTAACAAGATTATGTTTTTGTAGAAACAAAGATATTACAGGACCCTATTTTTCAGAAATTCGGGAGGAAAAAGCTCAAGCCAGTTAGTGACTTGGAGGCCACCTCTTCAAATATGAGTTTCAATCAAATTTTAATTGCTCTTTTTTAGAAACAGAAATCCTCAAGGATAGTACCAAATCTCTTCAAATAGCTTTAGTTACCTTTATTTGTGTTCTATTTTTGTTATACAGTTTTTAGATATTTGTAATAGCTCAAGATATTTTGTAATAAATTGTATAAATTCTTGATCAATTGAAGTAATATGGGTGGGATTTTGATGCCAAAAATCTTAACTCTATAATAAAGCTTTTGTTTTAGTTTTTCTAATGAAAGCCTTACGGCTCTAGTTTTGACAGAATTTTGTGCTTTGAGTATGTTTTTCTAGTCTTTCATATCTTATTTCTACACATGATAAAAGTGTTTATAGGAAGGTCTGCAAAATCATTATCTTTAGAAAGAGATTTGTTTATTGGATTGTTTGTTCATCATAACTCCTCTTTAACCAGTTTTGATTTGAGCTTTCTGACAGCCATTAAAAGAGATTAACTTATAAGACTATTTATCTAAAATAACTCTTAGGATTCGTTTCAGTCTGGCCATTATGTTTTCCTTTAAATCTCTTTTGTTGGGCTATAGAAATCTTCTACGCGCATCCAAATCTTCCTAGTGGTCAAGTAATGAGTCTGGCTACTTAATTATTAGGAATCTCCTTACATTCTTCTGCCAAATTATTATACAAATCAAGTTGTTCTGTCAGGATGGAAGCTGGCACTTTCAAAAGGAACCCTGTGAGAGAGCCTTTAAATCATGAGTAGGGATTTTCATTGATCACTAACCATCCCCATTTAAAACCATAAATCTGGCCATTGTCCTTCAAAGGCTGTTGTTCAGTGACAGGTGAACAACGTTAAACATAGCCTCGTAACACTGAGGGAGCCCCCTCTGGTTCAAGGGCTAGCTTGAGTCTAAAGGCTAGTTGAGTTGGTTTCTTGGCGTAGTTTTTGCAGCCAAGGAATGCCTACGGGAAATGGGTACAACAAGGTTTATGTGACATTTCACAAAAACGTTACCATTGAATGGGGTGGTGTATGGAAGAAGTGGTGTAGAGGGGGAATATGTGCAAAGATGTAGAAGTGGGGGAATAGAGGATCTCCTGCACATATTCCTGTTACATGCATCCTTTCAATATGCTATGAGGGATACTCGTTGCAGAACCCTTTCACCTTCTTTATCTGTTTACAACTTGTAAGCATTACAAAATGCTTCAGAGTAAATGATATTAAGCACTCTATTGATGTCATTATTATGAGTCAATTTTCCTAATGAATACCGAAAAAGACTTACATTTACTGGAAGGGGAGTTTTCTATAAATGTAGGATTAACCAGTGCTTCTTTTATATCGAGGATTCTTTGCAATCCTTGCACTTTCTTTTGTTCTTTCAACATAGAAAATAGGTTTAATTTTTAAACAAATCAATAATTCAAGTTAATGTTAGCATGTAACCTTTCCTGAAGGAAGGAACACGTCCGAGCTATTTGCAAGTACAAGCAATTTTATTATAAAACAAAACGAAACACTTCCACATATAACATTTACATTAGTTTGATGATCCAATTTCGCATAATTTATAGAATTTATGTCCCATGAACATGATCAAAGTATAAGTGATGCAAGGTTATTAGAATATTCTACTATATGTTTTGAGAAAGTATTTGTTTTACTAATTCCATAGAATTGCAATAAGTAGCTTTTAACATACACTAAATTTCAAAATTGGAAGAAAAGGTAGCAAAATTTTCTAACAATTTATTTATTAATCAACAATGGTTCCTGGAGATTAGGACTCCTTCTGATTGTGCTGCTAGAATGGAGATTTTATTTTCCCCATTCATGCTTTGCAAGAGCTATTCTAGTTGAGTTCTTATGGCATCCAGTTCATCTTCGAACCATCTAATCCATTGTTGAAGTTCAGACATGTTATTCATCAATATTAAGATATCTTAGCGCGTTGCATATAACTCTTCCTACATGCTTCTGTCATTGCTTCCTTGGGCCATTTTTCTGACTATTACCATTGCAATATTAACAACTAAACTATGGTATTTTATGAAAAAGTAAAAGAAATCGAGTGACACAATGTCCTCAACCCCCACCTCCTCGAGCTACTATTTCTTTGAAACTACTACTATAGAGTCTAATCCAACACCAAATTAATAAGACCAAGAATATCAAATCAATGTTTCAAAAGCATGACTTTGTTTCCATTTAAAACAATTTTGGCTCAAAACAAAAACAATTTAAAAAGGCATTTCGTTGGAAAAAGATTTATAACAATGATGATATCAAGAAGGCTTGAGAAATTCAAAAAATAATAGACATATGATAAACCAAACCTTGAAAACACTTGTGACTTTTAGAAGAAAAAAATGAAGCAAATGACTTGCCTGGAGCATTAAGAAATGAGTTTTGAGCTAAAAAGCCTACATATAGTGCATATGACGATATATTTTATCTAAATCATGAAGTGACATCAAAGCTCTGGAAGGACATTTGACTGGTATCCATTTTAATGGTATTCATTTTTCATCGATCATCATCGATCTACCTAGTACTAAATTTCTTGATCTGCAATCAGAAGACTATTATGATATCATTTATTAAAAACCATATACACCATTATTAAATCCCACATGATATAGTCCAATTCATAGGTTTGTGTTTCATGATTGTTTTGTTTCGCACCTTTTTGAAATTGATATCAACATAGTATTGAAAATATTTTAATAGTATCATTTAATACAATTTAATTTTCATACAAAACTAAGCTAAAAAAACGGTAAGAGAAGGAAAAATATCACTAAGTTTTCCTTTTTGAAGTTTATATCATATAATCATATTCAACTAAATGTTATTTTATTAATATCCTAATTCTAATTTAATTTAGATTTATGTAACGATATAGTGACATTTAGACATTAATGTCATGGCATTAACTTTAAGTGTGTGTGTGTTATGAGGTGGAAATTCAAATAAATTAATGTTCATCATGAGATCACTGATGAGGTGACAATCCCACATAACAAGTCAGGTAGGAAAACTAGGGTTGTTGATTTGAAACGATAATGCATTATTGGATTTGATCGAAAATGGAGGGAAATGTTATTTTCCATGTTAGCTTGAGCCTGATGTTGGATCGAGAACACAAATATCAAGCAATTTATACTATTGTATCTCACCGAGGGCATGACGAATTGCTAAGCCGCGAGCAAGTTGAATTCTGGCTGACAATCATGGTTGTTGATCACAACTAACCAAGATCATTGGAATTTATCGGAAAATTGTGTTGTGTCCATCACAACATAATAATATAAACCATCAGCTATAGGCCAAGTGTCTTAGTATAACAATACAACAATAACTCAATTAAACTTTCTTATTATTAATGTTTTTTGGTTACGTCTCCATTAAATGTAATTTCCACTTTATTATAAATAATTATTATAATTAAATGCATTGATTATTTATCATGAAATACAATGTCATTTTAGCCACACAAAACATTATGGAAATGCTTATAAGACCATGTAACATATCAGCCTGAAATACTACAACTAGATCTTTGGAAACCATATGAGGAATTGAGTATTTATGTTAGTAAGTCATTAGTCAATTACATTAACTATTCTCTTGTAAAAGATATGTGAAATTAAAATTCTTCATAAAATACATATTATAAGTCTTAGTATTTCGCTAAAAGCTAATTCTTGATTCGAGTCACTTTCTAGTTTTTATAAAAAATATGAAACAATGTTCTGTTAAAAAAATACATAGTATATGATACATTAAAATAAAAACTTTGTCTGCGATCCAAGTTTGAGCTTGCAAGTGCACACTTTTCCTCGATTTTGCTAAAGTAATTAAGTAATTCACAGTATTAGATTAGCAATTCGCTTTGAGTTTAACCTAGTTGGATAGCTATACAATATCAATTTACAATAAACTAGATCCATATCAATATACTCTTGATAAGTTGGATTGATAGGAAAAAGTGTTCTCACCTCACAGTTAATGTAAAAATCATTCCTTAGCTTTTCTGCAATCTACTCACCTTTAAAATCTCTTAACATATTAGAGAATTTATCATCATTTTTGCCATGCCTATTTAACCTATTTTTGTATGCATTGAAAGTGATATTTCAAATTGAGCCTAAATATCAAGGCACATATATTCTTCTTAAAATATCAAACCTACTATTGAATGAATCAATTTCCTTCCAAACCAATGTGCACCTCTCCTGCACTTGTTGGATAAAATTTCCAGTCTTTGACAGTGTTTCCTATTTTCTTGGAAAATATCGTTCGAAACACAAGCAAACAAAATTGGGAAATGGGTGAATAAAGGATTTGCAGAAAAGGGATATGTGTAAGAGAAACTTTATTCCCCCATTTCCACACCTTCGCATGCATTCCCCTTCCGCACACTTCTTTCACACTTTACAAAATGTAAATTTTAACTAGAAGCTACATGAGTACTTTAATTTTATATTGGTTCATGTTATGCTATAAACTACCATTTTAAAACTAATTTCATAACATTGGATCTAATTTTAAATTGTCATTTTAAAAATAATTTCATAACTTGACTCGATTAGATGAAAAGATTTTAAATTTTTAGTGCAAAATAAATTATGTGCAAAAGAGGGGTATGCATGGAAGAACCTTTATCGCCTCACTTTTGCATCTCCACACACATTTCCCTTTTGCACACTTCTTCCGCACACAACAAAAGTTCAATTTTCACATTATTTGACAAACATATTTTCATCTTCTGCAACAACATTTTGGCGAAATATCACATAAAATCAACCAAACTCCCATGGCACAAATCACCACATATTAAAAAATTAGTTAAAGCTTAATCCTACGATTAACAAAATCTCCCCTTCCAGTAAAAGTAAGATTTTTCAACATTTATTCGGTGAATCGACATATTATCAACCCATCATTTGAGTGCTCAATAGCATTTACTATGAAGAATTGTGTAATGCTCATGTATTCTAAGCAGGTAAAGATCTAAAGGGCTCCGCAAATAGTATCCATTATAGTATATTGAAAGGATTTGAAAAGGAGGGTTATGTGGGGGAGAACATTTATTCCCCCACATCTGCACCTCTTCGCACATTCCCCTACCATACACTTCTTCTTCACATTGTAAAACATCAATTTTCATGTTATTTAACACACATATTTTCCTATTCCACAACAACATATTAAATGACTAGCACATATTAAAAAAATAATTAAGACTTAATCCTATAATTAAGTAAATCTCCCCTACCAATGAATATCATTATTTTTTACGTTTATTCAGAAAATTGACACATAATCAGGACATCATTCGAGTGCTTAATAACATTTAATCTAATAACTTAATTTGTTACTAGCTAGCGTTTTACTTTGACTAGATTTGTGTCAAATATTTACATGTTATTTTGATGTTTCTTTTGCACAAATTCCTACTTCCATAGAATTAAAGGCATTTCCGCCTCTACATACTTGTTCCATACATTTCTACTTTTCATACTACCTCTTTCACATACACTCTACTCCAAACAATTGTTTTCTGGCATTTTTTTTTCTCCCATTCTATGGTACTCAATGCTATTAATTATTTCTATGCCACCTATTGTCATTACAATGATTTCATGGCATAATATTAATCATTGTTTAATTCATTTTTATGATATAAAATTTGGGTTTGGAACTCCAGGCTTTTCACATGTGTGCTATGTTTCTTTTTCCATGTTTTAAGATGCATGGGGTTTATGAAAACATTTTGTGGCTAAGTTTTCAAATCCTATAATTGGTAAGATAAACATAGAAATTGTTTTATCTCTGCACATAGTCACGTGTCTTGTTTCTCCCACCACACAAATAATAAGTTCCTCCAATTATATAATTATTGTGAATTATGGATCGATGTGTGTATTTCAAGAATGCAAGTCATAATATGCATTAATTTTTTCCAATATATAAAATTTTATGATATTTTGTGAATCTTGGATTTTCATTTATGCAAAAAGATTACATTGTCGAGAATAACTTAACAAAATCTTACCAAATTTACTAGTTAGTATTTTTTTCTTCTTCTTTTTTGTGAATCTTGGCTTATCATTTATGAAAAAATATTGCAGTGATGTTAGCTACCTCACTCTTACTAGATTTATTGGTCAGTAGGTAATTAGCAAAAAAATTATTACAAATTTCCAAAATTATTTCAATCTCCAAAATAAAAAGGAAAATACAACTAGAAAACCTTCAGGATCTATACACAACAAGGAGACATTAACTATCAAGGGAAGTTATCAAACAAGATTCTCTAGTCGTGGACCAAGTGATGGTGAAGGTTGAAATACACAATGTACATGTTCCTCTATGTGATCCAATCTACCTTCAAAGTGGTCTCGTTTCTCCTGTAGGTGTTTTTGACTCCTTTGCAAACTCGCTAATCTATCATGGATGTTCTATTGGTTGCATTGGATATCATTCATGAATGATATGATCGTATTTCATTCATCATGTTAGTCTCTAATCACTTTCTCTAGAAGTATATTGAAATATCCAAACTCGTTGCCAAAGTTTTGTTGATTAGAAGGAGGGTCATTAAAATCAGTTCTATTGGTAGGGTTAGGGTCTACATCCTCACCTTGGATAATGTTATCCAAGTGATGCTAACTTGAATCCCCTCACTCACCAACCCCATGCCTTACTCTTCCTCACTGTCGTCGCATCTTGTATTTCACTAGGGAATAAAAAGGCTCAAAGAAAAGGATGTTATGGATAGGATGAACGAATAGAACCTTCCACATCACATAGAATACCAACCCACCCCATAAAAACAAAAACCTACCTAGTCTTATAATGCAATGAACCAAGATATATTCTCAAAAGAAAATATCTAAATGAATAGTCATAGACCGTAGGAGAAAATATATAGAACCCCCAAGAAGGAAACCTAAACAAATATACATAAGCACAAAGCCAATCTTTTGGAAATTACTATTGGAGCTGCACCTCCAAAACCCAAACAATAATAGATATAAGAAAATCGTTATACCACCAAATAATAATAGAAAACGGTCAAAACCCTAATTAAAATGATAGAATTTAGAAACAAAAATCAAATGAAGCCAAACCATAGAAGCATTCCACCTTATCTCGTTATTAAACTGGGAATCTAAAAGAGGGTTGACACACACTTCTCTGCATGCCTTATAAAAAACAACGAAATAACATGTTATAATACTTATTGATTGAATAACATTTAATTCACACATGTAACATGTATTTATATAACTTTTTTTTATTTCACTAGTTATACCCCATGTCGATGTAGATTGCCATTGATTTAGCGATTTCTGCACTTTGGGTGAAAATGTTGATTTTTCCTATTTTTCGTAAATAAAAAGATATTTTCCTAATTTTATATTTTCTCCTAATTTAATTTTGGTATTTTTCAGAGATAGAAAAACTATTTTAAAATAGGGAAAAAAATGAATATGTGTTTAGTAGATCTAGAGACTAACAATGGATATGATGATTATCACAATTGATTAGAAAAGAACCTTAATATAACATTGTAAGCTTGATTTACAAAGAATCATGGTTCTCTTACATTGCAGTGGGTCACAATTGCAATTATGCTACCACCTCAAAATGTTTCTCTCTTATGCTAATTCTCACAATTGCAATTATGCTACCACCTCAAAATGTTTCTCTCTTATGCTAATTCTACCATGAATGTCACCAATTCGATTAGGACTCACACTAATGCTTTTCAAAGTAAATGGACAAGCCACAACGTTAACAAATTGAACTGTAATAAGGATCAGGGATGTGTGTCGAAAAAATAATGTGTGGGAGATTGGATGTATAGAAGGAATTAAAAAAATCAAAATAAAAAGTTTAACAAATAATTAGGAAATCAAAAGTTGTTGTAATGGTTAACATACTTTTTTCCTGTTAAACTTTTACACATTCAACTATGTGGAACAATAGGTGTATGCATCTAGTGATGTGTGTGGAGTAGAGGATGTGTGGAACAGGGAGTATGTGCAGGAGAATGGGTGCGCGAGAAGACAACACGAAAGAAGATAGAATGAATATCTAAGCATGCATTTTGGATATATCTACTATACTAACCTTGGATAAATAGTGTATGTGCATATGGTATTTTATGGGTTTTATAAATTTAGATAAATGAGATAAAAAGTTAAACATAATGCATAAAAGTTTTATTAAAATTTTAAATAACATAGGAGACAATGATACTCTTGACATTTAATGAACTATTTTATTTCAATAAAAAACACAAAGCCATAGATTATAGAAACATACAATGCATCCACATTGTCAAATTATGGAATAAAATTGTTTGTTTCATGCGAAGGAAGAGGATTTAGCTCAAAAGAGTTATCAATACAAAACGAAACATGTTATTCCTTCTAAAGTGTTAGTCATACATATTCTTGGAACTCTAGTAAGCATTTCCTTAACTAGTTACTGTCACAGACCGATGAGTAACAAGTAGTACTCTAATTATTATTATTCACATCGAAATCCAATCTACACTGAAACAATGTTTTATGTAGTTACATTGCAAAACAATAATTCAATGGACATCTCTTCACACCAATCAAATTACACTATTAATTATTTTATATTATAATGTGTTTTTGAAAATTAAAATGATTTAAAATGTTTGTATGTTATGGAAATCTAGCGCATGTTGCGTTTGTGCCTATGTTGCTGAAATAGCAATGACACCGATTAACCAACTGAAAATTGATTTGGCTTATGTGACATCTTTCCAATCATCTGTTTGGACAAAATTGGTTTGTAGTGCAAACAGGATGAATGTTTTCTACAATGCTAGAATTAGTTGGTGAGATTTTGTTTCTCATAGTTAACACCACCATACTTCTGTTTTGGAATTATTTTGAAATTTGCAATAAAAATACTAGCATGTGGAATAAGGAAAAATGCAAGTATAGAAGAAACTATGTGGAAGAGGGATATGTGTGAGAGAAACTTTATTCCACACACATCCCCACATTCATAGACCTGTTGTGCAGGGGAAATTAAGGAGGAGGAATTTATTTATTTTTTCGTTATGTTGTAATATTCCTTTCATAATTGCCCGGATGCGGGTGACACCAGGCATGAAGTGTTAAAGCCACTTGGCACGGTCGATAGGACACGCGACGGACAGAGAGCATTAAGGCTCCTCGCCGCCACCTCCCATCAACCTGCAAGGCAGCATTCGAGCCTTAATGAAGGCGCAGGGTTCACAGCGAAGGCGGATGGCCGCATTCAATGCGGGGACATTCCGACGGAATGCAGAGGTCGTTAAATTTGCAGAGTTGGCCGGGGATGAAACCCACAGTGATGGTGCTCCTGCTCTGTGTCCTGAAAATTCTGGAGTTTTGGTGGAATTGGGGGAGACTGGTCGACTCCTGGTCCTCCCTGGTTCATGCCTACAGTCTTTTGTTTGCCATAGTGAGACGAATTGGGAGGAAGCTTGGTTGGAGGAAGTGGAGCTTGGGAAAATGGTGCGTGATAGAATGCCATGCCGTCGGGGCAGAGGCTCAGGGAGAGCCAGATCCGCTCGCGGGCCTGCAACTAACCAACACCACCATTGTTGTTGCATTTACTGCCACCGACGAGAAGGAGCACCTCAGGTGCAGGCAAGGCAAGTCACGGAGGTCGGAGGGTCCAACAATGGAGAGCAAACTCTACCAGCATTCGGCTCTGTCATCTTCTCGCTGTGCAATCCCAGAGAAAATCTGGGCATCAATGCGCACATTTCAGTCTTGTTTACCAGAATTCCGGAGGACCTGGAAGAAGGCTTGCCTCAACCTTCTGCAATGGAGCACCCCGCGGTCAATGAAGAGCGACTCCACTCGGAAAATCTGCCTCAGGCTCTGGAGGCAGAGTGCAGGCTCGTGGACAAAGGCAAAAGGCCAGTGGGGGAGGCCTCTAGCTCGAGGGAGGCAGAATTGCAGAAGAACGAACCTGTACTGCCGGCTTTCTTGGACGGTCTGCCGGAAGGACAAGGCTGGGCGTGGATACGGGAAGCTAACCCAGGGGAGTGCGAGCCCGAGGATGACGAGACAGAGGGCTAAGCCCAGATGGCTCTCATGCATGAATACTGGACGCGTGTTGGGCTCGTGGTTGGTTCTCTCTCCTGCGGTCTTTAGTGATTCTAGTATGTTTTTTCTGTTCAATGTCGGTCATTCTCGGTCATATAAATCGTCTGCTGTTTCTGTGTCACTCTTCCGTCATGGAATTGAGTTTTGTCTGGCCTGGGCTATATCCACAAGCTCTGGTCAATCTCTGCCCCTGCGAGGGCTTTACAGAGATGGTTTTTTGTCTTTCTGCTGAAGGTTTTGGGATCAATTCAGGTATCTTCAGAGGGGTTTCTCAGAAATGTAATGGGTTGGGGGACTTTGCTACAGCTGCCATTAGGCAGCATGATACACTGCATGTAATTTTCCGTTGTACATATTAATACATAGTAGATAATGTTGCTTAGAAAAAAAAAATATTCCTTTCATAATTTATTCATTCATATTCTTGGTTCTTGACCAATCATTTTAAAAGGGAAGATCTACATTAATTTATACTCATCCCTAAGTATATCTGACACCTGCATTTGAGTAGCAAATAAGTAGCAAAACAAAATATTTTTTTAGTTTGTTATGTATTTCTACTCATATTCCTAAAAAATGTGCTTAAAAATAATGAAGAGTTTTTTGGACTTCACAATCAACATTCATATGATCATTTAAAGCAGAGAAGAAAATGGAAACTTGAAGAAAATTGGTTTCTTCGGTGAGTGGAGTATGCACGGTAAGCTCTCTCTCTCTCTCTCTCTCTCTATCTATCTATCTATCTATATATATATATATATATATATATATATATATATATATATATATATATATATATATATATATATATATATATATATAGAGAGAGAGAGAGAGAGAGAGAGAGAGAGAGAGAGAGAGAGAGAGAGAGAGATACGTATTCCCACTCCATACACTTCTACACTTCTTCATGCCTAGATTCAATGCACAATGTTTCTTCGTTATCATCTTGGGATTGATGAGGTTAGCATGTATGTCAAGGGAACATCGTTTAAAAAAAATCGAATTAATAAATTTAAATGTTTATATTAATGTTATTAATTTTTGCTATTTAGTTTTCAATAGAAAGCAAAAAAGTATTGTGTATAAGTTACTGAACTAAATTACTACAAAGAAATTTAATGTAAACTTACATGAAAGCTGAGAAATTAACTTTACATGAAAAATATTTCTACACCAATGATCTCTTTAATTTGATGGCCCAATAATATATCGCCTCCCAACTAGTGCCAATGCCATTTCGAATTTTCATCCCTAATGGAATCCAATGCCTATAGTTAATTGTGATAAACAACCCTCACACACACAAACACACACACACACACACACACACACACAAATGAGTTTTGCAGTTATATTCTAGGTGGTCATGGGTCCCCATTGATATAACAATTTTGATCCTCTGTCAAAATCAATGGTTGAAAATGATTACACACCTCCCCCCTGATCCCATGACATTGTGCCAGAAAAATATTATGTGTGGGAATGCATGTATGGAAATCAGAACACAAATTTTCTTTCGCACACATGAACGATCGTTATGCCACATGTTAGTTATGGAGAAAAATTATTAGCCTACCTAGAGGTAGAGTCAATCACATGTTAGCATGATCATGAATGCTTCTTTTTAAATACTAAACCTAAATTGTTTTGAGTCAAACATAATGAATCATTTCTCATGATTTCCACATTAAAAAAATATTGATAGAATTATTCATCCATTGATCACCACAGATAATATCAATAAACAAAAATAAAAAGTGCTCAATATTGACATGTAGTTCGATAGTAATAATTAGATCGAGATATATATATATATATATATATATATATATATATATATATATATATATATATATATATATATATATATATATATAGATAGATATATATTATTATTATTATTATTATTATTTTTCCAAAAAATAGGGTTATCTCTTAAACAAACATTTGCAATAACAGAACTGAACTTGTTTTACTAGTTATCTATTTCCAAGACCGAATATGCATGATAAATCTACATGTTTCACTGTATTCAAATTATAACTAATTCATAATTATTATATTTTTATAATCATTACAAATTTCAATATTGACATAAATTCAGATAGAAAAAATAGTAAATAGTAACTAGATTACATGTAATCAGAAAAAAGGCCATAATTGATGAAATTTGGACAAATTACAGTTGATGCTTTATTACATTCAATGTGATTCTATCTAAATAGCCAGTCTATCAAATAGAACTATTCCTAGATGAATTTTAAGACAATGTTCCTGAGGGGATCACGATGATTACCTTACTTCAAAAACCTTTACTCATATGTACAAAACCTAAATGAACAGAAATATGAAATTGACTCCTTTACACATATGTATTCCTTGAAATAAATTATGGAGTTGGTGTCACCCCATTCTCTATTTTTTTTTTCTCCTTTAATAGTTGCCTTTGAGTATTAAATAAACTACAATAAAAATTTATTACCACTTTTGGTATTGAATTATAGAGGTCTCTTAGCTTCTTCATCGTCCTCATTCACAACAAGATGATAACTAAGCATATAAGACAAAGAGTACCTTAAATGTTATTTCCATAAAGAGTAGATCTATAAGATATGAGTTTCCCAAGGATGTCAATTGAACTTGTTGTTCCATTCCTATTCGTGTACTGAACTTGGGCATTTGGTCTCAAAAATATTAGGGGTTTATTTAGTAATGTATATTCTGGAATGTTTCTTCCTACAATGCTGAAAAAAATACTTAAGATTCATCTTCCATTTCACTTATGGATTTTAAAGTTAGTTCATTGGCTTATGTTCTCTCATTCATTTCGACCTGAACAAAGTTTAAATGAGAGGAACCTGTTATGATTTCTTCTTATTGCTGATTGTTTCTCTCAACACAATAGTAACAGTAAAACATATCTAACCTACCATTTGATGTATTTGGAATAAACAGTGTAACAATGCAAGAACTCTATAGAAGGAACAAAGAAATGTGAGAACTCTGCAGCATGAAGAAACAATAACCTTTAGCAAAATTCAATAAGATTTCATTCACTTAAGCCCTAATTATATTATCATTTCACCATTACTCTAGTAAAAATGCTTATGATTTTAATAGTAATTTCCATTAAGATCTAAAAAAATATGTTTATTAATCATAGAATTAAGCCTTAATTAATAATTCAAATCTCTAACCATTCAAATTTTTATGTCAAATATCTATTTCAAGTAAGTGAAAATTAATGTTTAGTAGTTTGTGCCAGATGGAAGTGTTTAGGAGAAGTGTCAGGCAGGGAGAATGTGTGCACAGTTGTGGAAGTCTACATATAATTTTTCTCTACACATATCACTCTTCCACGCATCTTTTATTCCAGAGACTTAAAATTTAAAATATTTTCACCATGTGGAGTCCAGTTATGAAACTGATTTTAAAATGTGAATTTAAGATTAGTTCTAAAGTTATGAGATTAGTTTTAAAATGTCAATTTTTAGTGTAGCATGAAACAATAGAAAATTAAATTATGATCTATTTAAAACTAAAATTAAACTATAGAAAAGTAGTGTTTTATGGTATGAAAGCCTCATTTAAATGCTTGTGAAACATGTCATTCAATGTAAGTTTAAATGTATTTTTGTACATGTTAGAAACTCTGGTTATTGCAATCTGTTATGAGGAATACTTGCTACTGAGCCCTTTGCACATTCTTGATTTGTGTACAATCAATAATCATTACAAAATGCTTTAGAGTAAATGCTACTAAGCACTGGAATAGTGTCTTGATTATGGGTCAATTCACTCAATAAACACTTATGGAGCCCTATCATTACACAAGGCTCCAGAATAAATGCTAATAAGCACCAGAATGATGAATTGAGTATGGGTTGATTTGCGCAATAAACATTGAAAAGACTCAATAAATCTATGTCAAATGATGTGAAAAATAACATCTTGCAGTATGAAAAGTCATGACATATTTCCCAAAACAAGGAAAGATGACAATTGCAATACATGATTTATGGATTCTTATCTGGACAAAATAAGTGACACGTAGTAGTGCACCACGATAGCCACACGATACTTAGTGATTCGTTTTCAGCACAAATTCATAGTGTATCATTTAGAATCACAAGACATGGATAATTATGTCATTTGACAAAAGAATTAGTGCAGGTCATTTAACTACAAAGCATCAATTTTATGGTATTTGACACATGTGAAATATCACATAAACTTAATCATTCTTCCACATTGTAGATTAACGACTATTAACAAATTAATTAAGGCTTAGTTCTATGGTTAACAAAAGATTCACAAACAATAAATGTAAGTATAGCTCTTAAATGTATATATAGACAATACAAGAGAGATGATACTACAAGTGGTAATTAATTGACATGTAATCAACACATCATTAGAGTGCTTAATAGAATTTATTCTAATGCATTATATAATGGTTACTAGCTGTAAAAATATAAAAATGGTGTAGAGGACTCCACACCTAGTATTAAAAAATTATTCAAGGCTTAATCCTACTATTAACAAAAGCTCTATTGTGTAAATGTAAGACTTCTCAGCATCTATTTGGCAAATCGATCCACAATTGGGAAATCATTCAAGTTCTTAATAAAATTTACTTTGATGCATGGTGTAATGATTACTTGTTGTAAACAAATCAAGAAGGTCATATCCATCCATAGTATAAAATAGTTTTTCGGCATTTATTAGGCAAATTGACGTGTAAGTAGGACATTATTCAAGTGTGTAATATAATTTACTTGTTGTAAACAAATCAAGAAGCTGTAGAAGGATCCACAACCAACATCCATCGTAGCAAATTGGAAGGATGTGCGGACCCGCTCCGCACACTTCTTTCACACACTGCCCTGTTCCATGAAAACATTTTGGCAAAATGTTACCTAGAATCAATCAAACTGTTGTAGCATGAATTAGTGAATATCAAAAAATTAATTAAGACTTAATACTACAATTAAGAGAATCTTTCCTACTGGTAATTGTAAGTCTTTTCAAAGTTTATTCAATGAATCAATGTGTAATCAATACATCATTCAAGTTTTTAATAGCATATTAAAAAATCAATTAGAGATTAATCCTATGGTTAACAAAATCTCCTTTCTCGGTAAATGTAATTCTTTTCGGCATTTATTCAGTGAATCAACACACAATGAGGACATTGTTTAAGTGCTTCATAGCATTTACTCTAATGCATTGTGTAATGATTACAAGTTCCACACACATTAAGAAAGTCATATCCATCCATATTATAAAATAGTATTTTCGACATTTATTTAGCAAATCAATGAATAATTAGGATAGCATTCTTTTAATAGCATTTACTGGTTGTAAACAAATCAAGAAGGTGTAAGGGACTCCACGGTTAGTGTTCATCATAGAAAATTGAAAGGATGTGTGGACCCCCTCTACACACTGCCCTATTTTGTTGCAATGTTTTAGTGAAATGTTACATACTGACTTAATCAACCTCCCACAGCATGGAATAACGAATATGAAAAAATTAATTAAGACTTAATATTATGATTAAAAAAATCTCCCCTTCTGGTAAATGTAAGTATTTTTGAAATTTATTCGGTGAACTAACACATAATTAGAACATCATTCTAGTGCTTTATAACATATTAGAAAACAAATTAAGGCTTAATCCTATTATTAATAAAATCTCCCCTCCTGATAAACATAATTATTTTCAGCATTTATTCAGCAAGTCGATGCAAACCTAGGACATCGTTTGAATGGTTAAAAGCATTTACTTTGATACATCGTGTAATGATTACTAGTTGTAAACAAATCAAGAAGGTTGTATCCATCCATACTACAAAATAGTCTTTTCGACATTTATTCGGCGAATCAATGTGTAATCAAGACATCGTTCGAGTGCTTAATAAAATTTACTAGTTGTAAACAAATCAATGAATGGCTCTACAACCAATATCCATTGTAGAAGATTGGAAGGATGTGCAAAAGAGGGATATGTGTCGGAGAACCTCTATTCCCCCATTCCCACACCTCTGTATACATTCCCCCTTTGCACACTTCTTTCAAACACTACTCCATTAAATGTCAAATAAACTTAATCAACTTCCCATTTCGGCAAATCGACATGTAATCAAGACATTGTTCAAGTGCTTAATAACATTTACTCTGAAGAGGTAGAAGGATCTGCATCCAATATTTGTTGTAGTAGAGTGTAGAGACAAGAGGTGCCACCATGTATAAAAATCATTTTTCATAAGGACAAAGCTTGGACCCCACACTACCTTATTCGCATCAACATACCAATAACATGTTCTCCCTGCTGGACACTTCTTCCATACACTTCCATTATGCACAAACTACAAAACGTTAATTTTCACTTTATTTGACATAAGAATCTGAATTTCTACAGATTTGAATTATTAGTCCTTCCAATATCCATCATAGTAGATTAAAAGGATGTGCGAAAGAGGAGTATGCATGGGAGAACCTATATTCCTCCACTTCCACACCTTTGCATACATTCCCCCTGCTCACATTGCCCCATTAAATATCACATAAATTCAATCAACCTCCCATTTTGGTGAATTGATGCATAATATGGGCATTGTTCAAATGCTTAATAGCATTTACCCTAAAGGTGAAGAGGGCTTCATAGCCAGTGTCCATTGTAGCATATTACAGAAATAGGAGGTGCCACCACATACAAAAAGTTGTTTTCATATGGACAAACTTGGACCCTGCACCACCTTAATTACACTAGCATTCTAATAATTACCAAAAGAGGCAAGGACTATGTTACTATTCAACTATAACACTTGTTAGTAAAGATGTATAAATTAAATACCTAATAAATGTTCAAGAATTAAATAGCTAATAAATATTCATAGATATCAATTCATGTGGTGAACATCAAAACAGATTTATTTCATGATAAATCTCATATTACCCAAAAATATAAAAACATGAGTCCAAAGTCTCCTAAATAAATACAAATACAAATCAGAGTAGTAAAAGTTAAAAATAATTTTAAAATAAAAAATATATATGTATAATTTGTGTTACACCAATTTAGTTTAAATTAATATATATTATTCATATCATTTTTCTAAAGCGTGTTAAAAAAAAATATCCAAATACAATTATGAAAATGCATTAAAATATTTTAACAAATAACAATGAGGAGTTCAATAACTCCAAGAGAAATAGGGAATATATCGGTGATTAACAATGACTAGTTCAATAATTCGAACGGAAATAGAGAATATATCGGTTAGTCAAACCGGGATAAACTGTGGTTAGAGAACCTCTTCACTTAAATAGGTCAACATCATGGTTCCCAATGAAAATATAGAATTACGTCAACATCATGGTTCCCAATGAAAATATAGAATTAGATTATATTAAATTACTATGAATTATCCTTCAACAAAAGGAAATAAATTGATTATGTTAAAGGATTGTTTTAAATTTGATTTTTACTGCACCAAAGCACACAGTCACAAATTTATTATACAGATAGCGTTATGTACATGCCAAACTTTTTGTTGTCTTTAACATAAAGGAGGCTGGTTTTTGTTGTCATTTTTTATTTTTAAGTAAAATCTTATAAATTTTATATTTGAAGTGCTATTTTATGTATGTAAAGTTCTAGAAAGATTTATCATCAATATTATTTTCTAAAGTGATCTATCTTTAACTAAGAACACTATAATATAAATTATGATTAAATTTTATTAAATTTATGAAATTAATTGCATGAGAGTATTAAACATTTTATAAGAATAGACCAAGCTAATTTTACATAATTATTGGATCATAATCAAATTAATTTTAAACACACAATTAAATAATTAACATGAAATCTATGTCAATAAATATTGGCTAATCAAAACTTATAACACTTATAACGAAGTGTTATAAATTGACATCTATCATCCCTCCGCAAACCAATTTTGTAGTTAAATGTTTCCAATTTCTTAATAGATCAGTGTGCACACTTCATCACAATGTATATTCAACTTTACATCACAATGTATATCCAACTTTAGTATTAACCCTACATTAAACTATGTTATTGCCAAAAATTTCTTAATAGATCATTGTGCACGCTTCATCACAATGTATATTAAATTTGAGTATTAACACTACATTAAACTCTGTTATTCCTAAAAAAATTGTTTGTTTTCACATATGCTTCTATCTTGTTAATGTTCTATATCATATTTATAGTTTGTATGTTTTTAACATTAGTTTGTTTGCATGCTTTTGCAATGATGGTAAGAGGGAATTATGTTGTTAGTATAAGGAGGGAAAGAAGATTAGTGACTTAAGGTTTTTAATTACATCAATATATTTCAAATGAGGAGATAAATCATATTATTGATGAAGATAACATAATGAAAAAGTTGAAGAACATTATAATATAGAGGCTAAAGGTGTTGCTTCACCAATTTAACCAAAAAGATTAGTACTATTATAACTAAACAAAATAGGATATGTTGTAGACAATTGATGATGTTGAATTCTATATATATCTAACAATGGACACTATGAAGGGTGTATTTAAGGTGTTAAGAAGTGCTCCACAGAGTTTGAAAGTGTTATGCAACTTGGTTATTTCAAAGAAGGAAAGGTATCACCTATCAATATGGTTTAATACATGCACACCTCCCACAATCAAAGAATGTCACCTTCTACCTTCACCCATGTGACCTAAGAATTCTTGAAGTGATATCTTTGGTCCTTCCCCTTATCTCTCTAAGAAGCATCAAGACCCTTCATCCTACAACTCTCCACTCTTCACTAAGCACTTTGTGAATCGCCCACTCATGCTTCAACTTTACTTCAATGACACTTGGAATATGCATGTGTTATTTTTCCTAACTAACAAGGGAGGTCATGATCCTTAAGCAGTGTTTATTATTTGCAATTAGGATTTGAGTAACAGTTAAGAAAAATCACCTACATTTCTCTTTAATTAACAACATGGAAGTATTAATTAGAAATACACCTAGGGAAAGGGATGAGAAGATGGAAACATGCAAGCTCAAGAAAGAGGGCCCTATGCAAGGAAATTGAAAATAAAGGGATGTAATTCCTTGATTTTCTTCAAAGAGAATAATTTGGAACTTGAAAATTATACAATGACCCTTTCTGATCTAGTTATCTATTATCTCAATTTCATAGACTATTGAGCTTAGGAGAATATTATGACTAGTCCTAAACGTGATCTGCCCAATGGAGGAGACTCATATTAAATTAGTGTTATTACTAAATACTAATGCTATGAAGTTTTAGCTAGTTTTAAATTTGCAATATATATTTGTCGCCATAAGGTACAAAAAAACTATACTTTTGGTTAAACACCTTGTAAAAAGAGGTTGGTCTCTTCATTTTCTTTAATTGTGTTGAGAGACACTCTACAACCCAGTATGGGAGAGAGATGTAGTTTAACATTACATTAAAAAATAATAATAATAGATGCATTAAATAAAATATAAAGATATTAAAACAATCTTTTTTTTTTTAATAAAGAACATGAATATTAATAAGAAAAACATATTTCAAGATGAATTATAAATGAAACAATTCAATGACCACCTTACACAACATAATTTTCTGTAACAATTTTATATAAAGAAACATAAAGTAATTGATAGTAAAAAAATCTAATTTCTTCTGTAAATACTTTCTATATTTTAGTTTGTGTAATTCCTTTATCTAAATTTTAATTATTTCTTACTTTACTATGTTGGAGATGTGTATTTAAATAAGCATTTAAGCAAAAATTATGAGTCTATGTTTGTTTAAAGAAACGTATTTATAATTCCATTGATAAGTGTTTCCAAACTAGGGAGTTAAATTAAAAAAAAAAAAAAGTATTAATAAGAAAACAATTTATATAGAGAGATCATTCCAAGTATATGTTCTTTCTAATTACTATTACCAATATTACGAAGACATTTATTTAAAAATATACCAAAAAGAAAAAAAAATTAATAGAAACAACCAGCCATAAATAAAATCTTTCAATGTTATATTGATTAAATAATTCAATATATATATAAAACAATTGGAAAAAAAACTTTTGATTTCACAGATTTTTTAGTTTATTGCTCAAAATCAAGGAGATCTAAAAAAAAGAATTGGAGTTAACAAAGGGCGCATGCACTGGTAAACACATATAAAGAACCAAACACGTATAAAGAACCACAGTTAGAATAGACCCACCTTAAGTTCCCATTTATCAAGTGCAAAGATGGATGAAAATTCTAGAGGTTTCAAATTTTCATCTTAAAAAAAAGCTTGTAAATTGGAAGATTTGATATTTTTCAAAACTTGATAAATCCAAGCTTAAAATACATTTATGTTAGTCTATTTTAAATTTTAATATATGCATATATATATATAACAAAATTAGATTATTTAGAAATATATATCTATGTATAAATAATATTATTTTATAAAATAAATCAAACACATTAATCTTACTTTCTTTAATATAATAAGATGTTATACTTATTTTCAATATAATAATGCCCTTATATTATTTCTCAATAATATAATATATATAACATTAATCAATACAAATATTTATTAATATAAAAACATTTAAATTTTAAAGTCATTATAATATTTCACTGGTTAAAGATATTTAATGTATAAAGTTTTACTACTTGATTTTAATTTATAAATTAAAATTTTATATATATATATATATATATATATATATATTTTTAATATTTTATAAATTTAAAATAGATTATATTATTTTATTTTTTAAATATTATTTTATTATTAATAAGTATATAATTTTTTCAATTATTATTATTCCGTTAGATTTTTTCTTCCTTCTTTTTTTTTTATTTTGTCTATTTTATATTTTAATTTTTTATTTTTTTTTATTTTATGCATATTTATATATTTTAGAATTTTCATAAATAATTATTTATTTATATTTATACCTATATTATTATAGTTTCATTTCTTTAATATTTATTATAAAAGTTATTCTTTTCTTTTTAAGCTTTACTGGTTTTAGTAAAATGAGATTTTCCGTCTCGTATATATAATTTATTTTTTTTATTTGTGATTTTTATATATATATAAATAATGGAATATTCATATTTAGATAATTTATATATATATTTATTTTTTTAGTATAAAATATAATTTTATAAATGTATTTTTATTATTTTTTATTTATTTATGAACATAATTTTTTTTGTCTTTTTATTACTTTTTCCTATCTTATTTTTAATCTATTTTATATTATATTATATTATTTTATTGATAATGATGATGATGATGGTGGTTAACGTCCGCTGAGACCAAATAATGGTCTATCAGACCTAAAGAAACAAATTATTTATTTTGATTTAAGATTTTATTCCTATACTCAAAAAGCTTGGAGAGAAGCCTCCCGAGCTCACTATAATTTTGACATTGTAAAAGGCTAGGAAGGTCAGTATTGTAACAAATATTGTGAAATTGAGATCTAATGTGGTTGTTCGCGGGGCACTCTAAGAGGAAGTGGTTTTCATCCTCGAAGTTCCTATTCTCACATATATGGCAGATCCTTTCCATCCATGGCGTTTTAGGAACTGCCCAATGACCTGTTTCACTATGGAGCTCATGAGAATTCGTTCTAATCTTTGCTATATTAATTTTCTTCTTTGAGCTAGTTAAAATAGAGAGATACTTTTGATCTTCTAGGGTGGGGTTGATGACCGTCTTATAATAACTTAATTTTCTTTTAGCTGCTAAATCTTTCTCACACCACATTTTTTCTTTGAACTTAGAAGTGACAGTATCTTTAATGTTATTTATGTTTTGCAATGCGTCATTTTCGTTGATCTCCCAATAGTTTAACCAGGCCCTTGTGTCTTTATGCCACCCTCGATTGAGCCTTAGGTGGTTTTGGCTAGAATTTAAAGCTAGCTTAGGAAGTCTATCATCGTCTATGTTATTGAGTTTGTGCTTGTACAACAGAAACCTAAGCATAGCTAGGCTCTCAATAGGGGAAAGGCCTGTTTCTATAAGGAGAATGGGATAGGGTGTATTACTTTTAATTTTTCAGGTTATAAGTTATAAAACGCTTCTGGATTTGCTCAATCTTTCTCCATGATTCTCTGGAGATGCTACAACCCCAAACCTCACAGCCATATAAGATAACAGGAGTGATTAAAGTTTCAAAGAGGAACTTCTTTTTATCCCACATTATGAGGTTTGCTATTTTACAATTATTTTCAAGACCAAAATAAGCTTTCCACCCCCATTAATCCTTTTCTCAATGCTATGGTTCCAGTTGAGCTTGTGATGAATATCAATTCCTAGGTACTTGTAAGAATACACTTCCTCCAAGTTATTATTGTCATACATAAAACTAGTGTAAGTGTCCTTCTTGGATTTGATAATCATAACTTTTGTTTTGTCAGTGTTAACAGTCATACCCATGGTAGAGCAGAAATCCTTAAGAACCCTGAGTTGCTTATCAAGATCAGATGGGCACCTTGCCAAAAGAACAATATCGTCAGCATAAAGAAGAAGGATGACGACTATCCCAGCTAAGATTGTGCCATCACATCCTGCTTCCTCTAAATAGCCTTCGAGCTTATCGATGTAAATGCCAAATAGGGTAGGGGAGAGGGGGCAACCTTGTTTAACTCCGATGTTACACTTAATATCTTTTGACCACCCCTCATTTCTCTTTAGCTTGGCAATTACATTCTCGTATAACCTTATAGCGGCAGCTCTCAACTCGAGAGGAACCTTTAGCTCTTCTAATCTATTCCAAAGGTTGTATCTAGGAACCGTATCGAAAGCCTTTCTAAAGTCCACAAAGCAACAAAATAAATTGGATTTATCATTACGACATTCCTCTGCAATGATCCTAAGCGTAACAAGGTGGTCTGTTGTTGAGTGATGCCTTCTGAAACCTGCTTGGCCTTTAGCCCGCTTACCTTCACTTTCAAGCCATATGCTTAACTTCTTTTCCAAAATACTACCATATAACTTGGCTAAGAGAGGGCTGATCATAATTGTTCGATAATTAGAGGGGTTATTTGTATCCCCACTTTTAAAAATAGGGATAATGAGGCTCTCAGTCCAAGGTTTAGGGAACCCTTGCTTGATTGCTTGATTGAAAAGCTTGTGGATGTGGGGGATGAGGACATGACCTCCAATTTTTAAGATTTCCGCTTGGTAACCTTCAATGTCCTTAGCTTTCCCATTAGCGAGGCGATTAACCCCAAACTTAATGTCTTCTGAAGAGAAAACTTCTTTCGTTGTGAGAAGAGTTTCCAAATTATCCATGACATTTGGAGATTCATAAAGCTTTTTAAGATAGGAATTCCAATCGTGAAGAGAAATTTTATTATTATCCTTAGTCTTCCTAGTTAGAATCTGCCTCCAAATTTTCTTAGGAGCTACCTTAGAGAGGTGTAAGAGATTCTCCTGTCTTTGACAAATGTACTGCCTCTTTTTCCTTTTAGTTAGGGCTTTGTATATTTTTATCTTATCCATTTTAAGAGATTCATCAACAACTTCCTTAATTGCTCTCCTCGCACTTTTACAATCTTTGTCATACCATGGATTAGTTTTGTTATTTCTTTTATTATTTGAAACTTCAATTGAGAACTTGTTAATAGAATATGAGAGGGTTGTAGTAAAATTATGATAGAGGTCTTCTATGTTGTCTATACTAGATAAAGGAAGCAAATTAGTTTTTAATTCATTTAGAAAGAGATCATTTTTATTTCTATCAAATATTAAGTTCTTTTGGCTGTAAGTATTATTTTCTATGGGAACTCTATGCATGACAAAATTGAGAGTTATAAGTAAAGGCCTATGATCAGAGTCAGGTTCATGGTCGTTTAAGATGTCAAAATTTATTATTTCGTTGTATAATGGGAGATCGGAAATAACGTAGTCTACCACGCTGCTACCAAGTCCATGGATGCAGGTCATCTTGCTGGAATTGGGCCACTTCTTTAAACCGTTGCAAATTATGAGATCCTGAGCACTACAGAGCTTGACTAGCTCCGACCGAAACAAATTTTCCCCGAGGTCTTCAAAGCTCCTTTTGTACCTGCTAGCCAAAGTAGGGTCTTTGTCTAACCAAAGAGGATTAGGGTTGGAATGATTGCTTAGAATAATAGCTTGGTTGTTTGAAGTTCGAACATTAAAGTCACCTATTAAAAGGATATTACCATCATTCCTTAGGCTAGAAATATCATTCTCTAAACCATTGTAAGGGTTAGTTTTATCTAGATTCTTCTTCTTATAGAAGTTAGAGTTGATGGGGGGGAAATAACATATTGCTATGTAGGACTTTTTATTATTAATGTCTTTGATCTCTATCCAACTATATTGGTTGTGAGGGCCGTTTTTATGAATCCTAACATGGGGGGAGATGTTCTTCTTAATGTAACAAGCTATTCCCCCAATGCCTCTACGGGAGGATCGCTTGTTCCAGGTAGACCATAGCGTAAAGCCATCTATGTTAGGGACCTCAGATTCTTCATGCTCCCAAGTTTCAACAAGCAAAATAATATCAACATCATTTGAAATCCAACTTAGCTTGGGGCCTTTGTTCCATGGGAAGCCCCGACAATTCCAAGAAAGGATCTGGAGCATGTTTAATTGCTATTGATTACTATCTTTTTGGTTTCTATCTCGAATAAAGGCTTTTCTATTTCTGATTATTGCTCATTTTCCTTCCTTTCTAGCTTCTTTTACCTTTTGAACCTCCTTTCTTAATTCTGCTTGATCTTCTGGAATGAGATCTTCATTTATGAATATTCCCGTTCCTTTTAGACTTGAGGTTTTACTAAGTATGTCATGCTTATGATCAGTGGAGCTCACCTTTATGCGGATTAGTCTTCCTTTATTCTCGGTTAATTTCCCCAACCTTGTTGCTTTTGTGAGACACACTGTTTCAATTTGTAATCTATTATGTAGTTCTGTTTGGGCTAAGGCTAAAGTATCCTCATCTACTTCCTCTTTTAAACCGAATATTATAAGGTTTAAGGCCCTTTTGTTACGTTCATCGTCTAATTCTACTAATTTTTTTATTTCATCTTTAACTGGTTTGATATCTAACTTATCTACCACATTATTTAGGGTGAGGCGGCTATTAACTTTTTCTTCTAGTTCTTTAATCATGTCTTTCATTTTAAGACTCTCTAAAGTATCAACATCTCCTTGCTGGGATGGTTGGTTAGTATCTTGGTTTTGTTTTTCTATAACCTGTAGTCTAGTCTCCATTGCCTCCATTTTATTCTCCAGTAGTTCTATTTTATTTTCTATTTGTTTTTTGATCGTGTCTTCAAGAGATGCAAATTTATTTTCCAGCATGGCTTCTAACTCTTTTTGTAGCTTGGCTTCTCTTTCTTCTCTACGTTTCTCTAAAGACTCTATATACTCATAAAGGCCTTGTAGAGTTACTGTGCTAGGTCTTCCCTTGGTAATCTTTGGTAACTGTGGTGAAATATTCATACTTGAAATTATATGAGCAAATATGTATTAGAAAAAGAAAAAGATAAGGAATGTGTGCACCTGATATCAGCAAACTTGACTGCAGATCGCCCGTCTGCCCTTAGTAATCTTTGGTAACTGACTGCAGATCGCCCGTGCCCATCGTAGCCCGCAGACTGAAGAATATATGCGAATAACATATAGAGTACGTTTTTAATTCTTTCACTGAGCATTGAACTCTTTCACTGAAGAATATATGAGAAGAATATATAAAGTACGTGTTTAACTCTTTCACCGAGCCTCAAAACTCTTTCACCAAAGTATATATAGAGTACGTGTTTAACTTTTTCACCGAGCCTCAGAACTCTTTCACTGAAGAAATATATGCGAAGAATATATAGAGTAAGAATATATGCCAAGAATATATAGAGTATGTTTTGAACTTTTTCACCGAGCCTCAGAACACTTTCACCGAAGAATATATAGAGTATGTTTTTAACTCTTTCACCGAGCCTCAGAACTCTTTCACCGATGAATATATAAAGTATGTGTTTAACTCTTTCACCAAGCCTCAGAACTCTTTCACCGAAGAATATTATATATATATATATATATATCTATATATATATATATATATATATATATATATATATATATATATATATATATATATATATATTTCAATTTTGAATAAATTAATATTTACTTTCTATCTATTATAATTATCTTTTATATCTTTTATTTTCTTTGTATCTCGACATTATACATTTTATTGTTTAGATCGTTCATCAATCTAAGTTTTGATGATGGACCACACTAAATGGTTCTAAAAGTGTCCATGTGAAGAATTCCAATGTGATTTTCCTAAATATTCGCTTTATAAACCTACGCTCATAAAAATTATTAATATGATTAGAAAATATCTCTCATATTAATTTGTTAAAAAAATTCTTAATATATAAATAGTTAACAAAATATTATTATTCTATTTCTTCCACATACACCCTTACACTAAAGAAAAATATTATAATTATATTTCTTCCACAAACAACCTTACACTAATGCAAGATGATGAAACCAAATTGAGGAAATAATTAATTATTTTGGATATAAATTAATTTTTCAACTAAGAGCATGCACACCACAATGCAGTGGTAATTTTTCTAATTGTTTTTTTATTTAAGAAAGCATGCTCCGCATGATATGATGTCGACTTGACTGATGAATCACTAGATCTCTCGCTAGAATTCGATGAAATTTTTTTTGGTGAAATCTTGATTTGTGTAGTTTAAACTGATTTCTTGATTACATATATAGATTCAACACCCTAAAAAGCCCCTGGAACACTTCAATTGTGAAGATTTTACTTGTCAAACTTGTGATTTCAATCAATCCCTGCTAGATTCTAGACAAATTAAACCGAAAAATAAACCAGACAACTTTTCAAAAAATCTCACTTATAGAAAACGCAGATAAATTAAACCAGAAAAAAATTCAAAAAATATCACTTATATAAAACACATATAATTACACCGATAGGCATTTTCCCTACAAACATGGTGTGAGCAGACACTGTTCACCCCAACCAATAAGATGCCTTCATTTTCGTCCTCCTTCATTCAATTAGAAATTGAAATGTGACATAACTTTTTCAGTTTTGGGGTTTCGACCTGTCATTGTGGTTCTTCCCTTTGGCTTATTGCTTTGGGTTTCAGCATGTGCTTGTGATTCTTCTGCATTTTGCAGTAGCCGACTCTAATGTCGCCATTGGTGAGGGAAATCAGGGTGAACGATCTGGGTGTAACAAGTCAAAATCGGGGTGAACACTCCAAGCAATTGACAATTCGATCCATGCCAATGAGATCTGGAAAATATCGGGCAGAAGGTAATTGTAACTTAACACTACGATTCCTATTGTTGTGCAGATTACTGCATGTTTTCTTTGAATTGAAGGAGATTGTTAGGGAATGGGTATGGAGGATACATGAAAAGGCATGTTAATGCATCATTGAATGCAAAAATTTGATGAGAGAAAATGTGGTGGGTTTAAATTCACTCTATATGAAACAAGATTTGACTGTGCACATATATACATTTTATGAACAACAACAAGTCCAAGTCCATAGCTTCTCGACTTCACAATGACAAGAAGCATAAGTAACCTATTTTTGTTGTACAGGTAACTAACTAGTTATGAAAATGTTTCCCATATTGCTCATACTTTGATAGGATATCTATGGTCTGTTTTATTTTTTCACTGTTTCACTAAACTAAACTAGTCCTTTTCAAAATTTTTAATGGCTTCACTAAACTAAAACTAAATTGAACTGAATCAGAAAAAAAATATTTATCTTACCACTTAACTAACCTTGTGCGAAGATGAACATAGGAAACCATCCGTCCTTTCCTGATCTCTCACCCCACTCATCTCTCTCAATCTACAACAAACATACGAAACCATCCATCCTTTCATGCTCTCTCACCCCACTCCTCTCTCTCAATCTACAACAACTCTGTGGTAGAATGATTCATCAAATCATGACCCCGTTTTGATAGCTCCACTTGCCATCCTCCAAGAAAACACCAGTTCAATGGTACTAGTAACCCAACTTCCAATCCTCAGGGAAAAGACCAACACTCGACCTAACGAGTTATGTCTTTACTAGGGCATAGAGCCCATCTCACTGGAATTATGTTTAGCAGGTTTGGTTAGAGCCCTTACCATAAGTAAAGACAATTTGCAAGCAACCTCCTTATCCTCTAACAACAAAAAATGACCAAACTATAGAGAAATTCAATGTAAGCCAATTCACCACACTATAGCAGGTTTGGTGAGAGCCCATACCATAAGTAAAGACAATTTGCAAGCAACATCCTTATCCTTTGACAACAGAAAATGACCAAACTATAAATAAATTCAATCCAATTCACCACACTAAAGAATTAGTGAAGCTAACCGATTAGCTTAGATTGGATACAATTTCGTGGTGCTCAAAGCTATGGATCATTTACCCTTACACCTTTGGAAACACTCTTCCTCTCAATGACTGAACATCAATGAAGTAGGGGGTGTAGCCCTAGTTGCATGTAGTTTGTTGATCTGGTAGTAGTTTTATTTTAATAATCCAACCTCCTGAATCTTGAGATATATATGGCTTACAATTTTCATTCTTCTACAATTGTACATATTTTAGGTGGGTCTACAACATAAAATATTCACACCCTCCTTTCGAGGAAACCATCAAACACTTAGGATCTCAAATAGTGATACAAGGGCATCATGGATGAAACACTGCAGTTACAATGTTCAGTGTTCCATCGATGGATGAAATTAAGGCCAAAATAGGATTGTTGGGTGTCATTCCTACTTTGGTCAATGTCCATAATGACAATAATTGCAAGGCCCTACTTTCAAACATTTGCATGTGAAACAATTTACAAATGTCAAATATGGGACATGTGGAAAGTGGCTTCGGACATTTAGGATATTCACATGGATCACCTAGAAAGTCTTTAATCCTTGTGCTTTATTGATCCAGGTGGATATTGGTGGCCACCCACCAATTCCACTTGGACCCCCACCATTGTTTCTTTCAGTTTTTCAGTTTCCTTATTTGTAGCACAATTTACTATTTTGGGCAATTTTTCGGGTCCTGAATTTCTGGAGCCGTTTTGAGGCCCTAAACGATGTGTTTTGGGAAAACTAGGAGTAACATGGGTCTGTTATCCAATGTGACTCATCCCAAAGTTGTATTCCTCGGATAGATCTTTCTAATGAGGTATTTTGCATGCCAAATAGAGATCGTATGCCAAAGTTACGACCCCGGGAAGTTGATGTACCAATTTACCCAAAACGGGGCCCATAGTTTGATGCTTCATCTCCTAGGGTTAGGGTTTTTGATGTTTAGGGTTTTCCATTATTTATCAACAATAAATAGGCCTTCGATCCTCATTGTAAGATAGTTTAGAGGCATGTAGCCACCACATCTCTCCTCGGAGATAAGCTACAATCACCCAAGCTAGTTTATTTCCATTTATGTTTGTAAGCATATTTCAGCATTTTACATTAATGAAATGAAGTATTATTTATGTTGTATCTCTGTATTTATGGTTATCTATGTAATTTGTTGTGTTCCTGTTTAAATATGGATCAGTGGTATCAGAGGGGTCTGCTCTTTCTATGTTTTTCTTTGCATGTCCCCAACGAGGCCGGGATATAAGGAGTTAGGGCTTGAACTCATCGAACCTTTGCAACAGGGAAAATTTTAAGAATCCCCCCTAAATTTACATGTATAATAAATGGGCGAATCTCCATGGTATATAGGAAAAATGGAAGGCGATTTTATCAATAATATGATATGTATATATAATTTTTTGGCGAATCTCTCACCAGGCATGGCGAATATTTTACTCAATTATAAAATCTTGTGTTTATTGAATACACAAATGAAATCATTGCATTTCTTTAAAATATCTTTTGAAATCAAAATTACCGATATTTGATACCTTTCGGGGGTTAGTAGATCCAGAGTAAAGATGGATCTATGTTGGTTTAATTCCCCCATTTAAATAGGCTACATTCCAGGTGAATACCATGGGTCAATACCATGTGCCATTTTTATTTTTATTAATACTAATATTAGGGTTAATAATGTTTTTTTGCATGGTATTAATAACAATCTAGTCCATGGTATTTGTCCCATAGTATTTTGCCCATAGGTTTCACCTAAATATAACGCATTTTTTGAGTGTTCGTAAATATAAGGTGACTTATGGAGTAAATATAAAAAAAATGTTTTATTTGTTTACCATACCTCTCGTTTATTTATATTTTTATTAATTTACCATACCTCTTTTACAAATATGGTATTTGGCCCATAGGATTCACTTAAATAAAACCTCTTTCTTGAGCCTTCATAAATAGAACGAGGGTTATGGACTAAATATAAAAAGAGGTTTTATTTATTTACCATGCGTCTAGTTTATTTATATTTTTATTTATTTACCATACCTTTTGAGTAAGTATAAAAAATGTTTTATTTATTTACCATACCTCCACTTTACTTATATTTTTATTTGTTTACACCCTTGCATGTATATAAGGTGACTTATGGAGCAAATATAATTTTTTTTTTTTATTTATTTACCATACTTCTCATTTATTTATATTTTTATTAATTTACCATACCTCTTTTATAAATATGGTATTTGGGCCTTTGGCCCATAGGATTCACTTAAATAAAACCTATTCTTGAAAATGGGCGAATGGAAGGTTGTAACTCCTAATTTCAAGGACTAAATTTACCTTTTTTACTGTCTCCATTAAAAGAAGGTGGGCTATTTGAGGTGATTTGTAAAAGTGTACTATGATACAAAATAATCGCCCACTAAAAATTTAAAACCCCTTAATTTCGCCAAAGGGCGAACATTCGCCCCTAAAATCACCCCTACTTTGCAAGACTAGCCTTGCAAATCTCGACGACCTCCCATGGCAGATGAAAAGAAAGACGAGGGGGCAGGAGATCCTATCAAAATCTTGCTCGAAGAGGCCCTCGAGCGACAAAGGAACGCGATGATGGACAACTTTTCCCAGATCCTTCAGCAACTACCTAGGGGTGACACATCTACTTCCAACAACTACTCTAGAAGCGCCACACCCTTTAAGGTACAAGTTAACTTTGACATTCCCATATTTGAGGGTCAGATAGATGCAGATGTTATAGATAAATGGTTAAATATGCTAGAAGGGTATTTTTTTGTTCATGATTTTTCCGGTCGGGAAAAGATTACTTTCGCTCTTCTCAAAGCTGCCCCCCACATCAAGGACTAGTGGGAAACCTACTGCGAGCAAAAGGATGAAAGTACGACCTCAATGTTTTCAGCCACACCCACTTGGAATTCGTTTTAGAATGCCATCAAGGAGCATTACTACCCTGTCATATGCTATGAGGATAAATACATAAAGTGGACCATGCTGCAGTAGGGAAGGAACCAAGACATTCCAGAGTTTACCAATATTTTTCATACCGTTCACACAAAGTTGGGTATCAAGGATTTTGAGCTACATTTGGTACTCAAATACCACAGCTACCTACACAAGTACATCCAGGATGAGATGGAGTTCTTGGACATCTCCTCTCTTAGCATGGTGTACCGATACGCTGACAAGATCAAACAAAATTTTAAACAAAAGAAGCGATACTTTGGTTCTGCAAATCCAAAGCAAGGGAAAGGCACCCCCAAACTGTTGAACAAAGGAAAAAGCCAAGGCGAGGTGACCCAAGACAACCCGCCAAAGCCACATGCAAAGAACAACACCACAAAGCAGAAGAAAGACACGAGAAAGTGGTGTGAGTTCCATAAAATCTCTGCTCACAAAACAAGTGAGTGTCGAGCCAAGAAGTCACTGGTGGTCAAGCTAAAGTCTTCGGAATCAGATGCATGTTCATACTCTGAGTCAGAACCTGATAAGGGGAATGAAAAAGGGAAGAAGATTATCGATGCAGAGCCCAGCACCACCATTTCCACCATGAAGATCCTGAAGGAGGAACCCAAAGATCCAAAGGAGGAGGAGCGCCTCTTCCACTCCCAGATATGGGTAAAGGGCTCCTCGCTACAGTTCATTGTTGACAGCGAGAGCCAAAAGAACCTCATTTCAGCAGAGGTTGTGAAGCAGCTGGGCTTACGGACCACAACACATCCACAACCGTACACCATCAGGTGGCTTCACCAAGGATGGGAACTTCACGTGAGCCAGCAGTGTCACCTTCCATACAACATCAAGCCCTTCACAGATGAGGTATTGTGTGACGTTGCTCCCCTTGATGTTTGTGATGTATTATTAGGCCAACCATACTTGCAGAAGTGACATGTTATATATGACTCAAGGCATCATGCTGTTATTTTTACTTTGGGAAATAAGTTGTACAGGATACCGGAGGTAGCACTGCCTATCGCCATCTCTTTGGTTATTGCAAAACAATGCAGTAAGCTCATTTCCAAAACCAGGAAATTTGTTTTCCTAATGATATGCCCTCAAGGAAAGAAGAAGACGGTGGCCACGACCTCCAGATAGGGCCCGTCTGCATGACAAATGCAGATCGACAAGGTCGTGGAGGAGTATGAGAACATCTTCACCTCCCCCACAGGGGTTTCTCTGCACTATCAGGTCAAGCACTCCATCGATCTGACCCCAGGTGCATCGCTGCGCAATGGACCAATCTATTGGCTCTCTGTTTTGGAGAAATGAAATCAAGAGGTAGATTCAGGAGATGCTGCAAAAAGGTCACATCCGACTGAGTTCATCACCCTGTGGGAGCTCGATCGTGTTGGTACAGAAGAATGATAGGACTTGGAGACTCTGTATTGACTATCGGGCACTGAACAAGATCAGTATCTAGAATAGGTACCCATTCCCACAAATTCATGACCTTCTGGACCAGCTGAAGGGGGGAAAATATTTCAACAAGGTTGATTTGAAGTCAAGATATCACCAGGTACCAATCGAACCCTTCAATGTGTGGAAGACTGCCTTTAAAGCCAAGGAGGGCCTTTTCGAATGGTTGGTTATGCCTTTCGTGTTGATGAATGCTCCTGCAACGTTCATGAGGCTAATGGATGACATCTTGCGGCAATTCACCAACTCATTTGTAGTGGTATACTTGGATGACATCCTGATCTTCAGCCAGAGTTGGGAAGAGCACCTTCACCACATCCGACAGGTTCTCCAAACACTGCGGCAACACAAGTTATGTGCCAATTTGGAGAAATGTGTAGAAATTTTGAATAATATGACACTTATTCACAGATATTATCCCAGTTATACACTATTGCGGAATACATGCATAATACATAACCTCCTCTACGTTGATCATCAATTTAGCAGCATTAAAAACAATGAAACATCAATCGCATGCGCACATTAACACAGTATGTAACCCGGGAAAGCATACAGCTGAAAACCCCACACTATCTATATATTATAATGATAGAGAACATGTAACAGTACATAGTACAATACTCCTCTCAAGTACTCAGTACTATCTCCACCTGTTACACACAAACTAGCTCAGATCTGAATCAATCACAGGTTCAAATCTCCTCCGCTGCTTGCCTGCCTCCACTGCGCAATCCTGCATGAGAATGGATGAGAATGGCTGATCCAAACTCGTATTTCCCTTGGCTGAACCATGCAATCCTCATTGGCAATCTCAATCCACTGATTGTGCAAATCTCATGCACAACTATAGTCACAACTGACAGTTGTCTTACCCTTTCACTCACCTCTAACACTTGTCTCCACTGAACTGTCCATGCACTAAGTTAACTGATGTATTCTTTAGTTGATTTATGAGTTAATAATTAGTGAATTAATTAATAATTAATTCACATCACTCGTCACTAGTGTATTCTGTAGTTAGACTAAATACAACTAGTTCAACTAAGTCAAACTGAACACAACTTCATCAACGCCTCAATCAACTCCACCAAACTCAACCACTTGAGTTCTAACTGAAGTCCATCATGCAATAGCTCAACTAACCCATAAGAAAAGCGTATTTCCTTCTGGCAGTTGCATGTGCCACATCCGTAGCTCGAACTGAAGTGCTCTAAGAGGATAAGATAATGTTTATAGTCCAAATATTATTAAGAGCTAATAATATTTGACTGTTCTATATTTAGACTGGCAGTCTAAAAATAGACTCCGCCCATATGTCTAAAAATAGAAGTCCATCTATTTTTACCAACATGACCAATCATCCACAAATAGCATCCTGCAACTCATAGACCATGATCCATATGTCTAAAAATAGACTTTGCATCAAAAATAGCCTACGGGCCCACTTAGTGAAGGCGACTTCTTTTCACTAAGCTCCATCATCTTGTTGCATTTTCAACACTCCCTCTCAACAATATATGGATTATCTGCAACCCCTATCCTGCAACTCTGGAATGTTCTGCATGCAACACATTTGCCCGGTCCACTTGCTCCAACAACACTTGGAACAAAAACACTCCCAATTGACCACTCTGATGGGCTAGGAACATACTCTAATGCTGAAGCTCTACCTACTGCTGACAAGTGCTCCCTCTTTGACATCTGCGCTACTGCAACATCTCCATGCATCTCGCACCATTACACACCTCTCTGTGCCACCTAGCACTGTGCAAAACGCTTGTGCCTCTCTCATTGCTGCAGCCTGCTAGCTATGCGCTGTCCTGGGATTCCCGGCATTGTCGCTCTCTCTGCTGCTCCATCCGCATCTGTCTCTACCCAATCAGCCAGTTCCTGCTACTCCACATCGGGGCTCCCGTAGCAAGGTCTCATCCAAGAGGTTGGGCACCTCAAGGATCCTGCCCCTCCTCCTTGGGACGATCACTCTATATCGCCCCACCTCCTACCTGGAGGTATGGCTGCATGTGATCCCTCAACCCACCTGGCTCGAAGTTCCCCCCTACTAGAGGTCTCTACATGAGTAGATGTCTCTACTCGATCTCCTCTCAGCTTCTCTAGTTGTGGCTGCTCCACAACCTCCTGAAGCTGATGCACCAATCGTGGCTCCTCCACGATCGTCTGAGACTTCTTCTAGCTCTGCATGTTGAGAGGTAATATACGCTCCCTCTCAACCACCAAGTCTTGATCAGTTGCCTCGCTACTCAAGGCTTTGCATGCATCTTGAACCTCAAGAGCATACAGGTTCTTGACCCGTGAACCAATCTGCTTCACCTGTCTAGTGATGATGTGTCTAAGGAAAACCTTTCCCTTACTAAAGACTACATCATAGCCTCTGTCTTCCAGCATCGCGATCAACACCAAGTTTCTCTTCAGTCCTGGTACATACTTGACATCGGTCAAGGTAAGGCGAGCTTCAGGCTCCCTCTGAAAAATAACCATGCCTACACCTGCGACACTATACTTCTCATCATTACCCATCGCTATGAATATTTGGAGATCTTTCTCCTCCAAAGTACTGAACAAACTCTTGTCACCGGTCATGTGGAAAGAAGCTCCACTGTCAAGAAACCAACGACTTCCCACCATGGATGAAACCATGCATGCAAAGAGTGTGAAATCCAACTCAAACTGTGAAGCAAGTGCCTCACCTTCAGATCCTTCCCTGGATCCCTTCTTGGATTTCCTCCATGGACAATTTGCAGCATAATGGCCCACCTCATGACAATGAAAGCATCGCACTTTCGATTTGTCAACCTTCTTCCCATCATTGGAAGAACTGGATTCAGAAAGAGAACCCTTCTCCTTCCCCTTCTTTGCTTTGGCAGCCAAAGCGCAATTTTCTTCATCAGATGCCTTTGATGAAGATCTGTCCCTGGTATTCCGCCTAATCTCCTCTTGCACAAGATCCGACCAAAGTCTCTCCCATCCTAGCAATTTCTCCCGACCATTGACAGAGTCCTGATAGGAATGCCAACTCTTCGGAAGACCAAGGAGAGCCAAGCTCACCAAGTCCTCATCATCAACAATCACCCCCACACTTCCCAGCTCATCCCGGCATTGGGTGAACTTCGTGAGATACTTGGGCATACTGTCTCCATTCTCACACTTAATGTTTCTAAGTTTATCCTTGAGCGCCAACTTCCTCCGGTCGCTCTTGCTTTGGAATAAATCTGTCAACGCTTTCCACATCAAATATGGAGAAGCCTTTCCATGCAGGCTGGAGACAATGTGATCCTTCACGCCCTCCAATAGAATCCTTCGACACTTTGCTGTCTTCTTTTTCCAAACCTCAAAGTGAGCAGCATCAGTAGGCTTTGGGACCTCAACATCTATGAACTCCTTCAACCCATTGTCATCTAACACCGCCTCCATCCTGTCTTTCCATGCAATATAATTCGAGCTACCTTCAAGGGCATACTCCAATCGCAATCTGTTGCAAGACATTTCAACTTTGACACCAAGAAAACACTGTTGCAAATTCGAATTCCACCAGCTCAAAACTCAACCGCTTCTGATCTAAAATTTGTGAGAACAAAGTATTTCTCGTACAGAGATTGACTGTATGGGCATTCACCGAATATCTCACCTTCCAAAAGAAGGATGAATCCAGAGGCTACCTGGCCCGATTACAGACTCTGCCTAAAGAAATAAAATGTAATCACTTTCTGAATAATAGATTTGATGATCAACACCGCTCCGATACCATGTAGAAATTTTGAATAATATGACACTTATTCACAGAGATTATCCCGATTATACACTATTGCGGAATACATGCATAATACATAACCTCCTCTACGTTGATCATCAATTTAGCAGCATTAAAAACAATGAAACATCAATCGCATGCGCACATTAACACAGTATGTAACCCAAGGAAAGCATATAGCTGAAAACCCCACACTATCTGTATATTATAATGATAGAGAACATGTAACAATACATAGTACAATACTCCTCTCAAGTACTCAGTACTATCTCCACCTGTTACACACAAACTAGCTTAGATCTGAATCAATCACAGGTTCAAATATCCTCCACTGCTTGCCTGCCTCCACTGCGCAATCCTGCATGAGAATCGATGAGAATGTCTGATCCAAACTTGTATTTCCCTTGGCTGAACCACGCAATCCTTATTGGCAATCTCAATCCACTGATTGTGCAAATCTCATGCACAACTATAGTCACAACTGACAGCTATCTTACCCTTTCACTCACCTCTAACACTTGTCGCCACTGAACTGTCCATGCACTGAGTTAACTGATGTATTCTTTAGTTGATTTATGAGTTAATAATTAGTGAATTAATTAATAATTAATTCACATCACTCATCACTAGTGTATTCTGCAGTTAGACTAATTACAACTAGTTCAACTAAGTCAAGCTGAACACAACTCCATCAACTCCTCAATCAACTCCACCAAACTCAACCACTTGAGTTCTAACTGAAGTCCATCATGAAATAGCTCAACTAACCCATAAGAAAAGTGTATTTCCTTCTAGCAATTGCATGTGCCACATCCATAGCTCGAACTAAAGTGCTCCAAGAGGATAAGATAATGTTTATAGTCCAAATATTATTAAGAGCTAATAATATTCCACTGTTCTATATTTAGACTGGCAGTCTAAAAATAGACTCCGCCCATATGTCTAAAAATAGAAGTCCATCTATTTTTACCAACATGACCAATCATCCACAAATAGCATCCTGCAACTCATAGACCATGATCCATATGTCTAAAAATAGACTTTGCACCAAAAATAGCCTGCGGGCCCACTTAGTGAAGGCGACTTCTTTTCACTAAGCTCCATCATCTTGTTGCATTTTCAACAAAATGCACTTTTGGCATGACCCAAGTTCAGTATTTGGGATATATTATTGATGAACAAGGGGTGCATGTGGATCTAGCCAAGATCCAAGTCATTCGGGATTAGCCATCTCCAACCACTCTGACAGAGCTCTGTAGCTTTCTAGGTCTTGCCAACTTCTACCGCAGGTTCGTGTTGGGATCTTCTCATATCACTTGGCCCTTGAGTCAAGTCACCAAGGGAGGAGCGAAAGAAAAATTATTTTGGTCTAAATCTCAACAGAAGGCATTCACATAGTTGAAATATTGCCTCTGCTTGGCACTAGTGCTCGCATTACCAGACTTGCAACAACCATTTGAGATCGAGACAAATGCCTCTAACTATGCTATTGGGGTAGTACTTACTCAACACAGGCATACAGTGGCATATCACAGTCAGACACTTTCAGACATAGTTTGGAAGTATCCCACTTATGACAAAGAGATGTATTCCATTGTGCAGGCCTGCCGACAATGGAAGCATTACATTTTGGGGAAGGAAACGGTCATCCACACAGACCACCGACCCCTGTAGTTCATACAGATGCAAGGGAAGTTGCAGAATGATTGCCATCAGAAGTGGTCCACATACCTGCAATAATTTCATTTGAATATCAAATATAAGAAGGGCAGCACCAATAATGTTGCAGATTGCCTTAGTCGACCATCAATCATGGTGTTAACCACCTCTTGTGGACACGAGACTTTTGATTGGCCACTTCTCTACAAAAGTGACCCATAATTTGGCCACACATACCAGACACTCTTGGAGGGTCAGCATGTCCCATATTTTCACCACCAAGATGCCCTCTTATTCCACCTGGGTCACCTCTGTGTTCCTTCAAGCAAGCGTGCCAAGATGATTTGGGAAGCACACTACAATCAGGATTTTGGGCATTCTAGGGTTGAGAAAACGATGGCAATACTGCATAAGTATTTTTATTGGCTGAATCTTCAATAGGATGTTGGGAAGTACATCAGATCCTGCACTACCTGTGCCATTACCAAACCAACCATCAAGAAGAAAGGCCTCTATACTCTATTGCCTACCCCTACTCGACCTTGGGAATCCATCTCCATGGATTACATGTCAGGCCTTCCTTCTACTAAGCATGGAAATGACTGTGTTTTTGTGCTCGTTGACAGGTTCTCAAAGATGGCCATTATGGTGGCCTACAAAAAGAATATCAAAGCAGAAGCCACTGCTAAACTCTTCTTTGAACGAGTGTGGGTACACTTTGGGATCCCACAGTCTATCATCTCAGATCGGGATAGCAGGTTCCTTAGTACATTTTGGTCCAATCTTTGGTTGTGATGGACACCAAACTCACTAAGTCCACAACCTTCCATCCCCAAACTGATGGCCAAACAGAGGTTGTCAACAGGATGATCGTACACATTCTGCACATGTACGACTCAAAGAATCCACACACATGGGATGAGGGTCTCCCCTATGTTCAGCACAAAAATAACTGGGCTCTCCACAGCTCAACTAGCCACAACCCTTTTTGGGTGGGCTTGGGATTCTAGCCACTATGTCCCATTGATATGGCCATGCCATTTGCAGCTACTTAGGCAGATTCGGTTCATGTCCAGTCCGAAATATATAAGGCAAACAAATTCATTGAGCACATCCAACATATTCGCCAGCAGGTCCATGACATTCTAGAGAAACCAAATTCCAAGTACAAGCAGCGACATGATCAACATCGGGTGCCACACAAGTTTCAGTTGGGCGACAAAGTCTGGCTACATTTGGAAAAGGAACACCTTACCGGAGCATGTCGGAAACTCAGACCACTCTAATATGGTCCTTACACCATTACCATGGTTGTGGGAGATAATGAATTTGAACTCAGCATTCCCCCATTCCTTGGCCTGCACCTAATGTTCAATGTGGACCGCCTTCGGCCATACTTTCCACCATTACTAGACACATCTGGCATTGCAGGACAACTCACACCAAGAGATTTATATCCAAATTGCATGGAATAAGCTGCAACTGATCAAATCATGGACACACAGATCAAGCACACTTTCCAACAGAAGATCCAACAGTATCAAGTTGTCAAACTAGGCCAACTCCTTCACCAGGGCAAGTGGCTCACTAGGGACCAAGTTCAGTAGAAGTTTCCTCATCTCATAGAGGAACTCAGTGCAATGGGGCCCATTGCTTCATAAGGGGGGAGGAATGATCCAGGTGGATATTGGTGACCACCCACCAATTCCACTTGGACCCCCACCATTGTTTCTTTCAGTTTTTCATTTTCCTTATTTGTAGCACAATTTACTATTTTTGGCAGTTTTTCGGGTCCTGAACTTTCGGAGCTGTTTTGAGGCCCTAAATGACGTTTTTTTGGAAAACTGGGAGTAACATGGATTTGTGGACTGATGTTGCTCATTTCAAAGTTGTATTCCCCATATAGATCTTTCTAATAAGGTATTGTGCACATCAAATGGAGATCGTATGCCAAAGTTACGACCCCAGGAAGTTGATGTACCAATTTACACAAAATGGGGCCCATAGTTTGGTGCTTCATCTCCTAGGGTTAGGTTTTTGGATGTTTATGGTTTTGCATTGTTTCTCAACAACAAATAGGCCTTCGAGCCTCATTGTAAGACAGTTCAGAGGCATGTAGCTACCACATCTCTCCTCAGAGATAAGCTACCATCACCCGAGCTAGTTTATTTCCATTTCTGTTTGAAAACATATTTCAGTATTTTACATTAATGAAATGAAGTATTATCTCTGTTGTATCTCTGTACTTATGGTTATCTCTGTAAATTTTTGTGTTCCTATTTGAATCCAAATAATTTATGTTCATGAATGTAAAAGACTTTCGTAGAATCGTAGGATTTTGTTGAATTGAGCACCTTCATTAGCTAAGGATGCATTCATATTACACAGTGTGTAAGTTTAGGTAAGAATTAGTTAGGATGCAAAACATGTAGATTGATGCATTATTATAATTTTTTTTTCTTTTTTAAAAATTCTCTTTTAATTTACTAGCATTGGGGTTTTGTTGTTGAGATACTATGTTTGTGTGTTTAAAACTTGGGTTTGCATAGATCCATGAATTATCGGTTAGGAGGTTAGGGCAATGAGTTTGATGGATTTCATATGTACCATTGATTAATATATATTAATATAACTTTTTCGGTAATTTTTTGAAGTTGGCTCGAATTTATATTAATGTTAGTTTTTCAGTCTTTTTGAAGTTTGAGGTTTTCTACTGCAACTTGAGATAGGAGCTATCATTTCTCCAGTTTCACAACAATTTGTGCATTAAAGTTTTGGTTTGCATATGTAGATTGATGTTGCATAAGTTGATTGAATTGGAAGTTTAAAGAGTTTTCAGGGCCCTCTCCTGCAATATGTTATGTTAAGGTGTGTTTCAGTAAATTAATAGGTGAATATTTGTCATCTTCTCTTTGGACCTAGAATAATAGAACAAAGAATATATATAATTAGTATAAGAATTCTCGCCTCAACTCCCCTTTCCACTTCACCTCATAACTCCTAATTTCATTTTCTTACTGATCAATGGCCATTTCATTATGTGGAGAGAAAATAGGGTTGAACATTACCATAGCCATATAATCAGAAATTTGTGGTACACATCGTCTTTACCACAATAAAAAAGAATGTCTCAGGCATGGTGGTGCTTGTGTCTACGAAAATTTTACATTGACTTCTTTGGTGTTATTGGTAGTGGTTGTTGAGCCTCCCCTGCGTTTTGGTTAAAAAAAGAAAAGGAAAATCAAATTTTAAGAGAACAACACTAGTTCAGGGTTTGCAAGTTTCTGATGAGATTTCATTTCATTCTATCCACAACCTCATTCCTACAGTCTTGTTGCACCTAAATCATTTGGTACTTATTTCTGGAAAACTATCTACAACAACAAGAACGTTCTAGTGGATGAAGTTGAAATAGCTCTCATCTTGCAAGTGGACATATGTAATTGAAATGTAATATCTGCCCTAACATCTAATTTTATTTGAACGACCGAGTAATTGTAAATGTTTGTTGGTTGTGAACCCTATTTCTTAGGTATCTGCAATCGTCCGCTCTCACAGTGAGATCCCAACCTTCAAAAAGGAAAAGTTGTTGAGCTTGCAGCTTTGAGATCCCAACCTTCAGAAAACAAAAGTTGTTGAGCATGCATCTTCTTCACATCCTCATTCTTTCAACAACACCTTCTCCTCCTTCAAATGAAAAATTGATCCAAGTGGATATTGGTGGCCACCCACATATTCCACGTAGACCTCCCAGTCAGTTTCATCTGTTTCCTTATTTGTAGCACAGATTACTATTTTTCGCAGTTTTTCGAGTACTAAACTTTCGGAATCATTTTGAGGCCCTAAACGACATTTTTTTGGCAAAATTGCACAATGATTATTAGAGAAATCACATTAGAATCCATAGTCCTTGGAGAGATATTTCCAATGAGGTATGATACGCATCAAACATAGATAATATGATCAAGTTACGACCCTAGGAAGTTGGTTGCCCATCTAACCCCAATGGGGCCCATAGACTCTTGGTGTTACATCTCCTTGGGTTAGGGTTTTGGTTGTTTAGGTTTTTCTCTTATTTTTCAAAAATAAAAAGGCCCTTGAGCCTCATTGTAACTCAATTCAGAGGCATGTAGCGACCACATCTCTTCTCATAGATAAACTACCATCACCTGAGCTATCTTATTTCCATTTTATTTGTAAGCATAGTTCAGTATTTTTCTATTAATCAAATGAAGTGTTTTTCTGTTGCATCTTTGTTTTTATAATTATATATATAATTTGTTGTGTTGTTGTTTAAGTTCGTATTAGTGGTATCAGAGCAGTCTGCTCTTTCTCTGTTTTTCTTTGCATGTCCACAACGAGGTCAGGGTATAAGGAGTTAGGACTCGATCTAGTTGAAGCAGAATCAGCCTCGCAAAACCTGACAACCTCCCATGGTGGAAGAAAAGAAAGACGAGGGGGTAGGAGATCCTTTCAAAATGTTGCTCGAGGAAGCCCTTGAGTGATAGAGGGACACGATGATGGATAACTTTGCCTAGATCCTTCGACGACTACCCACAGGTGATGCATCTTCATCCAACAACCACTCTGGAGGTGCCACTCCTTTTAAGGTACAAGTTAACTTCGATATTCCCATATTTGAAGGCCTGATAGATGCAGATGTCGTAGATAAATGGTTAAATCTATTGGAAGGATATTTTTCAGTTCATGACTTTTCCAATCAGGAAAAGATTACATTTGCACTTCTCAAAGTCGCCCCACACGTCAAGGACTGGTGGGAAACCTACTATGAACAAAAGGACGAGAGTGAAACCTCGTTGTTTTCAGCTGCACCCACTTGGAATTCTTTCTGAGATGCCATCAAGGAACAGTATTACCCCTTCGGGAGCTATGAAGATAAATACATAAAATGGACCACGCTATGACAGGGAAGGGATCAAGATGTGCCAGAGTTCACAAATACTTTCCATACCCTTGGCACGAAGCTGGGTATCAAGGATACTGAGCGGAATTTGGTGCTCAAGTACTTGAGCTGTCTACACAAATAAATCCAAGATGAGATGGAGTTCTTGGACATTGCCTCACTCGGCACAGCATATCGGTACGCTATAAATGTTTAGTAGAAGTTTAAATAGAAGAAGTGGGACTTTGGATCTGAAAATCCAAAGCAAGGAAAAGATGCCCCCAAAATGTAGAACAAGGGACCAAGCCAAGGCGGGGCTACCCAGGATAGCCTACCGAAGCTGCAAGAAAAGAACAACACCACGAAGATGAAGAAGGACACGGGAAACTGGTGTGAGTTCCATAAGAGTTCCACTCACAATGCAAGTGAGTGTCGGGCCAAGCAGTCACTTGTGGTCGAGCTGAAGGCTTCTGAATCAGACCTAGGTTCTGACTCCGAATCAAAATCCAATAAGGGGACTGACATAGGGAATTAGATCATTGATGCGGAGCCCAGTGCCACCATAGCCACCACAAAGAACCAGAAAATTGAGCCTGAAGATCCAGAGGAGGGGGAATGCCTCTTCCACTTACAGATGTGGGTGAAGGGTTCTCCGCTGCAGTTCATTGTCTACAGCAGGAGCCAAAAGAACCTCATTTTAGAAAAAGTTGTGAAGCGGTTAGGCCTAAAGATTACAACACATCCATAGCTGTACACCATCGGGTGGCTTCACCAAGGACTAGATCTTTGCATCAGCCAACCGTGTCACCTTCCCTACAGCATCAAACCCTTCACGGATGAGGTACTGTGTGACATTGCTCCTCTTGAATTTTCTGATGTATTGTTGGGACAACCATACTTATGGAAGCGACATGTTGTATATGATTCTAGACCTCACTGTGTGATTATTACTTTGGCTAATAATTTGTACAAGATACCGGAGGTAGCCCCGCCTACCACCATCTCTTTGATCACTACAAAGCAATGTAGTAATATCATTTCCCAGACCAGGAAAATTATTTACCTTATGATTTTCCCCCAAGGTAAGAACTTAGAAGGTTGTGGCCACGCTTCTAGGAAGGGCTCCTCTGCACAGCAGTAGTAGATGGGAAAGGTCATGGAGGAGTACAGGGATATTTTCGCCTCACCCACAGGGGAACCTCTACACTGCCAGGTCAAGAACTCCATCGATATGACCCCCGGCACGCCGCTACCTAATGGACCGATCTATCGACACTCTATTCTGGATAACGATGAGATCAAGAGCCAGATTCAGGAACTACTACAGAAAGGGCACATAAGGCCAAGCTCATCACCCTGTGGGAGTCTGATTGTATTAGTATAGAAGAAGGATGGGACCTGGAGGCTCTATATTGACTTTTGGGCACTGAACAAGATCACTATCCGGAATAAGTACCTGATCCCATAGATTGATGACCTTCTGGACCAGCTCAAGGGGGCTAAATATTTCAGCAAGATTGACTTGAAGTCAGGTTATCACTAACTTTTATTGAACCCTCCGATGTGTGGAAGACTACCTTCAAATCCAAGGAGGGCCTTTTCGAATGGCTGGTCATGTCATTCGAATTGACAAACACCCCTGCAACCTTCATGAGACTGATGGATGACATCTTGCGGCCCATCACTAATGCATTCATGGTGGGGTATGTAGATGACATCTTGATTTTCAACCAAAGTTGGGAAGATTGCCTCCACCATATTCGACAGGTCCTTCAAACCCTTCGACAACACAAGTTGTGTGCTAACTTGGAGAAATGCACCTTTGGCCTAACCCAGGTTCAATATCTAGGGTACATCATTGATGAGAAGGGTGTACATGTGGATCCATCAAAGATGGAATTCATTCGGGATTGGCCAGCCCCAACCACTCTAATAGAGCTCCGCAACATTTTGGTTCTTGCCAATTTCTACCGTAGGATCATGTTGGGGTTCTCTCATATCACTTAGTCTTTAAGTCAAGTCACAAAGGGTGGAGCGAAAGAAAATTTCTTTTGGTCAGAAACCCAACAACGAGCATTCTTCGAGTTGAAGAACCGCCTCTGTTCGGCACCAGTGCTCACATTACTAGACCTGCAACAACCATTTGAGATTGAGAAAAATGCCTTCGACTATGCTATTGGTGGGGTTCTTTCTCAACATTGGAATCTAGTGGCTTACCATAGTGAGACACTTTCAGACACAGTCCGAAAGTATCCCACTTATGATAAAGAAATGTATTACATTGTGCAGGTCTGCCGCCATTGGAAGCATTACATTCTAGGGAAGGAAATGGTCATCCACATAGACCACCGACCTCTACAGTTCATACAGACACAAGGGAAGTTGGAGAACGATCGTCATAAGAAATGATCCACCTATCTACAACTATTCCATTTAAACATTAAGTATAAGAATGGTAGCACCAATAGTGTCGTTGATTGCCTCAGTTAACCACCGATCATGACACTAATCACTGTGCTTGACTCTTGCAGGCATGAGACATTGAGATGGCCGCATCTTTATAAGAGCGATCCAAAATTCGACAACGTATACCAGACACTCCTGCAAGGGAAGCAAGTTCCAAATTTTCACCTTCAGGATGCACTATTATGCCACTTGGGACACATGTGTGTTCCTTCAAGTGAGCATGCCAAGATGATTTGGGAGGCGCACTACAGTCGGGTCACTGGAGATTTTGGAGTAAATAAAACACTGGGGATATTGCAGAAGTATTTTTATTGGCCGAAACTGTGTAAGGATATTTGGAAGTACATTAGATCTTACACTGCCTACGCCATTGCCAAACCAACCATCAATAAGCAAGGCCTGTATACTCCTCTACCTACTCCTAGTCGGCCTTGGGAATCTGTAGCCATGGATTATATGTCGAGCCTTCCTTCTACTAAGAATGACAATGATTGTGTTTTCATGGTCATCGACAAATTCTCTAAGATGGTCATCATGGCGGCCTGCAAGAAGAGTATCACAGCAAAGGGCACTGCTAAGCTCTTCTTTGAGTGAGTGTGGGTAGACTTTAGGATCCCATAGTCCATTATCTTAGATCAGGACAACATATTCTTGAGTGCATTTTAGTCAAGTCTATAGTCGATGATGGATACAAAACTTACTAAGTCCATGACTTTCCATCCCCAAACTATTGGCGAAACAGAGGTTGTCAACAGGATGATCATACACATTCTGCGCATGTACAACTCAAAGCATCCACGCACATGGGATGAAAGTCTCCCCTATGTCTAACACAACTACAACGGAGTTGTCCACAACTCAACAGGCCACAACCCCTTTCAGGTACGGCTGGGATTTTATCCATTATGCCCCATTGATGTGGCCATACCATTTGCAACCACTCAGGTAGACTCAGCTCACGTGTAGTCTGAAGCTAAAAGGGCTAACAGCTTCATTAACAGCATTCAACACATCTGCCAACAAGTCCATGATATGTTGGACAAATCTAATGGGAAGTATAAGCAATGCCATAATTAGCATCGAGTGTCGCACAAGTTCCAGGTGGGCAACAAAGTTTGGCTTCATTTGCATAATGAGCGTCTTGTTGTACCCCACCACAAGCTTCGCCTACTCCAATATGTTCCATACACCATCACCAAGGTTATCGGTGGCAATGCCTTCGAACTCAACATCCCACCATTCCTTGTTATGCACCTAGTGTTCAATGTAAATCGCCTTCGGTCTTAATTTCCACCATTGTTGGACACATCTGACATTGCAGAACAACTCACACCAACAGAGCTCAACCCAGACTACATGGAACAGGCCACAACTGATTAGATCATGGACACACAGATCAAGAACACTCGGAAATAGAGGATACATCTATATTGAGTTGTCAAAGCAGGCCAACTCCTTCACCAAGGCATGTGGTTCACCAAGGACCAGGCTCAACAGAAATTTCCTCACCTCATGGAGGTTCTGCACGTAATGGGGACCATTACTTCCTAAGGGGGAAGGAATGATCTAGGTGGATATTGGTGGCCACCCGCCTATTCCACCTAGACCCCTGAGTTAGTTTCATCTGTTTTCTTAATTGTAGCACAATTTACTATTTTTGGCAGTTTTTTGGGTCCTGAACTTCTGGAGCCGTTTTGAGGCCCTAAACGATGTTTTTTGAAAATATTTCTCAATCATCGCAATGGAAATCATGTCAACAGTCATAGTCCTCGGAGATATCTTTCCAACGAGGTATCATACGCATCAAACGGAGATAATATGACCAAGTTTCAATCCTTGGAAGTTGGCTACCCAACTAAACCCAATGGGGCCCATAAACTCTTGGTGTTACACCTCCTCGGGTTAGGGTTTTGGTTGTTTAGGGTTTTCTCTGATTGTTCAATAATAAAAAGGCCTTTGAGCCTCATTGTAACTCAATTCAGAGGCATGTATCCACCACATATCTTCTTAGAGATAAGCTACCATTGCCCGAGCTATCTTATTTCCATTATGTTTGTAAGCATAGTTCAATATTATTCTATTAATGAAATGAAGTGTTTTTTCTGCTGCATCTCTATATTTATAATTATACCTGTAATTTGTTGTGTTTTTGTTTAAGTTCAGATAAAAAACAACCCTCTTTTTTATTTGTCTGAAAATGCCCTTTTTCTTGTTGGTGCTACAAAAATGCCTCTCCTATAGTTATCAAAAGAAAAGGATATGTGACATATTCTACTTCAAATCCTCCAAATGTCACAGATCATCATTCATCATGACTCCAACTCTAATCGTGCTCCATCGTCTGCCTTTTCCTTTCCCAAATCAATGTTTCTACAATTGTTTCTCTTCTAAACCTTCAACTAATGTTGCAGAGGATGATTAGTTTCAGGGGTTGTCCTCTTCTCTTCTAGCATTGGAATAGTGTGCAATATTACCAATAACATATATCCATCTCCATCTCCATGGTCTTAGCAAGCACATATATCATGTTTTGGAACTAATCCAAGTGAGTGGATCACTCTTTTCGATATTTAGCCTGAGTTTTATTAAAGATTATATTATTATTATATTGTTATATACAAGAGTTCAAAATAAAACTTGTTAATGAATTTTGTCTTTAATTCGTTTTAGAAGAGGGATCAAAACGTCACACCCAAAGGCGACTCAACTTGCATCAACTTTCCTCAAATTGAAGGACTTTCTCTCGAAGGCAATAAGGGTTTTGGTGTGTATTAAACCTCCTCTAGGATTTGGTTATTGTTATATTTTATTAATCTATTTTGAAATTTCAGTGCCATGTCTATGTCCTCTATCTGAATTTCTAGATCTAACTTCTTATTTATTTATTTATATTTTTATGGTATTTAGAAAAAAATTATTTTGAAATTCCAGTGCCATGTCTATATCATGTATCTGAATTGCTAGATCTGACTTATTTTTTATTTATTTATATTTTAATGGTATTTAGAAAAATATTATTGGGGGAGAAGCCAAGACAGTTGTTCCCAGTCTCTTACGGGGTACAACGAGTCTTTTTCCAGTCCCCAATATCTTGGAAAGATTTGAAACTGATCGAGATGAGTGTCTATCTCTTTTAGATGAAATGAATAGACTGACCAACTTGTTAAGCAGTTCAAAGAATTTCCTTTGTTGAGGGAAGGGATGACGAATATATTGAAGAAAGAAACAAAGTTAATAGCCTCAGTCATGTGTTACAGTCAGAGTGACTCCTCCAAATTTTCTAGGTGGGTACTGAACACTAATATTATTTGTTAAAGGGTGTACTTGTTTATTGATATGTATATATAGTAGAGGTCTTTTTTGGTTGTCAGGTGCATACCACATGGAAGGCCTTTTTCCATGTCAAATAGAGACATGCATTTTGATGGAATTTTGTTGATTGCAGGTTCTTTCCAATGTCAACAAGGAAGGAAGAACAAGTCACAGAACTTATTGATCTTTTGGAATCAGGAACTAAAGGATGCATGTTATGGCAGTTTTTTGCATATGACAATTATATTGCATGGTTTCGGAGGAATGGGTAAGACCATAACATATAACAATTATCTTGCATGGTTTTGGAGGAATGGGTAAGACCACCATTGCATATGACAGTTATTTTCCATGGGTTTGGAGGAATGGGTAAGACCACCATTGTAGAGGTGGTCTTTTCACTAGGAGAGATTGAAAAATGTAAACATGACGAGGTTATACATTTTGATTTAATACGGTTATAAAGTTACAAAAATTGATGTTAAAAGATTTGATGTGGGCTTAAATGATTTGATGGAGCTAAAATGACAGAGATTGATATTAAAAGGAAGTACCAACCTTTAATTTGTACCAGATAAAGTTTTTCTTCGAGATGAGCTTGGACAAATTTTGCCCAAGGGCATGAATACAACAAAAGAAGGTGAGGCTACTTATTATGCAGACCAATTGGACAACTTTTTCCTAGGGACATGAGTAAAGCAAAGAAGTTAATGCTGCTTCTCATTGCATATCAGTTGAACAACTTTTTGCTAGGGACATGAGCAAAGAAGGTAAGGTTGCTTATTATGCATGTCAGTTGGACAACTTTTTCCCGGGGACATGAGTAAAGAAAGAAGGTGAGGCTACTTCTTACTGCATGTCAGTGGGACAACTTGGAAAAAAATTTCCTAGGGACATGAGTAAAGCAAAGAAGGTGAGGCTGCTTCTTACGACAGGTTAGAAAACTATGAGTAGATCATGCTGAATGAAAAAGATTTCAATAATTTATTTAATGCTTCAACAATGAGTCTGTTAAAGAAGGAAATGTTTGATGACAGGGAATACATGTGCAAGTCAAATTGAGGAGTTCCTATATCGCAAGGAGTTGAGATACTTGAGTTACTGTTGAACCCAAATTACTGATGTATGAGTCCCTTAGGTTAGGGTTTTCAGAAATCATCCTTGAATCTATACTGGGCTTCTCCCACTTTTGTATAATACTATGAATTGGTGTATTACATTTTCAGTTGTGATTATGAGATCATAGTTGAATGGATCGATGTATTTATATCAATTAACTATTTTGTTGGTCTATTTAAGTGAGACCTTCTTTTCTGTGTTTTGTTTTGGGTAATTATCTTTATGGATTTGTTACAACAATCCATTTGTCTTTATGTGCGATTGGTTTGGCTCATTGGGTTCATTTTATTGTAATATATCGAACTCAATTCAGTTTATGCATAGTATTGCCTAGGTTACGTTTGAGCATTATTCTCTTAGTGTAATTACATTAATTGTTATAACATTGCGAGTAGAAGCTTACGAGTTCTAATCAATTAGATGTTAGTTTTACCAATTTTTTCTATTAGTGTAGTTGCAATGCTTGCTATGAATTTGGGATGAATCCAACTTCAAACATTTCAGCATAGTCTAAATATTTTATATTTTTATATTTTTGTTTTTTTAGGTAAAACATTTATATTATTTTTCAAGTTTTTTTATTTTTTGATAAGTTTTGTTTGAAATATAGTTAAAAATTGTTGAACATGAAAATTTGAACAAGGTCCTTCAAAGCTCTCAATTCATTCATTCAAGCTATAAAGAATAATGATCAAATTCCAGTGGAAAAAATATATATATATAACAGTGACCCACTTGGACCTTACAAGTGCACTTTATATTGTTGCTTGGTCTACTAATCATTAATTGAACATAGTATCATAACCAAGTTCCAAAGTATTGCAACAATGTTTGAGGTCCTCTGGAATCTGATAACTTCAGCTTCAAGCATCATTGTAACATCAATGAAATTAGACTCTCTCTAAAATTGCATCTCTTCAGCGTGAAGTATACCCGATCAAATTCCTCTAGAATTTGATTTTTTCATCTTTATCCTTTTTGGAACAAAGATTTGCATAACCTACTCTAGATTTTGAGGTATGGTAAGACATGGGAATAGTGATTAAATTCCCCTACAGGTTGATTTTGTCATTGGGCAACTATCTTTCAACAAAGGTAACTTCATATGCATTCCTCATCTCCTAAGAATCTCACAACGAATTTCAGAGAAATTTGCAGGTTGTACTACTGCATCAAAATTAAAAATCACATGCTTATGTTAAAATTGAGGCTTAATAAACTTTCATGTTTTACCAATGTAAATCATGCCCAAAATTGAATCTAATGACATAAAAATTGCCTGTGGGCTAAATTTTTAATTCAAGTAGATTTAATTATTCATTGTTTTGAACTTTATGATAAAACTATTAATTCATAACTCCTGTGGGTAGGTTATGAAATTTTATCCTAATTAATTACATAAATATAATAAAAATTCCTGTGGAATAAAATTTATTATATTTAGTCTAATTAATTACAATTTAATGTCTAAATAATCTTTATGTGATCTAACCAATCAAAATATATAATTTTATTTAATTAAAGATGTTGTGGCTATTCTCTAATTAATTAAAATTATATGGATCACTAGACATTTTTTTTTTACATAAGTTGCATAAACAAAACTTAACCAGAGTAAAAATAATGTTTACTGAAAGGAGTAAGTCAAAATGACATTTTAAATAAACTCCATATAACTGTTTCTTGCAAAAAACTGCCATAAATGTCAGCATTACGGTAAACAACAGTAATAATTCTTCACAAAATCAAAATTAAAGTTAAAGTAGTCAGCATTACCGTAAATGACTGCAAATTGATTGTTCAATTTATAAACAAAACCCGGAGATTGACTGAAGCAACATTGATCTACTTTGCACTTGCATAGCAAATGCAGTTCGAAGGCTAGCTGGGTTGACTTCAGGCTTCGTCCTTAATTTTATAAAACAAACAAAAAATAGACCAACAAACAAGCTATTTTGCTCACAAGATAAATAAAATTAAAATTAAATTTCAACAATGCTAAATCTGAACTTCATGCGGAATAAACATAGAATCAAAAAATGAATGCCCAAATGAGAAATAAACCATTTCTTATTTCTTCTTTAATTACAAATGTTCATTATTATAAATGTAAGTTCAGCGTAAATTTTACAATAAATATGTAATCAATTATAAAATTTACTTTGCATTGTTGATCAAATTCCCAGCTATTTCCAAAAATTAATCTAGCAAGATTTGTTGACCAGACCACATATCAAATAAAAGCACGCATATTAAAATACACGGGCCTGATGCCCATAAAGGAGGCCCTGCCCTCTGGACACATGGGCAAACTTGTAGGCTTTTACCATCTAACACCTCCCAACAATTGTATCGGAACCTTTTGAGGAGGTTGATTTTCTATGAGTAAAACCACAAGCAGCGGGAAATTAAAAGCAATAAGTGGCTTAGTCATGCCGAGAACATGTGAGCTTTTAGTAAGGAGAGACGTATTCGAGACCTCAACTTCCCAGCTCGAAACAAAAACCTTTCTGAAAACAAGATTTAAAGGGGGGGAACCCACTCTATATACCCAGCTTATAGCTGGATCGATACAAAGACTCTTTTAATGGAATAAGAGGTCGACCTAAAGAGTAACCCAAGTCTCTCCGACCCCATAAGCAAAACCATAAACAACCATTAGAATAAAAATTGAAAGGGGGACAGAAATGGTGAGAACATGGGGACTGGTAAGGAGACCTAGACTTTGGCAGCTCAAACAATATATTTCAGAGAACAATATCTCCAGGAAAGGGAGAAACCCATTCGATATTTTCCAACCCAGCTGATGGATGGATTCTCATCCGAAAGCTGTTTGATCCATACATCAAACTGTATGTTTCACCAGGAATAGGTAATATAGTTACTTCAAAAATTTGCGTAATGATAGAACAAAATTACAAACTGGTTAATTATTCAATCCTCTGCTTTCAATACACCATGGACCTGGTGAAACCGTAACAAGATTCTCTTTTGGTAAAAACTAAAACAATTTCATTCTCTTAAAACAAAAGCAGGGGGCCTGGAACTCTTCTTTAGTCTATTGTTCTACTTATAGGAAATTGAAAGTCGGCAGACTATTCTTTCTTTAGCTCCATTAAAACTGGAAGGCATTGAAACAGTACAGATCTGCCATATCAGAACTAGCTCACAAAATGTCCATTTTGAAAAATCGGGGAAGGAGGCTAGGATCAGAATGTTTAATTACACGGCGTCACAATCGGCATTTACTTTTGAACCTGTAACTTTTAGATGCTGGAAAATTGTTTTGACGCGCAGATAATTTTGAACCTAGACTGTGCTGTTAGTTTTGACTAATTTCCATATAATCATTAACGCGCACAAAAATTACAAATACAAAGCACTTCAAAGTTTTCGAATCACACACCACGGTAGAGATAAAAGTGTAGCTCTGATACCAAATGATAATTTATCATTAGCGATTCTATATGCGGAGAAAAATTAAAGAATCGTAAAACTGGAATGAAGGTTTAATGCCCAGAAAATAAATTACCTCCAGCCATTGATAACGTTCTTGCTGCAAACCACAGTCCACTTGCTTCTTTACTGAAAACAACGCTCCAGCTTCAATCCAAGCAAAAGAAAAGAATACAGAAAGTCTGAAGGCACTTCCAAGCTCTGCTCTCTCAGCTAGATGGTGTAAAAACTGAAGGGGATTGAGATGCTAGCTTGGGGACCAAACAGATAAATTTATAGCCAAGCTTCCATCAAGCTTCTGATGGCTATGTGTCAGGTGTTCCACAGATCAAGGTAGAGAACTCCAGATGGAGTAATGGACCACTTCAGAAGCTCCCAACAAGAAAATTAATTAACTGCAGTTGATTTCCTTAATTTAAGGAAATTACTGCAGTTGGTTTCCAGAAATTAAGGAAAGACTGCAGTTTACTTCCGTAATTGTAGGCAACAGTTGTTAAAAAAATTAATGGAGCTTAACATTCTCCCACTTGGTCCATACTTCCAAACCCAATGTCTCAACTTAAAACCCATTGATAATCTGTATTAAGTAATAGATACATGAATCATGGCGATAAGTCCTCTAATGACGAGTATTATCTTCCATGTATTACTATGTATTTATTCTTATTATAATTTATGTGGCAACAATTTCTTAATGAATAAACCTTATGTTTATTCTTGGTCCTTCTTAAATGAATTTTCTCAAACCAACTTAAGGTGCACATAAATATGAGAAAAAATATCACAATAATTAAGAATTTCATTAAAATAACATTGTCCATACAATGAGAAATTACATAATGGAACCAAGTCCCATATTCATTACATGATCCTTGAATTTAAATGGTGGCATGCCCTTAGTCAAAGGATCAGCGATCATCAACTCAGTGCTGACGTGCTCAATGACCACTTTCTTTTCTTTAACATGTTCCCTTATAGCTAAATACTTAATGTCGATGTGTTTATTTCGACTCCCACTTTTGTTGTTTTTAGCCATAAAAACAGCAGCTGAATTATCACAATATATTCTCAATGGCTTACAGATAGAATCCATAATTCTAAGCCCAGAAATGAAACTCTTAAGCCATACACCATGTAAAGTAGCCTCAAAACAGGAGACGAACTCGGCTTCCATAGTGGAAGTGGCAATCAAGGTCTGCTTGGCACTCCTCCATGATACAGCTACACCGGCCATCATAAAAATGTAACCTGATGTTGATTTGCATGAATCAACACATCCAGCAAAGTCAGAATCTGAGTAGCCAATTACTTCCAAGTTGTCTATCCGTCTATACATAAGCATGTAGTATTTGGTTCCTTGAAGGTACCTCATTACTTTCTTTGCAGCTCTCCAGTGGTCTAAACCTGGATCACTCTGATATCATCCCAACATTCCCACAACAAATGCAATGTCAGGTCTTGTGCAGACTTGAGCATACATTAGGCTTCCGACAGCAGAAGCATATGGAATGTTCTTCATTTTTTCCCTTTCAAGGTCGTTCTTCGGGCATTGGTTCAAATTGAACCTATCACCCTTCACAATGGGAGCTACACTTGGTGAACAATCCTTGATCCGAAATCTCTCTAAAATTTTATTAATATAGGTTTCCTGTGACAGACCCAAGATGCCTTGAAATCTGTCTCTATGGATCTTAATGCCAATGACATAAGATGCCTCACCCATATCCTTCATATCAAAATTTTTAGAGAGGAATTGTTTCACCTCATGTAGCAAACCCTTATCATTGGTTGCTAGCAAAATGTCATCCACATATAAAACAAGAAAACAAATTTTACTCCCACTAACTTTCAGGTATATGCATTGATCCATAATGTTTTCTACAAAACCGAAAGAAGAAATTACATTATGGAATTTCAAATACCATTGGCGGGATGCTTGTTTTAAACCATATAATGACTTCTTGAGCTTGCAAACCAATTGCTCACCATCACTAGAGGGGAATCCTTCAGGTTGTTTCATATAAACCTCCTCCTCTAGATCTCCATTAAGAAAAGTCATTTTCACATCCATTTGTTGCAACTCCAAGTCAAAATGGGCTACTAATACCATAATAACCCGCAAGGAATCTTTCTTAGATACAGGAGAAAAAGTCTCCGTGTAGTCGATTCCTTCTTTCTGAGTGAATCCCTTAGCAACAAGTCTTGCCTTGTATCTATCAATGTTGCCCAATGAGTCTTTCTTTGTCTTAAAGACCCATTTACATCCAATGGATTTTGCACCATTAGGCAACTCAACAAGATCCTAGACTTAGTTACTCTTTATGGAATTCATCTCTTCCTTCATGGCATTGTACCATAGTTCTGATTCTTTGCAACTCATGGCTTGTGAAAATGACTCGGGATCATTTTCGGCACCAATGTTGTAGTCAGATTCTTGTAGATACACAACATAATCATTAGGAATTGTTGATCTCTTTGGTCTAGTAGATATTCTTAATGTTGTACCATCATCTTCCTGAGAAGTATGTGGTTCAACTTGTTGTTCAAAAATTATTGGCAACTCTTGAACTCCTTGATCTACTGGAATATCGTCAGCAGGTTGTGGAACTTCAACAATTGGTTTTTCAACACCAGTTTGTACTTGAGGGGTGCTATGAACAATAACCAATCTATCACTTGAAGTGGAAGGTTGAGATTCTGAATGATCCTTCTCAGAAACTATGTTTCTAGTTTGATCGCTCCCACTGATCAAGTCATTTTCAAGAAACTTTGTATTTCTTGATTGCACAATCCTAGTGCTATGAGATGGACAATAAAATCTGTAACCTTTAGACCTTTCAGCATATCCAATGAAATACCCACTAATGGTCCTTGGGTCCAGCTTCTTCTCTTGTGGATTATAAATTCTCACTTCAGACGGGCATCCCCAAACGCACATATGTCGCAAACTCGGTTTCCAACCTTTCCATAATTCAAATGGCGTTTTAGGAACCGCCTTGATTGGAACTCGGTTTAATATATACACTGCCGTCTTAAGTGCTTCAGTCCACAAGGATTTAGGAAGATTCGAGCTGCTAAGCATACTTCGCACCATGTCCAATAATGTTCGATTTCTTCTTTCTGCTACACCATTCTGGTCGGGTGAACCAGGCATAGTGTATTGGGCAACAATCCCATGCTCTTGAAGAAATTTAGCAAATGGCCCAGGTGCTTGTCCATCTTCTGTGTATCTACCATAATATTCTCCACCTCTATCTGATCTCATGATCTTAATTTGCTTGCCGCATTGTTTCTCTACTTCAGCCTTAAAGATCTTAAAGGCATCTAATGCTTCGCTCTTTTTATGAAGCATGTAGAGATACATATATCGTGAGTAATCATCTATAAAGGAGATGAAGTATCTCTGACCATGTGAGTCCATGTCTGGACTACATATATCAGTATGTATGATTTCTAATATGTCCGAACTCCTATTGGCACCTTTCTTTGACTTGTTGGTCTGCTTTTCTTTTATGCAGTATACACAAGTCTCAAAATCAGTAAAATCCAGAGTATTAAGTACCCCTTCATTTACCAATCTTTTAATTCTTTCTATGGAGATATGACCTAGTCTCCGGTGCCATAATTTAGAGGAATCTTCATTAATAACACATCTTTTAGTGCCAGTGTGAACATGCATTGAATCATAAGTGACATTGTTTTGTAAATTAATGCAGTAAAGACCATTAGACAAAATACCATTCCCAACATAATCAGATTTATAGAATAGACTGAAAGATTTTTCTGAAAAGTTTAAGGAATATCCAAAAGGTACAAGCCTTGAAACTGAAATCAAGTTTCTAGAAAAACTTGGAACATAAAAGGTCTTTTCTAATTCTAAAACAAAGCCACTACTTAAAGTTAAATAACATGTTCCTATAGCTTCCACATGCGAGCCCATCTTGTTTCCTGATAAGATGCTTTGCTCACTTCCCACTGGCTTCCTTAGGTTTTGCAAACCCTGCAAGGAATTCGAAATGTGAATTGTTGATCCAGAATCAATCCACCATGTGTTAATATTAACGTTAACCATATTAGATTCATAACAAACAAATGAGATTAAATTACCTTTGTCCGCAAGCCATTTCTGAAATTTGGCGCATTCCTTCTTCATGTGTCCCTTCTTTTTACAGAAGAAACACTTGGAATCCTTCTTGATATCGGCTTGGGGAGGTACTTTACCTTTCCCTTTCTGATTGGCTTGAGATTTGCCCTTTCCACGCGTTGCCAGCATTGCACTCTCTCCCAGTTCCATCACCAGTCTCTCTTCCTCTTGAACACACATGGTCATGAGTTCATTAATTGACCATTTATCCTTATGTGTGTTGTATGAGATTTTGAAAGGTCCATATTGGTGCGGAAGGGTGTTCAAGATGTAGTACACTAGGAAGGACTCCGATATATCAACCTCGAGTTTCTTCAATTGAGCCACAGTGTCCCTCATCTGCATGATGTGCTCACGCACACCTTTCACACTAGTGAGCCTTAGGGATGAGAACTTCATGATTAGGGTGCTTGCTAGTGCCTTGTCTGAAGTGACAAATTGATCATCAATGGCCTTCAACAAGTCTCGGACCTTTTCATGCTGATCAACGGAACCACGAATACCAGCTGAAATTTTAGTCTTAATGAACATCATGCTTAGACGATTGGATCGCTCACATCGTTCATAAAGTGTGATGTCCGTTGCAGTGCTGGTATTAGTGAGTGTCGGTGGTTCATCTTTCCTAATAGCATAGTCTATGTCCATCCACCCCAAATGAAGGAGAACCCTCTCCTTCCAAACCTTATAGTTATCTCCGTTAAGTTCGGAAACGTCACAATGAATTTCAGAGAAATTTGCAGGTTGTACTACTGCATCAAAATTAAAAATCACATGCTTATGTTAAAATTGAGGCTTAATAAAATTTCATGTTTTACCAATGTAAATCATGCTCAAAATTGAATCTAATGACATAAAAATTGCCTGTGGGCTAAATTTTTAATTCAAGCAGATTCAATTATTCATTGTTTTGAACTTTATGATAAAACTATTAATTCATAACTCCTGTGGGTAGGTTATGAAATTTTATCCTAATTAATTACATAAATATAATAAAAATTCCTGTGGGATAAAATTTATTATATTTAGTCTAATTAATTACAATTTAATGTCTAAATAATCTTTATGTGATCTAACCAATCAAAATATATAATTTTATTTAATTAAAGATGCTGTGGCTATTCTCTAATTAATTAAAATTATATGGATCACTAGACATTATTTTTTTTTATTTTTTACATAAGTTGCATAAACAAAACTTAACCAGAGAAAAAATAATGTTTACTGAAAAGAGTAAGTCAAAATGACATTTTAAATAAACTCCATATAACTGTTTCTTGCAAAAAAAAAAAACTGCCATAAATGTCAGCATTACGTTAAACAACAGTAATAATTCTTCACAAAATCAAAATTAAAGTTAAAGCAATCGACATTACCGTAAATGACTGCAAATTGATTGTTCAATTTATAAACAAAACTGGAGATTGACTGAAGCAGCATTGATCTACTTTGCACTTGCATAGCAAATGCAGTTCGAAGGCTAGCTGGCTTGACTTCAGGCTTCGTCCTTAAGTTTATAAAACAAACAAAAAATAGACTAACAAACAAGCTATTTTGCTCACAAGATAAATAAAATTAAAATTAAATTTCAACAATGCTAAATCTGAACTTCATGCGGAATAAACATAGAATCAAAAACTGAATGCCCAAATGAGAAATAAACCATTTCTTATTTCTTCTTTAATTACAAATGTTCATTATTATAAATGTAAGTTCAGCGTAAATTTTACAATAAATATGTAATCAATTATAAAATTTACTTTGCATTGTTGATCAAATTCCCAGCTATTTCCAAAAATTAATCTAGCAAGATTTGTTGACCAGACCACATATCAAATAAAAGTACGCATATTAAAATACACGGGCCTGATGCCCATAAAGGAGGCCTTGCCCTCTAGACACATGGGCAAACTTGTAGGCTTTTACCATCTAACACCTCCCAACAATTGTATCGGAACCTTTTGAGGAGGTTGATTTTCTATGAGTAAAACCACAAGCAGCGGGAAATTAAAAGCAATAAGTGGCTTAGTCAAGCCAAGAACATGTGAGATTTTAGTAAGGAGAGACGTATTCGAGACCTCAACTTCCTAGCTCGAAACAAAAACCTTTCTGAAAACAAGATTTAAAGGGGGGGAACCCACTCTATAAACCCATCTTATAGCTGGATCGACACAAAGACTCTTTTAATGGAATAAGAGGTCGACCTAAAGAGTAACCCAAGTCTCTCCGACCCCATAAGCAAAACCATAAACAACCATTAGAATAAAAATTGAAAGGGGGACAAAAATGGTGAGAACATGGGGACTGGTAAGGAGACCTAGACTTTGGCAACTCAAACAATATATTTCAGAGAACAATATCTCCAGAAAAGGGAGAAACCCATTCGATATTTTCCAACCCAACTGATGGATGGATTCTCATCCGAAAGCTGTTTGATCCATACATCAAATTGTATGTTTCACCAGGAATAGGTAATATAGTTACTTAAAAAATTTGCATAATGATAGAACAAAATTACAAACTGGTTAATTATTCAATCCTCTGCTTTCAATACACCATGGACCTGGTGAAATCGTAACAAGATTCTCTTTTGGTAAAAACTAAAACAATTTCATTCTCTTAAAACAAAAGCAGGGGGGCTGGAACTCTTCTTTAGTCTATTGTTCTATTTATAGGAAATTGAAAGTCGACAGACTATTCTTTCTTTAGCTCCATTAAAACTGGAAGGCATAGAAACAGTACAGATCTGCCATATCAGAACTAGCTCACAAAATGTCCATTTTGAAAAATCGGGGAAGGAGGCTAGGATCAGAATGTGTAATTACACGGCGTCACAATCGGCATTTACTTTTGAACTTGTAACTTTTAGATGCTGGAAAATTGTTTTGACGCGCATATAATTTTGAACCTAGACTGTGCTATTAGTTTTGACTAATTTCCATATAATCATTAACGCGCACAAAAATTACAAATACAAAGCACTTCAAAGTATTCGAATCGCACACCAAGGCAGAGATAAATGTGTATGGCTCTGATACCAAATGATAATTTATCAACAGCGATTCTATATGCGGAAAAAACTTAAAGAATCGTAAAACTGGAATGAAGGTTTAATGCCCAGAAAATAAATTACCTCCAGCCATTGATAACGTTCTTGCTGCAAACCACAGTCCACTTGCTTCTTTACTGAAAACAACGCTCCAGCTTCAATCCAAGCAAAAGAAAAGAATACAGAAAGTTTGAAGGCACTTCCAAGCTCTGCTCTCTCAGCTAGATGGTGTAAAAACTGAAGGGGATTGAGATGCTAGCTTGGGGACCAAACAGATAAATTTATAGCCAAGCTTCCATCAAGCTTCTGATGGCTATGTGTCAGGTGTTCCACAGATCAAGGTAGAGAACTCCAGATGGAGTAATGGACCACTTCAGAAGCTCCCAACAAGAAAATTAATTAACTGCAGTTGATTTCCTTAATTTAAGGAAATTACTGCAGTTGGTTTCCAGAAATTAAGGAAAGACTGCAGTTTACTTCCATGATTGTAGGCAGCAGTTGTTAAAAAAATTAATGGAGCTTAACATTAATTTCTTGACAATTTCATTTCTTTGTCTTGAAGTATTATAGCCATTCAAAAATGGCTGCAGTGTGGCACATTTACATAGGTTTGTAAATAAATTCGACTATGTTGTGCTTCAACTTCTGGAATATTTGGGCACAAATGTTGCTATTGGTAAGTAACCTATAATGAATTTGTGTGTGAGGGCACAGACACAAAGCCAACTATGGGGCAAACTGATATTAGAAAATGTGATTGAGGGCATTGAAACAAAGCTAGGCATGGGATAAATTGAAATTAGAAAGTGAGAATTGTAGGGATGGTAAAATCCTTCTAAGTTATCGTTGAATGCATTATTTATAAAATCTCTCATTCATAGTTACAATCTATACCCTCCTCTACATTATTATGTAATCTCTAAATTCTTAGCAACTCTTTTCCATTATTTGTATAATATCTCAATCGGAAGCGCAATTTGTCGCCAACTCCTACATCAACATGTACACTTCATTTTTATTTAATTAAGAACCAAGACGAGGATATCACAGAAAATGGCCATTTCCGACGAGGGGATGCAACTCTGCACCCTCAAAGAGAGCAAGGCATGAATCACATGATGTAATGGAGAAGGTTTTCTCCACTACGCTTGTGTGATAATATTTCTCCCAAAGGCCCGGAAACCCAACTTGGGTTTCGCGCACAAGATGCCAACCTTGTGCCTTTCCTCAAGAGAATTGATAAGGTTGATGGCCGCACAAATCGGGATTGCTTCTTAGACCAAGCTCAGCTCAGCAAGACTGAGTAGAGGGATGAACGATTTGGGGAGTAAGAAATGGAGTTATTTATCAAGGCAGAAGAACTGTGAGGACAATCAAAAGTGGTTGGAATCGGGTATAATAATTGGAAGCAATTTATTCGTAGCAGTGTTTGAATCATGTTTTTGAAGAGGTTTTCCATTACACCAAAATCTGTAGGTTTTGGTAAACGTTCCAAACCAGTAACTAGGATCCCAGGGTGGAAATTACGGATTCCATAGAGGTGCAGTGATTCTTCCAACACCCCCCTCAAATGCAACTCGGGGGAATCGAATCTGGGTCCAGGCTCTGAGGCGCCGTGATTCATCCCACACCCCCTCAAACGCAACTCGGGGGAATCAAACCTGGGCCTGATACCATGATGAGGATTTTGGTAAACATTCCAAACCAGTGACTAGGATCTCCAGAGTGGAAATTACGGATTCCATAGAGATCCGTGATTCTTCCAACAATGTTTGAAAGTGGAAATGGATTCAGCATCATCGGAAATCTTTGGACATTTAAAAATCTTAAAATTTGACAATTATAACGTGGATTTACAAAAATCTGATTTTTATCAAAATATTGTCAAAATTTCCATGGGAAAAAAAACAGTTAGGTTAGGATACGGCTTAAGGAATCAACAAAATCAGCCGAAATGGGCATTATAATAGCGTGAAGCAGCAGCAGCCGGATACGTCTTCCATGGGGACGGTTCTGATTAGGGAATTTGCAAGGCTAGCGACGGTTGTGATTGGGGGTTTTGCAGGCTTGCGGAAATATTTTTCGAGAGTGATTTTCACGTCTCTCTTGACCCCACCAACTAGTTGTCCATGGTTTTGATTCAGTGTTTTTCATACCTGCACCACGAGGGTGTTATGAAATGCTTATGTTTTATGAAATGCTTGTTCCATAAGTGTAGATTCCTCATGTCAATCACACCTGAGAAGGTTTCAATCTGAGAGTCTATGTTCAAGTCATGGTCAGGTCCCTCAAGTGTTTGACTAAATGCCTTATTTCAATCACACCTGAGAAGCTTTTCATCGCAGAGTCTATGTTCAAATAATGGTCAGGTCCTCAAGTGTTAAAACCGTATGTATTGTATGCAGGGAGGATTTGATTGTCGGTGACAAGATGCAAGAAGTTGCAAAATAGGGAGGATTTGATTGTCAGTGACAAGATGCAAGAAGTTACAAAATATGTTCCAACTGCAATAATTAGTGGCCATTGCAGCAGAGATAACACATGGTTTTGTGCAATTAGCAAAAATATACCATGCTGAAAATCATGGAATGAATATTATGGCACCCGCCAAAGTTTCAATGCCTCAGAGAATGGTTAAACAAAATTAGATGACAATGGAAGCCATTGCAGAGCCACTTAATCCTTCTAATACTACTGAAGGATCGACGGCCCAAAATACTAAGTATCCAGTTGACTAGTCGAATTTACCCAAGCTGGTCGAAGTTTAACAAGATAGGAGATACTGCGGAAACCGATCAAATGAGGATCTACAGCCAGGGTTGAAAGCAACACCCTTCTCTTCAAATTTACAAAACCATCACCAGTATCATTGCTTTCCTTCCACATTCCCCACTCTTTCATCCTATCTTATATTTATTCAATGGCTAGTTTTCTATTGTTTCGATGCGCTATCTTATATTTATTCCACGATGTGACGCGGTATCATTCATGCCAGACAATGGTTCCGTAAAAAGAAATTTCATCATCACATTGGAATCTTGTTTTCGGATAAGACAGCTATTAAGTCGTAAGTGGGAACCAATAGCCTATTCATAACAAGCATTCAGGGGAATAATTGTCAGTGAGCGCACTCCGAGATGAAATGAGATGAAATGCTGCAGTAACCATAGTTACCAAGTTCGAATTCGAATTCGGATTTGAATTCGATACGATACGATAAAAATTCGACTAGAAAATTTTCAATTCGGAAAAAATTCGAGAATAGATATCTTAAACATTTAAATATATATATTCTTTTTCTTGTAACAATAATATCTTATCAATTTTTTCCTATTCATTTTGAAATTTAAATAATTTTAATCAATATAAACAATTTTAAAACTACAGTTTACTTATCAAAACTATAATCACATTTGTCTTATCTCCAAAATCTCTTTTCTTTTCAAAATTCAAAACTTCCCTCTTTTTTTTTTTTTTTTTTCAAAAGGTGGAAAAACCTATCAAACTCAGTTTGTCAAACCAACAGTGAGGACAGCCATCTCTGGCTGCTATCTGCAAATGTCAGTTGACACATCACTGTTATCAAGGAAAACCACGCCACCTGAAATAACCCGCTGGTGGTCCGTAAGGGAGCAGGCTTTCACTCCTGCCAGATGCCTCCGGGTCTTGGGCCGTTAACCTGTTTCCTTACGTCCGAGGAAGACGAGCTCTTAGCCAAGCAGAAGCAGTTTTAGGGCATACTCCAGGCCCAAAAAAAAAAAACTTCCCTCTTACTTTCAAATCTTATCTAAAAATGTTTTATAATTAATATTTATTTAAAAATTAAATATTCTAAACTCAAAACTACCCTTTTTTTAATTTCAAATTTTATCTAAAATCTTTTATAATTAATACATATTTAAAAATTAAAAGTTCAAAAATATTTTTATAAGATTTCTCTTAATATAAATATATTATATTTAGAAAATCAATTAATTATTATAAAATTTACTTTTCAAGATTTTACTTTTTTTTATTATCTCAGTTTTTAAATGCTTTAAATTGAAAATTGGAAAATTTTCTCTAAAAATTTATTTCCATTTCCTACCTACTCAAAATTTGTTTCCATTTCCTACCTACAATCCCGCAAACTTTCCATTTCCGACCTGCCATTAGGCAACTATCTATTTTGTGCTTAAAAATTACTGTCCTTACTATTCTAAAGAACGCAAATTAACAAATCCCCGCTATAAACCGTGAATTTTCTGTAAATCCCTGCAATAAACCGAATCGATTTTTCATCGAATTATTCGATGTTCGAATCGAATTTTTGAATTTCCGTATTTATTTCTCCGATACAGACGTATTTGGTAGCTATGGCAGTAACTATTGAAAAAAAGGGCACCCATCATGGTTTAAGCATTTATGAAGCACTGAAGCAGCTATTAAGTCGTGAGTGGGAACCAACGGAAACTCCTATTTCCACCTCTATAGCCTCATTAATGTGCGGTTACATGCGTCGGAGATAGCCGGTGATAACTAGATAAAACAAAAAAATAACGGCGTGTTACACCGTGCGTGTTATATCGCACTATCTCCAGCGCATGTAGCCACGCATTAATGAGGCTATAGAGGTGGAAATAGGAGTTTTCGGGGAACCAACAGTCTATTCATAACAAGCATTCAAGGGAATAATTGTCAGTGAGCGCACTCCGAGATGAAATGCTGCAGTAACGGCTGTTGCTATTTCCACCCTGTACAGGACGGGCATTTATGGAGCTATAGAGGTGGAAATAGCAACAGCCCTGCAGTAACTATTGAAAAAAAGGAAACCCATCATGGTTTAAGCATTTATGAAGTACTAAAGCAATATTCTATCACCAAAGCTTTTTAAAAGCCTGTATAAAGTTGTTCACTACTGAATTTTTTCGCGGCTATAGTTAGCACTACATATTTAGTATGTATAAATTTACTGTAACATAATTGGCTATGCAAGATGGTTAGCAGAGGGACTGCAAATAAGGGATCTATCAAATGTGCAATCTTTTTTCGTCAAGTGTTTACCATGACAATGGTACTAAGATTCTTAGATGCATACAGACTCCATAGTGGGGAATTTGTGATAACAAAAGAGTCGTCACTTGCTGAATCGTCCAATTTAATGGTCTCTGTAAACACAACTGTGCTCAAGAACACAGTAGAAAAAGGGGCTAGTATGTGTATTTATGTGTCTCAACTATAGATTGATTTCTGCATAAAAGAACTAATAATTTTATTGCAGTTAGTTTAGATGAAGCCCACCAGCTTACCATTTACACCGAGGATATGGATCACAAGCAAATAGCTGGCTTGTTTTCTCGGAGGTAAGCAATTTCTCCTGTCCTTTTTATATTTTTGCATTCTCCAAAGTTGTCTTTGTCAATACTCTCTGCTATGGTGGCTTCTTGTTCCAATAATAGAGTTATCACTGATGTTGAGAATTACATATTATTTTTTTATTTATTTATATTTATATTTAAATTTTTATATATATATTATTTGGTTAAGTTTAGGTTGGGTTAGTTCATTTATTGGATGGAAGAAGACCCATCCACTTATAATGAGATGCTTATTATCTAAAAGGTTAGTTCAAGCCTAGACACCCCTTGGTTAATTCCCCGGAGTGACTTCTATCTTCAACCCGTCGCATGAATTTTGAATCTGTAACCTAACAGGAGTAAACCCCACACAAACCAAATAATCTGATATCTCCAATCACATATTATAATCATTTCAGATTAATAAGAGAAAGAGTAATGTGTTCATACAAGACTATACCTCACTCAAACCAAATAATTGCATATTATAATCATTTCAGATTAATATGAGAGAGGGTAATGTGTTCGGACAAGACTATATTTCAGATTAATAAGAGAGAGTAATGTGTTCATACAAGACTATTCCTCACTCAAACCAAATAATTGCATATTATAATCATTTCAAATTAATGAGAGAAAAGGTAATGTGTTCATATAACTTACTTGACAGAATTAAACCTCACTCAAACCAATTAGTTAAATTTCTCCCATTACATATTATAATTATTTCAAATTAATAAAAAATTGCATATTATAATTATTTCAAATTAATGAGAGAAAAGGTAATGTGTTCATATAACTTACTTGAAAAAACTAAACCTCACTCAAACCAATTAATTAAATTTCTCCCATTACATATTATAATTATTTCAAATTAATAAAAAAAAATAATGTGTTCATGTAGGTTTACTACTCATCTATTTTATTGGGATTGAAATCTTATTTATTGCAAAAGTTATTATGCAGGGTGGAGGATGGTGTAGCCACATACCGTCCCTCTCAGAGCGAGCTCTCTCTGCATTGGATTCTTCTCTGTACATGGGGAACCAATAGCATTTAAAGGCAATTTAAGTGATGTTCCATCACAAAATCAGGGTACTTGAAGTCTAGACTCTGAAGTGATGCGATGATAAATTCGCTTTTCAAAGGAGTCCTAGGGAAAAATGATGATAAATTTGCTTTTCAAAGGATTCGTAGGGAAAAATGATGAAAAACTGGATTTTCAAAGGACTCATAAGGAAAACTGTTGAACAGATTTCAAGAGTTGGAACCGCGTTATGGTTAGATACTGTGATGGGTCTTCATTCACTGGAGATGTGGAGGTGGTAGAGCCGGTATGTTAGTTTCAATACCTATGTAACAGGAAATATTTCAATTCTCGTAATCCCATATCAATTGAAACTTTTGTATCTAATGACCAGCATTTCAAGGTAGCAAACTTCATTTGAGAGAGAAAAGAATATGGCAAGTTGTAATAGAGGATCTTTTGACACGGGGAATGGATAAAGATGAACAGGCATGTTTTCTAGTTTTGCTAGAAGGTATATATTTAAAAGCCCGGCGTTATCGATGATGACAAAGTGGAAAAATGAAACAGAATTTTATATTGCAGGCCTTGCTGCTCAGCGGGTGTCCTGGCTATATTTATTCACTGTAATCATTTTTGTGATCTTCTTCCACAAAGTGCTTATGTCAAATTTTGGATTTCTTATGGATTTGTAGGTTATATATATATATATATATGATAGTCATAAAAATTAAGATTTATACTATCTAATATTAAGAGTTTTTTTTTATAAAAATCACACAGTAGAAAATTTTGCCAACTAGGAGTTGTCTTTACTGCGATTTTTTGGACTTTTCGGTGGTGGAATCAGGTGGTAAATTTTAAAGTGAAACCTTGATTTGTGTTATTTAAATTAGTTTTTTGACTGTATATATGGATTTAGCACCCTGGAAAACCCCTAGTAAAATATTTGCATGAGTTTGACTAAATGTTGAAGTCTCTAACCGAGTAAAATAGTTTATAGATGATGTTTAAAATCTCTAATACCTTCTTGGACCTCCATACATATGAAATAGTTCCAAAACCCCTGATCTTTTACTAAATCTTAATGCCTTTGATAGTGGTGCAACGAATCCCCTACAGCCAAAAATGCAACAACTTCTTGTTTGATTTTCAGGGCATCTAAGGGGGATGAGTAACGTGTTGAATGCGTTTTTTGAAAGCTAAAAAATGCCTTTAGAATCCTCCATGTGGTCCAGGACTCCCTTTAACTTCAATGATGACTTTTCAAATCAAAATTTTCAAGCACATCGCAAAGGAGAAGCGCAACAACAACTTTTGGTGACAAGAATATGATGTTTTATCTAATTCGAACTTTCTACTAACTGAAAATACACCACTAACTTGACTCAATGATGAAAAAATGAAACCCACTATCATCTTTATTCATGACTCGGATGGCACATTAAACCTAGACTTGCTAAACCTAGATCTTTTAAGACATTGATAACTTGATTTATTTTAGCACTCAAACTTTAGTATATCCTATCTTGAATTGACACTCTTCACACAAAGTAAGGACTTGATCTCTATGAGATCATAGCAACAATTTACAAATTGACCATAATAATAAAAATACCAAACTTGATTTTGATTACTATAACATAGGACTCTAACATTGGTTCCAATGGGGATGTCATCCTCCCTGTGAGTTTCCAAAGAACATCGTAGACTAGTAGTCTAATCCATTGGGTTTCTCCCAAACCCACAACATGTCCCCACTCTGCAACCCTGAGAACCAAAACTGAAATCTAAACTGAACTATACACTAGAACTATACATGCTGCAAACTGAAATTTGAAACTGTTGAAAATTGAAACTGAAAACTGAAACTAAAATCTGCTACAAATCGTGCTCATAATGTTGATCTTATTATCACAACATTTCCTACTCTAACCGACTGAAGATTTGCTGAAATCAAGTGAAACAAAAATTCTAATGAAGCCAATCAAATAGCTGCTCAAATAGTATGGCTTTTTTACCATTATTTAACGTAAGAAAAACTGAACAATATAAAAGCAAAGGTAAGTGATAATATATTTGATCCTCACGTTTGAAACATAACTAAAAATTAATGTTAAAAATTACTTCCATATAGATAGTTAGAGGATCATTAAAGGCATCAATGTCATAGTTTGATTGTTGATCCTCAAGGAATTCAACAATTTGATTGTCATCGTTGAACAGTTCATATGTGCTCTCTTTGCAAAAATATGGTTTTAGTTGTGAATCATCAAACCCATTCCCAAAAAAAAAAAATGTTCTTCAATCTCGATATCAAAGGGTAGCACCAACTCCTTTTGTTTTTGGATGAATAAGGTTTTCAAAGGACTGACTTTGATCTTAGAAATTATGGGATTGTATTTGGGCCTCTAAAACCTCAATATATTTTACAAGATTTTCAGCAAATGTTTCTAAAAAATCGATCTTAGCATCTAATCTGCATTTTCCTGACTTTAAATAAATAGACAAAATCCCTGAAAAAACTTCATCAATTTGATCATCATCAAAATTGTCCCAATATTCCTTAAAACCTTCAATAGAAACAATAATTTTAACATACCTTGTCATCTCGATTAACTAGGCAACTGGATCTAAAATTATGCTCTAAATTCCTTGGATAGTGGAGTCACCATAGATGTTTTGAACTCAAGACTGTTTGGCAATGGTATTTCTTGGTGAATAATGCGCAACCTTCTTGTCTCTGATCAACGTTCACCATTAGTAATCAAATCTAAAACTTGATGGTTCTTTCTTGGGGAAGATGGAAGTTTTTGCTCCTCGACAACGATGCCACTATGTTAGAACTTCGTAATTCCTTTGGGCTTAGGAGAAAAACCTGTTGGGTAATTTAATTGTTAGTTAAATTACTTGTCATTAAATTGTCAAACCCGGGGTTCATTAACTTCTGAAGTATACATGGACAATATATGCTAGGAATCAACTTTCAATTTCAAAACAGAATCCTGGTCTATTGAAAAAAATGGCAAAACTAAAATAAAACATATTCATGAAAAATTTCTAAGATGAGTATACACACATTTTATTTTTCAAAAGTCTCAAATTCAGAACTTGGAAAGCAATTTTTTTAATCTATGAAATTGAAATGACAATTGACATGAAAGTAAACTTACTATATTGACATGAAAATAAATCTATTCTATTGACATGAAAGTAAATCTATTTTACTAAGAGAAAAGTAAATCTGTTCTAATGACTTGAAAGTAACAAATCTTATACTAAGAAATTATTGAATTCTGAAACTATGAAATTTAAAGCAACCTATTTTGAAAGTAGTGAGATATCAATTGAAATTACTAATGTGTGCATTTTCAAATTAGAATCATTCATGAGTATCTATCAAAAAAATTGAAAATCAATGGATCTATGAAATGAAAGAAATAACACTTAACCTACGCAATAAGATAAATGGAATGAACATGAAATAATATAATCAATGTATCTAATTAAAAGATTTAAAATGATCCATAAAATTAAATAAACTATCTTTAAAAAATGTAAGCATTAAAATGCATCTCATACTCATTAAGTTGTCATTCTAAAGTACATGAGAGGTGGAAAGTTAAGAAAACTATTGATCAAACACCAACCATATCAAAGTGAACTACAATGGTATTCATTACATCAATAATAAGAATAGTGTTAATCCTTAACATCCAAAACTCTACAGTGAAGAATGAGCATATTTCCCAAACTTTTCACACCTTTTGAGAGGAGTAGGCACTCTTATTTATACCAAAATTAATATAACTAACTCATAAATGTAGATCCACAAATATCTCCTAGATCCAAAAATGTCTCACGTGGTTACAACCATGTGTTGACATCTAGAAATTAACACCTTTTCATATCCTCTCACAAATCTCTCCTAGCTTTTATAGGAGGCACTTAAGAAAAATTCTATGATCTTTCTCCATGAAATATGCTTGACAAATTATCTCAAATCTTCCTCAAATCTTCAAGAGTTTGAAGAGGAAATTCTAATTTTAGTCTTGAAGGCCAAATATGACTTTCTTGGAATCTTCAAATATGCTTACACATGTCACAAAACTCTTCCAAATTTTATATATAAGTGAGTGCATGTTATCTTTCTAATATTTAACAATAAATTCAGTAAAAATACCGAAATAAATGTATTGGAAAAAAATGTGCCTAAACCCATATTTAATTATGTAGATGGTCTTAGTGCATGGTTATGGAGCTCCCAAATATGGTTCTGAAACAAAGTGAAAGAAAAGAGGGTGAAATGAATGATATTTTGGAGACCCAACATTCCCCTAACTAAATATGTATCATGTCCTCATGCAACTTTGCATTAATTCTCAAGGATTGTAGCCTTTTATGAGGTAGAAGATTAATTCATTTTGTGACTTTGAGATACTCTTTAAGACTTGCATCTTTTGGAAAGTCTACTTTATCTTAAAGATATCTAAGTGGCAACACTTTATGGTTGGTTCTTGTGTGGAAACCATATCTATTTCAAGCGTTAGTTCTTTTGTGACAACACTTCTCTTTTATTTTTCTTCTTGCTACAACAAAAAATATTTAAGAATGTATTCACAATGAAGACCTATTCATATACATATTAATTAATCCTTGCTCATAATTTGAATCTTTTAAAAAGCATATCCATCTTTAGAGAACCAAAAATAACAACAACATTTAGTTGGGAGAATCATGTTGGTCAAGAATTTATGAGCTTATGGAATATGAAAATGAAAAAAGGTAATGAATATCCTCCCTCCAAATAAAGGTGTTTTCTATTCTTGGAAAATGAGGAAAGGAATTTTGCATGGGAAAATTTTCAAATACATATCTTTTAGCATTCAATGAATTAATGATTAAATATTAGAAAACAACATACCTTCACGTACCTAAAAATTCGATAAGCTTTGTATGTGTGGGATCATGGTTGTTACTATTGGATCATGGAATGTGAAGTGAAATAATTTGATCCGCTTCTTCATCACTTGCTTGTATGAATAGTGGATGAAATATGAAATTGGAATATGTGTGCCTTCTTATTGTTGGGATTGTGACTGAACTCTAAAATTGAATTTTGATTTATTGGAAAACTGTTGCAAGTTGTTGGAATCATATAGTCTTCATTCATATCCGCATCATGGCATAATTCTTTTCTATGTGAATAAATTTTGTTGATGTCGGACATAGAAATAAATTGTTGGATTACCGAACATTAATGAATGCCGTTAACCAACACGATACGAATCACCCTTAATGTCAATGAGAGTCAAGATGCCCAAGTACATCTTACTAGGTATGAATAAATGAGTTGAATTCAAGTCACCTAGAAGATCCAACAAATAGGGCACATTGATGTATTCCCACTATTCATTGGTGAGAGAACTTGCCATTAAGGCATGAAAGCCTCAAGTTACCAAAAATAACTCTACTCTCAAACCCAGATAATGTACTAAAGTCGATGGGTCAAGACTTGCTAGAAGGAGGGACTTACTGAATCCCTCATCATCTAACACAAGAATAAAGTAATGATTTAAAGGACAATAGATGAAAGATTTGCATTTATGAAGCAGGTTTTATTTGGAAAAAAGGAAAAGGACAATGAGGTAACTCAACAATGTAAGTTAGCTAAATGACTTTATTTATCGGTTAGGGCTGAAATGTAAGTGAGGCAAGAAAGTGTGAAATTTGCAAAGGGAAAATGGTTTTGCAGTCATAGTAGTAGGAAGATGGAAATTCATGGATGGACAGTAAGATTAGAAAGAGGAAAATGAATGAGTAGAAATGGGACTATGGATGTGATTTGATATGGACTTGAATTTTTCATGTTTTTATTGAAAAAAATATTGGTCTTTGAGAACCACTTATGCATAGATTAGTCTTCTTTGATAATCTTGAAACTTGCAAAAGCTTAGCACTAATTTTCAATCAAACGTAAGATTCTCGAAGGAGAGAGGTGACCAGTCTCTCTTCATATGATATATACACAACAAATTCATAGATAGTTATAGTAATACAATTCAAGGAAGATAAAATAAAAATTAAATGCACTTTTACATGTTGGGAAGTAATGCATCTTGGAATACCTGTCAGTATTTGTTGATAATTTCTTCGTTTGATATCGAATTTCAGTTATTCAAAAATCAGGTTAAAGAAAACTCATATTAGGAACATGTTTTAATGATTTAATTCTTTTTCCAAGTCCAAATGTTGTAAAATCCATAAAAAAAAATGACCATTTTTTTATTATCCCAAATGCTAATGAAAACTATCTCATTGCAAGTTACTCATCTAGATATTTCCGATGACGCTTGAGTTGCTTCAAACGGGCATCGTATGATAAAGTTATCGTCGTTTGAAATATTAGCAAAACAATGAAAATGGAGGCATGGGTGCCACATGTCAGTATCATGTTGATGTGGAAGTTGACTTGGTAGGCTAACATGACAGAGTGATGTGGAATTTTGACTGGACAGGGTGACATGATAGATAGTTGAGCGATGACTGTGTAATGTTGACCAATAATATGCTGCTACATGGACCAATCCATTGTCACCATGTGGCAAAAAAATTGTTTCCTAGTTAAGAGTTGGCAAAATTGTTAAACAATTAATAAATTTTGTCCTCGATTAGATTTTAACTAATAACCTCAAGCTTTAGCTCTCTAAACCCCACTTGCGTTCCTTGTTCACAAATGTCCATTTTATTGTAGATCTTCTTGCTAATGGTTAGTGAATAAGGTAGCTCTTAATGCACCACCAAATTAAAATTTCCAAAGAAAATAAATGAAATCAAAAACCCAAAAACACTACCAAGCTTGGTTTTATTTCCCTATTCTATCCTACTCTATTTTTAAAAAGACAATATTTTTTAAGTATATGAGTATTTCCAATGAAGCCATTTACGGATCAAAATATCTAGTATGCTCATATCCAAATTTGGAAGATATACCTCAATATTTGTTAGGATATGAGGGACCAATTTTACATTTGGATTAGGTGATATGATTTGTTTAAGAATTAAAGAATGTTGTGGTGTAGTCACTTTTTGAAACCAATCTTCAATGTAGTCCTTGCTCTCGAATAAATGCTTGGTCATCATTCTAAATCTCTTGTCCATATATGGATTAGTGTCGAAACTTTTATAGTACAAAATTTATTGAAATTTATGCATCTAAATGATTTTTACCATGAATTTTAACTTTGCATGAACAAAAAAGAAAAATAATGAAGCTAAAAAGGAATTCTAGATTGAACGTTAACCCCTATGTATACTTCCACGGAAATGATGCCAAAATTTATGGGTAATTTCATTGTTAGTTAAATTACTTGGCATTAAATTTTCAAAACCGACATTCGTCAACTTGTGAAGTATACGTGCACAATATATGTTAGGAATCAATTTTCAATTTCAAAACAGAATCCTAATCTATTTAAATAAATGGCAAAACTAAAATAAAACCTATTCACCAAAACCATCTAAGCTGAGTATGCACACACTTTCTTTTTCAAAAGTCTCAAATTCAGAACTTGGAAATCAATTTCTTAATCTATGAAATTAAAATGAAAATTGGCATGAAAGTAAACTTATTCTATTGACATATAAATAAATCTATTCTAGTGACATGAAAGCAAATCTGTTTTACCAACAAGAAAGTAAATCTATTCTAATGACTTCAAAGTAGCAAATCCTATACTAGGAAAGCATTGAATTTTGAAATTATGAAATTTAAAGGCAACCTATTCTAAAAGTAGTGATATATCAATTGAAATTACTAATGTGTGCATTCTCAAATTAGAATCATTCATGAGTATCTATGAAACAAATTGAAAAACAATGGATCTGTGAAATGAGAGCAATAATGCTTAACTTTCAAAAGAAGATAAATGGAATGAGCGTGAAAGAATGTAAGCAATGCATCCAATTAAAGGACTTAAAATGAAGCATAAAAAAACTAATATATCTTTAAAAAATGAAACATTAAAATGCATCTCATACTCATTAGGTGGCCACTCTAAAGTACATGAGAGGTGGAAAGTTGAGAAAACTATTGATCAAACACCAACCATATCAAAGTGAACTACAATGGTATTCATTACATCAGTGATAAGCATAGTGTTAATCCTTAACATCCAAAACTCTACAGTGAAGCATGAGCATAGTTCCCAAAGTTTTCACACCTCTTGAGATGAATAGGCACTCCTATTTATACAAAAAGTAATATAACTAACTCATAATTGTAGATCCACAAATCTCTCCCAGATCCACAAATATCTCATGTGCTTACAACCATGTATTTACATCCAGCAATTGGCACCTCTTCATATCCTCTCACAAATATATCCTAGATTTGATAGGAGACACTTAAGAAAACTTCTATGATCTTTCTCCATAAAATGTGTTTGACCAATGATCTCAAATCTTGAAGAGTTTGAAGAGGAAATTCGAATTTGAGTCTTGGAGGCCAAATATGACTATATTCAAATCTTAAAATATGCCTACACATGTCACAAAACTCGTCCAACTTTTATATATAAGTGAGTACATGTTATTTTTCTAATATTTAACCATAAATTCACTCAAACTACCAAAATAAATGTATTGGAAAAAAATGTGCCTAAACCCATATTTAATTATGAAGATGGTCTTAGTGCATTGTTATGGAGTTGTAGATAATGGTAGATTCTAAAACAAAGTGAAAGGAAAGAGGGTGAAATTAATGATATTTTGGAGACCCAACAAAATCCAAAGGTAACCAAAAACCAATCTTTAGGGCTGGAAGCTAGCCCTTCTAAACCCAGAGAGTTCTCTCTCTTATGGAATCTTCTGGATCCTATGCTAGGTCTATAGATTAAGGTAGAATAATTTCAATAGTTTGATGGCAGGGGAGAGGGAAAACTCATTGGGCATGGAATCAGTTCAAGTTAATGATTTTTAGTGAACATATGGGAAAATGAAGGATCCTTATACAAAGGCAAGGTAGGAAATACTTACGGTGTCTTTATCAAATTTCATATAGATAGGTGAGTAAAGGAGCAATGAAATTTATAATATCTGAAGCATCTAGTTGAGGATGAATTTTAGATATTATAATGGAAGAAAAACACTAAAATTTTTAGCTACTTATAACAGAGCACCTGAAAGTGAATTTTGATATAATTTATTTTAAATAAAACTGAGGATATAACATTTAAGCATGGTTATAATAGAAGATAAAGAAACATACACAAGAAATAAAAATCATCATAAATTATGGACACATGAATCCCTCAACAAGTAGACTTCATCCTTCATCATTCACTAAAATTTTAAATAAAATTGTATAATGCACATTGTCTCTTCTCTATCACACAATCCCCAACTTCCAAAAAATCCCTTTTTTATATTCCTTCATCCCAAATACATATTCCATCCTAGGAAAGTCAAAATCCATCCTTTTTCCAATGATACGAAGAGGTTACAATACTTTAGGAATAAAATATTTCCAAAATCTACCCATAACCTACTATCTAGGGTTTGATTTTTGACTAACCAAATATATGCTAATTGAAAATAAAATCATGGTATTTGGTAGAAAAATATTCAAACTTCATCATCCAAATCAATTTGGAGTCAATTATTCTAATTTGGAGGTACACCAAGTCGAATTCCAAAATATTCTAGAACTCTATCAACAAATCTGCCTTGGCGAACTTGTCAAAAATGAGTCTCAAAGTGACACCTATCATTCCAAAAATGTAACACCTATGTAAAATAGGATATTTTTTTTATCTATCTTTTTATTGAGAGAAAACTCTCTCCATTTTCAAAAATTATTCTCCCTATCCTTAGAATCACACCCAAAGATCATGACTAAAATAGGAAATGACGAAATCTGAAAAATGGGTCGTAATGTTTCATTCTAATATTCCAATCTATGAAACCCACGAAGAAGCTGAAGGATGTTTTTGTTACTTATCGCGTGTTTGAGAAAAAAATCTTTTGATTTTTCAAACTCCATTTCCATTTGTTGAGAATCTGATTTTAAAAATGATGACAAAAACAGTCTATGTGCAGCAAACTACCTTTTCATACACCTGTGACTAAACTTGCACATATAAAACTTGTGGATGTGAATTTGCAAGATACTTAAGGAAACTCTTCATAACCATATAAAACCATATAAACTAATTTCAAGTGGTCTAGAGTCGGATTGAAAGGTTAAATTGATGATTGTGTATAATTGCCACAAATTTGTTGCGTCACTTCTTTCTTCAAAAAAAGCGCAACAATAAAACGTAACAAATTCATCATTTTCACCCTTCTAATCATCTCTTGTACTTCTGAATGCGCTAGACATGTGGAAGACAACTCCGTAAACATCAACTGCATATTAAAAAGCATCTATCCAAATTGTAAACCTCGCTTCTTGAAAATCATCACCTATAACAAAAGCCAACAAATTTCACTTCCATGAGTTTGACCAAATGTTGAAGTCTCTGAAAGAGTAAAATAGTTGATGAATGATTTTTACAATATAAAATACCTTCTTGGACCTCTATACATAGGAAATGGTGTTAAAAACCTTGATATTTTACCAAATCTTAATGCCTTTGACAGTAGCACGGCAAATCCCCTGCAACCAAAACGCGTCGACTTCTTATTTGATTTTCAGAGCATCTAAGAGGGATAAGTAACATGATGAATTGGTTTTTTGAAAGCCAAAACATGCCTTTATAGTCCTCCACATGGTCAAGGACTCCCTTTAACTTTGATGATGACTTTTCAAATCAAATTGTTCAAGCACAACGCAAAGGAGAAGAATAACATAAATTTGTTGTGATAATGATATGATTTGTTATCTGATTTGACCTTGAAACTGACTGAAAATACAAAACTAACTTGAATCAATGGTGAAAAACAAAAACCCACTATTATCCTTATTCATGACTTGGATGACACATTAACCCTAGACTTGCTAAACCTAGATCGTTTAAGACATTGACAACTTGATTTCTTTCCCCACTCGAAATTTACTATATCCTATCCTAAATTGACACTAAGAATTTATCTCACACTCTTCACAAAAATGAAGGACTTGAACTCTATGAGATCATAGCAACACTTTACAAATTGACCAGAATAATAAAAAGACCAACTTGATTTTTATTACTATAACACAGGACTCTAACCATGTTAGGACCCTATAATACTAGTGTAATCCCTTATTGTTATTAGTAAAACCCCCTTATTATATTGTTGTACCCATGTAGTCCCCATATTGTTATTATTGTGCCCTTACATTATTATTGTTATGTCGGCTCTGATTATATTATGACCCCTTAGACTCCTATATATAGAAAGGAGGTCTTGTCATTTGTAGCATCCAATAAATGTTCATTTGTGTAATGTAAAGGAGGTTTCCCCCTCAAAGAGGCTTATTTCTAAGGCATTCATCTAATGTTTCTATCTTTTTGTGAGCTGGTTTCATAACATTTGGTATCAGAGCTTTGGATTCTAGGGTTTCGCTGCTCTAAACAGGTCATCGTGCCATTTTCGCTATAACGTTTTTCTACTATGTTTCAAAAGCTAACAAAAGAACCCATTTGAGCCGAAATCACACTAAATCTCGCGTCTGAATTTCAGATCTAGCCTAGCTATATTTTCGGAGATATGTTATGAGGAAGTTAGGGTGTTTTGAATGCTCCAAAATTCCATCTCAAATAGGTCATTGTGGAATGTTCGCTATAATTATTTTTCTACAAAGTCTTAGAATCTGAAATTAAAACCCATTTGAGCTAAAAACTTGTTGAAGCTCGAGCCCGAATTTCAGATCTTGTTTCGCTATATTTGTGGAGATACAGTCCAAGAAATTTAGGGTTTCTGCAGGCTCCCGAATTACATCCCAAACAGATGACCTTGAGAAAATCGTCATAACTTTCTGTCTGAGCATCAAATTGCAGTTTCATAAGAAGTTATAGAAGTAGGATGTCCTGTAGATTTCTTTGTATCAATTTCAGGTCCGTAGGTCGAAAAAGTGACATGTGGAATTTTGTACAAGTTCACTCTTCTGAAAAGGTATATAATCAGGTTATCTTGGGAGATTGTGTATAAATATTTATTGGATAATCCAATTTAGATCAAACAAGTGACATTGGAAAGAGGACGTAGAGGGCTACTGCAGATCATAATTTCAGAACTTAAAGATCCAAAAGTATAGAGTTACAATCGTTTCAAGATCAAGCTCCTAAAATCAAGAAAAAGTGAGATGAGGAAGTTTGATGGCAAAGATTGGGTAAATTGGATACTACAGATGGAGAAATATTTTGATCTGCATGGTGTACCACTGTTACAAAAGGTATGTATTGCATCTAATTATTTAGAGCCGAATCAATTTTTAAGGTATAAAGGGCTTTGTTCTCATAAATCACTTGTCACATCGTAAATTTTCATGGAGGAAATGATAGCACATTATAAGGATTCAAAGAGGAACACCTTCTTTAGCCAATTGATAAATCTCAAACAAAAGGGTTCAATGGTAGAGCACATTGAGGACTTCCAAAAATTGAATATAAGGGTAAATGATATTCCAGAGAAGAAAATGGTTGATGTATTCATAGGGACTTTAAAGGATAACATTCAACACGAGGTTCATCTTTGGGGACCTGATTCATTGGAGAAGGCATTCAGGTTGGCAAGAAAAAATGAAAGTGAAATTATGGAAACAAGGAATTCCACCACTCACGACTATAATTATGGAAGTGTTTTTTCTCCTAGCCTTCCACAACCTACAAGGTTTACACCACAACAATTGGAAGAAAAAGGAGAAAAAGGGCTTTGTTACATTTGTGATAGCAAATACACTAAAGGTCATAAGTGTTCTTAGAAGAAATTATTTTACATAGATTATGAAGAGGAGGAAGAAAAGGATCAAGAAAAATCAAAAGATGAGGATATACACCAGGAACCCACCCCAAATAAAGAAGAAATGAATCCGACCATATCTTGTAAAGCATTGGAAAGGATTACAACTCCTCAAAATCTCAAGATAGAAGGACATATCAAGAAGAAAAAGGTTAAAGAAGTGAAAGATCACATCGAGAAAGAAGAAATGAATCCGACCATATCTTGTAATGCATTGGCTGGAATTACCACTCCTCAAACTATTGATATAGAAGGACATATCAAGAAGAAAAATGTTCAAGAAGTGAAAGATCACATCGAGCATCAAGAAATGAATCTGACCATATCTTGTAATGAATTGGAAGAAATTACCACTCCTCAAACTATCAAGATAGAAGGACATATCAAGAAGAAAAAGGTAATAGTGTTGATTGATTCAGGCAGTACCCATAATTTTATTCATTTGATAGCCAAGGAATTGAATTGCTTCCTATATCTAGCACCAGAGTGTCAAGTGATGGTTGCAAGTGGAGGAACCATAAATTGCTCTGGAAAGTGCCATAATATCAAGTTATCCATGGGAGAATATGTATTGAATAGCCCAATGCTTTCCATTCCAATGGGTGGTGCTGATGTTTTACTAGGAGTCCAATGGCTACAATCTTTGGGTATGATAGCTTTTAATTTTCAAGAACTTTTCTTGAAATTTTTTTGGGAAGGAAAGGAAGTTGAATTGAGGGGTATCGAAGGGAAACCAAGAAATATAATCAACTCTAACAGCATGAAAAAGCTTCTAAATAAAGAACAACAGGGCATAATTTCACAATTATGTTCACTAGATGATCCCACATCGAAACCATGTATTTCTCTAGAGCTCCAAAACGTTTTGGACAATCATTCCAAGGTATGTGAGACTCCCAAAGGCCTCCCACCTATTCGTGATCATGATCATGATATTCATTTGATTCCAAGAAGTGTTCCTCCAAACATAGCCTTACAGATATCCATATGCCCAAAGGAGTGGGAACTCATTCAACAGTTGCAGAAGATCTCAGTTCAAACAATATTGCGAGAACTTGACAAGGAAGGAAAAATCATATTGGAACCTAAAGCAGTCACAGAACCGAGAAATCGACAACTACGAAATAGAACAATTTCAGAGTATCTCATCAAGTGGAAGAACTTACTAACTGAAGATTCCACATGGGAGGACAAGAACTTATATTGAAGCATCAAGAACTACTCAAGTGTTGAGGACAACGCTTTTTTAAGGAGAGGGGCATGTTAGGACCCTATAATAATAGTGTAATCCCTTATTGTTATTAGTAAAACCCCCTTATTATATTGTTGTGCCCATGTAGTCCCCATATTGTTATTATAGTGCCCCATAGAAGCCCACTATCGTTATTATTGTGCCCTTACATTATTATTGTTATGTCAGCTCTTATTATATTATGACCCCTTAGACTCCTATATATAGAAAGGAGGTCTTTTCATTTGTAGCATCCAAGAATTGTTCATTTTTGTAATGTAAAGGAGGTTGCCCCCTCGAAGAGGCTTATTTCTAAGGCATTCATCTATATTTTCTATCTTTTTGTGAGATGGTTTCATAACAAACAGGAGGGAGAGGGAAGAAGGGAGAAAGATAGAGAGGGAGGGAGGGAGTGATAGATAGATATGGAGAGAGTGTGTGTGTTTTTGTTTCAGGGGTGACATAGAGATAAAATAAGGAGAGATGGAGGGATATTTGAGAGAGAGAGAGAGAGAAATATGGGGTAGGTAGGGAGGGGGTGAGAGAGAGATGGAGGAGAGAGGGAGGGGGAGATACAATGTTATTCACTTAAATAGATGTATTGATTTCAATGCAGATGTTCAATCCTAATCCTATTTGATTGATTACAATGGATTCATTGATTTCAATATAGTTGTTGATTTGTAATCTTATATGATTGCTTGCACAAGATGCATTGGTTTCTATGTAGGTGTTGATTCCTAATCCTATTTGATTACTTGCACTAGATGCATTGATTTTAATTTACATGATAGTTTCTAATTCTATTTGATTTCTTTCACTCGATGTATTTCGTTGAGTGTAGAGGTTGATCCAATTTTATTTGAATGCTTGCCCTTGAAGCATTTATTTTAGTGTTGTTGTTGATTTTTGATTTGATGTATGATGTACTATAATTTCAAAGTAATTATATTAGTAGCATGTATTGATTTCATTGTAAGTACAATTTTTTTATTAATGATGTGCATTGAGGGAAGAGAGAGAGAAAGAGAGAGGGGGAGAGAAGGGGAAGAGAGATGGAGAGAAGGAGAAGAGAAAGGGGTAGAGAGGCATAGATATATATGAAGAGAGAGTGTGTGCTTGGGGGGAGAGATAAAGAGATGAAGAGAGATAGAGATATAGATGGAGGGGGGAAAGATGGAAGAAGAGAGAGACAAATAGAGGGAGGGAGGAAGAGATAGATGGATATGGAGAGAGAGAATGTGTATGCGTATGTTTGTGAGGTGAGATAAAGAGACAAAGAAAGAGAGATGAAGGGAGATATAGATTTTGATGGCAGGGGGGAGAGAGAGAGAGAGAGAGATGGGGGAGAGATGGAGGGAGAGATAAAATGTTATTCATTAAAATAGACGCATTGCTTTCAGTGTAGATGTTGATTCCTAATCCTATTTGACTAATCACACTCAATGCATTGATTTTAGTTTAGTTGATTTCTAATCTCATTTGATTGATTGCACTAGATGCATTGATTTCACTGTAGATGTTGATTTCTGATCATATTTTATTGCTTTCACTAGATGCATTTATTTCAGTGTATATGTTGTTTTTTGATTCAATGTAGTTAGATGTAAGATGTACATTAATTTCAAAGTAATTAGATTAACAGTATGCATTGATTTCAACGTAAGTACAAAAAAATGTTGATGACATGCATTGATTTTTGTGTTGCAATAATTCAACCATAAATAAAATACTTGAGTTTTCATCTTAAATAAAATGTTCACTTTACTTGAAATGTTTTCATCTTGAAAATGTAGACTATTTATAACTGAATATATACTTATTATTCTCATTTTCCATCATACAATAGTGTTAGTCACTTTGCATTCAAACGAGGTAATAGAAAACAACTACCATTAAAAATTATTTTGGGTTCAACGCTCCATAAGTCACAATGATTGGCTTTTGATAAATCTACTATTAATATTAGAGAGCAAGAAAGACATGTTATCACGTTTACTACAATAGTTCGAATTAAAGATTTGAATGGCCTTCGATTTCAATTGCAGTTTTCATATAATTCATATGAAAAGATGGAAAAGCTAATAGGTGTGACAATAAGAACAATAAAAAAAATAGTTTGAGATTGATCACAATGAAGACTATTTATAAATGTCTGCATTCTTATAATTCACATTTACTATCATTGAACATTGTTACATTGTCGTTTTGCATTCAAATTTTTTATTTCATCAATTTTCACAATTCAAGTTATTAATAGTCTATATCATCTCAACAAGATAAGGTAACTGAGAAAATTTAAAATTGAAATGACCATATTAAATTGAGACATATTCAGAATATTTAAAATGATCAGAATAATTAGATGCTCAAAAAAAATTTCCATTGCTGCAGATGACTGAAACCAGCCTAGATTAATTTTAACCCTGGTCCGATCTATCAAGCATTGAGAGGGATCAAATCTCTTGAGGTGCAAACATGTCTTCAAGATTTTCACTTAAATTTATTTTTTACAATTCGAGATATTTGTTCCCTCTCGACCCTTGATAAATCTAAAGATAAAATAAATCTAAGTTTATAGATATAATGTAGAAGACCAACTAGATATGAACATGTGACAACAAAAATAAAATTTGACAACATAATTTATGGTAAATTTGGAAATCTATAATGAAAAATTAGTATTTCGAGGGATGATAGATGTTAATTTACCGTACTCCACTTGAAGTTTTCATTAGTGAATAATCGTGGTCTTAGATTCCACATCACTTTTTTTTATGTATGTTTAAAATTTATTTGATTATGATTTAATGGTCATGAAATTCTCTTGATTGATTCTTATTCTCCTAAAGCATTTAACAATCTTACAGATTGATTTGATAAATTTAATAAAAGAATCATAAATTTCTTCTTAGTTAAAGAAAAGTTCTTCCATCATTAAGATTGGTAATACATGTTTGAATAACTTTGAATACAGAAAAAAAAACACTACATTATATCTAAAATAAATTGTTTGTTAAGATAATTTCCAATACTTTTTTGCTACAAATCTTAAAAAAAATTGTTTGTTAAGATAATTTCCAATATTCTTTACTACAAACATTCTTTAGTTATTAAATAGTCGATTATATGTGATAGACTATTTATGCTTAGTATGAAATTTATAGGGTATTACCTAAAACATTTATTGCATCTTTATGTTAAAGATAGTAGGCGTGGTATATACATGCTGTTATTCTGTATAATAAACTTGTAATCCTCAACACTATTAATTTATTAGTTTTAATTGAACTTGTTTTGAATGATTTATAGTAATTTAATATAATCGAATTCTATAGTAATTTAATATAATCAAATTCTATATTTTATTGGAAGCCAAGATGTTGACCTATTTAAGCAGAGAGGTTCTATAACCAAAGTTTAACCGTCTTGCACTAACGGTAATATTTCCTATTTCTATTGGAATCAGTGAACTCCTTACGATGATCTGTTTCTTATTTATTGGAATATTTTAATTTATTTCAATAATTGTATTTCGATTTTTCTATTTTGGGTTGGAAGAATGATATATACTATTTATTTAAATTAATTTATTGTAATATTTTTCTCAGAAATATTTTTTAAAAAGCTGTATTTATTTTTATTAAATTATCACATTTGGTTTAAAAAAAATAGTTCAAGTAGTATGGTTCATTATTAATTATGTTAGTAAAATGTACTGATTATTGTTAAACAAAAAAAATATGACATTTATTTCAGAGTTGCTCATAACTTGCACCGATCTCATCTGGATCTGGATCTGCATCCATTCAGGAGGTTTACGCCTTTTCTAACCGGAAATTAAAAGGATTATATGTTTACTTTCTACTTTAATACTTTCCAGAAGGCTTTCCATGTTTGCATGGCTTTGGTACCTTCTAATTCTTTTTAAAGAGAAAATATTTTATGGGTTCCGTTGCCAAACTGGCTTTATACTTCTTTAGTTTAAAGATGTCTTGATTTATGGATATGTATATTTCAGCACAGTGTGAATAATTTTTAGGCCTAAGCTATGTTTTTTTTGGGTTAAAATATTAATATAAATGTATGTTAATATGTTTTTTTGGGTTAAAATATTAGTATAAATTTATGTTAATTTAATATTTAGGAAATATTAAGAGGATCAAAATTCTTGAGGTATAAATTTTTTTGAGCGTAAAATTTGAAGAAATATTTGTATCTAGAGAGATTTGATCCTTTTCTAGGCTTGATAGACCCACCATTAAGATGTATCTCTCTCTTTCTCTCTCTCACACACATATATATATTAGGTTTATATTAACTTAGATATATCAAGCCATGTGTAAATTCCATGTCGAGCATGGAAGGAATTATACATCTCCTTCATTTAAAAACAAGCCAAAATATTTTAAAAACAAGATTTTTTTTTTTCAAATAATTTAAATAATTATACACAAGGGTGCTTGCATGATAATGATGGAATATAATATATGTGCCATGTGTTAACTCCACGTTGAGCCTAGAAGGAATTACAAATCTTCTTCATTTTAAAATATACCAAAAATTATTTAACCATAAGAAGTTTTCTATTTTCAATTACTTTATAATATATACAGAGATATCATATCCACAATAATGATGGTCCCAAAGTGGAAATGAGCCCACTAAAAGGAATATGTCCATATTCCTAGGAGAAACACGTGTTCTTAGGTGCAAGGTTTGATAAGTGCCAATGCACTAACTAGAATGAAAACTTGGGAATTAGGTTGTCATGGCTCAGGAATGTGCATATGTTCTTAGGAAAACATACACATTCCTTGCATGACATAGTTTTATACACCCATGACCATTTTTTTACCATTTTGGATAGTGCAGTGCATTTTTTATTGTTATTAAGTCATTTCATCCTTGATCTGCATGAGCATCAAGTCAACAAATTAGATCTTATTTGGATTCCAAGTAAGCATTCAAATAGAAATTTTTTGAACTTTTTGGAAGTTTGGCTTAAAATTGGAAAAAAAAAATAAATGAGACCCTAAACACAACCACCATATTGAATTGTATGAGAAGTAGTTACCATGGAGAATTAGTTACCATCATCGCTCAGTGTTATATATCTTACCCCAAAGTTGATTGACTTTATGTGAAATTTTGCAAAAATGATACCGTTGAATGGGGCAGTGTATGGAATAAGTGTGTAGAGGGGGAATGTGTGCAGAGATGTAGAAGTGGGGGAATAGAGGTTCTCCTACACATATTCATCTTTTGTTCATCCTTTCAATATGCTATGAGCAATACTCGTTGCAGAGCCCTTTCACCTTCTTTATCTCTTTACAACCTATAAACATTACACAATGCCTCGGAGTAAATGATATTAAGCACTCGATTGATGTCATGATTATGAGTAAATTTTCCTAATGAATATAAAAAAAAACTTACATTTACTGGCAACGGAGTTTTTGTTAATTGTAGGATTAACCAATGCTTCTTTTATATTGAGGATTCTTTGTAATCCTTGCACTTTCTTTTGTTCTTTCAGCATAGAAAATAGGTTTAATTTTTAAACAAATCAATAATTCAAGTTAATGTTAGCAAGTAGCCTTGCCTAAAGGAAGGAACAAGTCTCATCTATTTGCAAGTACATACAATTTAATTATAAAACAAAATGGAAAACTTCCACATATAGCATTTACATTAGTTCGATGATCCAATTTGGCATAATCTATAGAATTTATGTCCCATGAGCATGATCAGAGTATAAGTGATGCAAGGTTATTGGAATATTTTTCTATATATTTCGAGAAAGTAGTTTTTTTACTCATTCTAGAAAATAGCAATAAATAACTTTTAGCATATATTGAATTTCAAAATTGGATGAAAAAGTAGCAAAATTTGCTAATAATTTCTTTATTAATCAACGATGGTTCCTGGAGGTTAGGGCTCCTTCTGATTGTGCTGATAGAATGGCGATTGCTTTTCTCCATTCATGTTATGCAAGAGATATTCTAGTTGAGTTATTATGGCATCCAATTTATCTTCTAGCCATCCAATACATTGTTGAAGTTCAAACATGTTGTTCATCAATATTAAGATATCTTAACTCATTGCATATAACTCTTCCTATATGCTTCTATCCTTGCTTCCTTGGGTAGTTTATCTGACTATTAATATTGCAATATTAACAACCAAATTGTGGTATTTTATGAAAAAATAATAGAAATCGAGTGACATTATGTCCTCAACTCCCACCCCCTCGAGCTACTATTTATTTGAAACAACTACTATAGATTCTAATACAACACCAAATTAATAAGGCCAGAAATATCAAATCTATGCTTCAAAAGCATGACTTTGTTTCCATTTAAAGTAATTTTGGCTTAAAACTAAAAAAATCAAAAGGAACTTCATTGGAAAAATATTTATAACAATGATGATATCAACAAGACTTGGGAAATTCAACAAACAATAGACATATGATAAACCAAACTTGGAGAAAACTTTTCACTTTCAGAAGAAAAAAAACGAAGCAAATGACTTGCCTAGAGCTTTAAGAAATGAGCTTTGAGCCAACAAGCCTACATATAGTGCGTCAAAAGACATATTTCATCTAAATCATGAAGTGACATCAAAGCTATGAAAGGACAATTGACTGGTATTCATTTTAATGGTATTCATTTGTCATTGATCATCATCAATATAACTAGTACTGAATTTCCTGATCTGCGATCATAAGAATATTTTGATATTAGTTATTAAAAACCATATACACCTTTATTAAATTCCCACTCGAAATAGTCCAATTCATAAGTTTATGTTTCATGATTGTTGTGTTTGGCATGATTTGAAAATCTATATCAACATAGTATTGAGAATATTTTAATAGTGTCATTTAATACAATTTAATTTTCAATCAAAGCTAAGCTTTAAAAAGAAGCAAAGGAAGGAAAAACCTCACCGAATTTTTCTTTTTGAAGTTTATATCATATAATCATATTCAACTAAATGTTATTTTATTAATATCCTAATTTTAATTTTTACATTTCTATAATGATATAGTGACATTTAGACATTAATTTCATTGCATTAACTTTAAGTGTGTGTGTTATATGGTGGAAAGTCAAATAAATTAATGTTCATCATGATATCAGCGATGAGGTGACAATCCCACATAACAAGTCAGTAGCAAAATGAGGGATTTGAAATGATAGTAGATCATTGGATTTGATCGAAAAATGAGGGAAATGTTATTTTCCATGTTAGTTTGAGTCTGATGTTGGATCAGCAACACAAATCTCAAGCAATTTATACTATTTTATCTCACCGAGTGCATGATGCATTGCGAAGTAGTGAGAAGGTTGAAGTCTGATGGATAATCATTGTCATTGATCACAACTAACCATGGTCATTGGATTCTATCAAAAAATCATGTTGTGTCTCAATGCAAATGACACCCATCACAACATAATAATATAAACCATCAAGTGTCGTTGTGTTGAAGTACAACAGGCTAAGTGTCTTGGTATAACAATATAACATTAAATCAATTGTTATTTTCTTATCAAATTATTTTATTATTAATGTTTTTTTGGTTACATCTTCATTAAATGTAATATCCACTTTATTATAAATAATTACTATAATTAAATGCATTGATAATTTATCATGAAATACAATGTCATTTTACCCACACAAAACATTACGTAAATGCTTCTAAGACACTATAACATGTCATCTTGAAATACTACAACTAGATATTTGGAAACCCGGAATTGAGTACTTATGTTATCAAGTCATTAGTTAGTCACATTTAATCATTGTCATTGATCACAACTAACCATGGTCATTGGATTCTATCAAAAAAATCATGTTGTGTCTCAATGCAAATGACACCCATCACAACATAATAATATAAACCATCAAGTGTCGTTGTGTTGAAGTACAACAGGCCAAGTGTCTTGGTATAACAATATAACATTAAATCAATTGTTATTTTCTTATCAAATTATTTTATTATTAATGTTTTTTTGTTACATCTTCATTAAATGTAATATCCACTTTATTATAAATAATTACTATAATTAAATGCATTGATAATTTATCATGAAATACAATGTCATTTTACCCACACAAAACATTACGTAAATGCTTATAAGACACTATAACATGTCATCTTGAAATACTACAACTAGATATTTGGAAACCCTCTGAGGAATTGAGTACTTATGTTATCAAGTCATTAGTTAGTCACATTAACTATTCCATTGCAAAAGCTCTTTGAAATTAAAATGCTTCAAAAAATACATATTACAAGTCTTCATTTTTCTCTTAGAGTTACTTCTTGATTCGAGACACTTTTAGTTTTTATACAAAAATATGAAACAATGTTTTGTTAAAAAAGCATGGTATATAATACATTAAAATAGAAACTTTGTATGCGATCCAATTTTGAGCATGCATGTGTACGCTTTTCTTCATTTTTTGCTAAAGTAATTAAGTAATTCATAGTATCAGATTAGCAATTCACTCCCAGTTTAACTTAGTTGGATAGCTATCCCATATCAGTTTCCTATAAAATAAATCCATATCAATATACTTTTGATAATTTGGATTAATAGGAAATAGTTTTCTCACTTCATAGTGAATGTAAAAGTCATTCCTTAGATTTTCTACAATCTACTCATCTTTCAAAGCTCTTGACATATTAGAGAATTTATCATCATTTCTATCATGCCTATTTAACATATTTTTGTATGCATCCAAAGTTATTAATTCTCCATTTGAGCGTGAATATGAAGGCACATCTGTTCTTCTTAAAATATAAAACTTACTATTGAATGAATCAATTTTCTTTTGAACCATTGTGAACTTCTCCTACACTTGATGGATAAAATTTCTAGTCTTTGATAGTGTTTCCTATTTACTTTGAAGATATCGTTTGAAACACCAGGTGACAAAATTGGGAAATGGGTGAGTCTAGGGTATGATAAATTTGGGAAAATAGGAGGCTAAAAACTGGTATTTTAAAACTAGTTTCATAATTATAAGACTAATTTTAAATTAGCATTTTAGAGCTAATTTCGTAACTTGACTCCATAGGATAGATAATTTTTAAATTTTTAATATAGGGAATAAAGGATTTTCAGAAGAGGGGTATGCGTTGGAGAACTTCATTCCCCCATTTCCACACCTTCGCGTGCATTCCCCTTCCACACACTTCTTTACACAACGCAAAATGTAATTTTTAAGTAAAAGCTACATGAGTACTTTAATTTTTTATTGGTTCATGTTAAGCTAAAAACTACCATTTTGAAACTAATTTCATAACTTTGGATCTAACTTTAAATTGTCGTTTTAAAAATAATTTCATAGCTTGAATCCATCAGATGAAAATCTTTTAAATTTTTAGTGAAGAATAAAGGATGTGTAGAAAAGGTGTATGTGTGGGAGAACCTTTATCCCCCCACTTCCGCACCTCTGCACACATTCCCCCTCTACACACTTCTTCCACACACTACACAAGTTCAATTTTCACATTATTTGACACACATATTTTCACATTCTGCAACAACCTTTTGGAGAAATATCACATAAAATCAACCAACCTCCCATGACACAAATCAATGCATATAAAAAATTTATTTAAATCTTAATCCTACAATTAACAAAAGCTCCCCTGCCAATAAATGTAAGTATTTTCAACATTTATATGGTGAATAGACACATGTTCAAGGCATCATTTGAGTTCTTAATAACATTTACTCTAAAGAATTGTGTAATTATCACTAATTCTAAACAAATAATGATGTAAAGGGTTGTTCATCTAGTATTCATTATAGTATATCGAAAGGATGTACAAAGGAGGGTTATGTGTGAGAGAACCTTTATTCCCCCACATATGCACCTTTGCACACATTCCCCTACCATACACTTCTTTTGCACACTGTAAAACATCAATTTTCATGTTACTTGACACATTCTTTCTTGTTCCGTAGAAATGTATTAAACAACTAGTACATATTGAAAAATTAATTAAGCCTTAATCCTATGAATAACTAAATCTCCCCTACCAATGAATATAAGTAATTTTTATATTTATTCGATAAATTGAAACATATTCAGGACACCATTTGAGTGCTTAGTAATATTTACTTTGATAACTTACTCTGTTACTAGCTAATTTTTTACTTTGGCTAGATTTGTGTTCAATGTTTACATGTTATTTTGATGTTTCTTTTGCACACATTCCCACTTCCGCACATCTACAAGAATTTCCGCCTCTACATACTTGTTCCATACATTTATACTTTGCACACTACTTCTTTCACATACACTCTACTCTGAACAATTATTTTCTGGCATTTGTTTTTTCTCCCATGTTACGGTATTCAATGCTACTAGTTGTTTCTATGCCGCCTGTTGTCATTACAATGATTTCATGGAATACTATTAATCATTTTTTAACTCATTTTTATGATTTAAAATTTGGGTTTGGAACTCCACGTTTTTCATCCGTATGCTATGTTTCTTTTTCCATGTTTTAAAATACATGGGGTTTATGAAAAAGTTGTGGCTAGGTTTTCAAATCTTATAATTGGTAAAATAAACTTAGAAATCACTTTATCTCTGCACATAGTCACATGCCTTGATTCTCCCACCACACAAATAATAAGTTCCTCCAATTATATAATTATTGTAAATTATGGATCTATGTGGGTATTGCATGTATGCAAGTCATAATATGCATTAATTTTTTCCAATATATAAAATGTTATGAGTTTTTGTGAACCTTGGATTTTTACTTATGCAAAAAGATTATATCATAGATAATAGCTTAACAAAATCTTACCAACCTCACTCTTACTAGATTTATTAGTCAGTATTTTTTTCTTTTTTCCATGTGAATCTTGGCTTCTCATTTATGAAAAAATATTACAGTGATGTTATGGCCCCACTCTTCCTATATATATTGGTCAGTAAGTAATTACCAAAAAATGATTACAATTTGCCAAAATTGTTTCACTGTCCAAAAATAAAAAGGAAAATAGAACCAGACAACCTTCAGGATTAGTACACAACTAGGAGACATTAACTATCAAGGGATGTTATCGAACAAGAATCTCTGGTCATGAACTAGGTGATGTTGGAGGTTGAAATACACAATGTGCACGTTTCTCCATGCGAGCCAATCTACCTTCAAAGCAGTCTCGTTTCTCCTACAGGTGTTTTTGACTCCTTTGCAAACTCAGTAATCTATCATGTATGTTCTATTGGTTGCATTGGATATCATTCATAAATGAGATGATCGTATTTAATCCATCATGTTAGTCTCTACTCAATTTTTCTAGAAGCATCTTTAAATATCCAAGTTGGTTTCCAAAGTTTTGTTGATTAGAAAAAAGCTCATTAAAATCAGTTGTATTGGTAGGGTTGGATTCTACAACCTCACTTTGTTTATTGTTCTCCAAGTGATGCTAACTTGAATCCCCTCACTTATGAACCCCATGCCTTACTTTGCCTTATTGACGTGGTATCTTGTAGTTCACTGGGGGAAAAAAGGCTTAGATACAAGGATGTTATGGACATGATGAACTAATAGAACCTTCCACATCAAATAGAATACCAACCCACCCCATAAAAGAAACAATTTTCCTAGACTTATAGTGCAATGAACGAAGATGTAGTCTCAATGAACGAAGATGTAGTCTCAAAAGAAAATATATAAATGAATCATCATAGACCATAAGAGAAAATATACAAAACCCCCAAGAAGGTAGCCAAAACAAATATACATAAGCATAAAGGCAATATTCTGGAACTTCCTACTAAGGCTACAACTCCAAAACCTAAAAAATAATAGAAATAAGAAATTCGTTATACCACCCAATAATAATAGAAAATGGTCAAAAGGTCAATTAAAATGATATAATTTAGCAAAAAAAAATAGCAAATGAAGCCATACCATACAATAAATTCACCTTATCTCATCATTAAACTAGGAATCTAAAAGAGGGTTGGCGCACACTTCTTTGCATTCCTTGTAACAAACAACAAAATAACATCTTATCAAAATTATTGATTGAATAACATTTAATTCCCACATGTAACATGTATCTATATACCTATTTTTTAATTCATTAGTTATACCCCACGTCTTTGTAGATCGACATTGATTTAGCCATTTCTGCACTTTGGGTGAAAAAATTGATTTTCCCATTTTTCCGTAAATCAAAAGATATTTTCCTAATTTTAAATATTCTCCTAATTTAATTTTGGCATTTTTCAAAGATTACAAAACTATTTTAAAATAGGAAATAAATGAATTACATGTTTAGTATCTCTAGAGACTCTAACAATGGCTATGATGATTGTCACAATTGAGTTGCAAAGAACCTCAATATAACAATGTAAGCTTGATTTGCAAAGATTCGTGGTTCTCGTACATTGCAAGGGGTCACAATTGCGATTACACTACCTCCTCAAAACTTTTCTCTCTTATCCAAATTCCACCATGTATGTGACCAATTCAATTAGGACTCAGGCTAATGATTTTTGAAGTAAATGAACAAGACATGATGTTAACAAATTGAATAGTAATAAGGATTGGGGATGTGTGTCAAAAAATGAATGCATGGGAAATTGGATGTGTGGAGGGAATAAACAAAATAAAAATAAAATTTGCACAAATAATTTGGAAATCAAAATTTGTAATGGTTAATATTTGGTAACTTAATTGAACTTAAATTACTTACATGAATTATCAACCAAGGCTAGTAAATTGATGAAGTGTATTTGCATTGTATGTGTTAGAAGTCTTTTATTATCCACACAAATTCTAAATTAAATTGTGTTATCAAAATGTGTAAGGTCCCTATACTATGAGTGTAACCCTTATTGTTATTAGTACAACCCCCTTATTATATTGTTGTGCCCATGTAGTCCCCATATTGTTGTTATTGAGCCCCATAGAAGCCCACTATTGTTATTATTGTGCCCTTACATTATTATTGTTGTGTTGGTTCTGATTATATTATGACCCCTTAGACTCCTATATATAGAAAGGAGGTCATGTCATTTGTATCATTTAAGAATTGTTCATTTGTGTAATGTAAAGGAGTTCACCCCCTCGAAGAGGCTTATTTCTAAGGCATTGATCTATCTTTTCTATCTTTTTATGAGCTAGTTTCATAACATTTGGTATCATAGCTTTGGATTCTAGGGTTTCGCTACTCCAAACAGGTCATCGTGGCATTTTCACTATAAATTTTTCACTACGAAGTTTCAGAAGCTAAAACAAAAACCCATTTGAGAAGAGATTGGTCTTCACCTCAAGTCCAAATTTCAGATATTGTTTCGATATATTTTCATAGATACAGTCCAAGGCATTTAGGGTTTTTGCAGGCTCCAGAATTACATCCCAAATAGGTGACCTGGGGTAAGTCGTCATAACTGTCTCTCTGAGCATCAGCTTAAAATTTCATAAGAAGTTATAGAAAGAGGACGGATTGTAGCTATATGTGTATATTTTTCAGATCCGAAGGTCAAAATTGTGACCTGTAACACATCATACAAGTTCGCTCTTCTAAAAAGGTATATAATCAGGTCATATTGGGAGATTGTGCATAACTCTTTCTTGGAGAATCCAATTTCGATCAGACTTGTGGCATTGGAAAAAATATGCAGAGGGATACTGCAGGTCATGATTTTAGAAATGGAAGATTTGAAATTACAGAGTTACAGTCGTTTCTAGATCTAGCTCCTAAAATCAAGAAAAAACGATATGAGGAAGTTTGATGGCAAGGATCCGGTAAATTGGATACTATAGATGGAGCAATATTTTGATCTACATGAGGTGAAACTGTTACAAAAGGTACATATTGCATCTTCATATTTAGAACCAGATCAATTTTTATGGTATAAAGGGCTTTGTTCTCATAAACCACTTGTTACGTGGTCAATTTTCATAGAGGAAATGATAGCACATTATGAGGATACAAAGAGAAGAAACTTCTTTAGCCAACTGATAAATCTCAAACAAAAGTGTTCAATGGCAGAGCACATTGAGGACTTTCAAAAATTGAATATAAGGAAAAATGATATTTGAGAGAAGCAGAGGATTGATGTCTCCATAGTTACTTTAAAGGATAACAACATGAGGTTCGTCTTTGGGAACCTAATTCATTGGAGAAGGAATTCAGGTTGGCAAGAAAAGTGGAAAGAAAAATTATGGCAATAAGGAATTCTACCCTTCATGACTATAAAGATGGAAGTGTTGTTTCTCTTAGCCTTCCACAACCTACAAGGTTGACATCACAACAACTGGAAGAAAAAAGAGCAAAAGGACTTTCTTACAATTGTGATAACAAATATATTAAAGGTCATAAGTGTGTTGAGAAGACATTATTTTACATTGGTTGTGAAGAGGATGAAGAAAAGGATCAAGAAACATCAAAAGAAGAGGATATTTACCAAGAACCAACCCCAGAGAAAGAAGAAATGAATCCAACCATATCTTGTAAAGCATTGGCAAGAATTACCACTCCTCAAACTCTCAAGATAGAAGGACATATCAAGAAGAGAAAGGTTCAAGAAGTGAAAGATCACATCGAGAAAGAAGAAATGAATCCAACCATATCTTGTAATGCATTGGTCGAAATTACCACTCCTAAAACTATCAAGATAGAAGAACATATCAAGAAGAAAAATGTTCAAGAAGTGAAAGATCTCATCAGGCATCAAGAAATGAATCTGACCATATCTTGTAATGCATTGGAAGAAATTACCACTCCTCAAACTCTCAAGATAGAAGGACATATCAAGAAGAAAAATATTCATGCAGTGAAAGATCACATCGAGCATCAACAACAAGTTCTCCAACTTTTAAAGAATAATGCCACTTTGGTGTAGAATCGAATGAAACAACAGGAAGATCAACATTGCAGTGAAATAATTTTCGATGTAGTCGATTGGGTATTTTTACGGCTACTTCTCAAGCAAGCTATTTACGAGAAGGAAATGTTGGCAATACTACATGTACTTAAGAAATGGCAACCTTAGCTAATGGGAGGACACTTGAAGGTAAAAACGGATCATGATAGTCTTCAATACTTTTTAGAACAAAGATAATCTTTAGAAGAATAGAAAAAATGGGTCACAAATATGTTTGGTTATGACTTTGAAATCATCTACAAAAAAGGAAGAAAAATGTTGTTGCAAATGCACTCTCAAAAGACGATGAGAATGTGGAAGAAAAAATAAATAAAAATTATGACCCCTTATACTCCTATATATAGAAAGGAGGTCTTGTCATTCGTATCATCTAAGAATTGTTGATAAATAAAAATTATATACACACTCATTTGCAGAAACAAAAACTACTATTAATCTCATCACACATCTATATAAATAGAAATAAAATTTGCATGAATAAAATGAAATCCACTCTTTGTTAAACACACTCACGCATGTTTAAATTAAAGATTACACATGCTTGAAATTTAACATTCAGTTCTACGAATAAATCCATTGCCTATAAGAAAGATAAGTTCTATCTATTTAATTGAAATGTAAAACTATGTCACTGTTGCTATGCTCTATCCATGTGCATCCAAAATATATAAACAATAGAAATGATTAATAGAATGGTCTCGAACTAAATCTGAAAGAAATCGAAAATGCAAATACTCAATTGAATAAATAAAAATCTATGGAAAATATGAAGTTAATTTCTAACTTCTAAAACAAAGGCAATCACAACATTATCGATCAAGCACTTAACCACGCGTGAATTCTTAAAGAAAAATAATTTTTAAAATTAGAGTATCAAATAACAGAGTTTCAGTCTCATTATCGCATTGTTACTATCACTGTTTTCGTTTCTGACGAGAGGCATATTTTTAGAGCTCATGGAAATTAATTATTAAGAGATATTCACCTAATCCATATCAAAAGAAACTAAATTTAACTTGAAAAGATAACATCACATAATTTTCTCATGATTTTCTATTGTCAAAGAAAATCATAAGGCATAAATATTGTTCTCACTCACCTGTTACCACCTATGGAGGTTGACTTCGCCTTTGACTACATTACTAGGACATGTTTCCATTGTTCTGGTTCATGAGAATAGGAGGAAATCGTTGAGTGCATCAATTTCCACCCACCCATATATTTCACTTCCCATCTGGCATCTTGGAACCTATCAAACCACGAACTTGGCTGCAGAATCGTGTATTAGCTACAGAATCATTGTAATTCGGTAGCTGAAGTAAACATTAAACTAAATAATAAATAACATTATCATTTTATGAAATAAAATACAATTGTATACCTGCCATATCATAATTCCTATAACTTGATGCCCAATGTGTTATTATGAAGATCAAAAGGAAATAGATAGGGTGAAAAGGGATGTAAAAAAGAAGCAATTGTGAGGTTCAACATTCCCCCACATGGAGGTCATTGCATGTCCTTATGCAAAAATTCAAAATTGATGAACCCTTCCTGTTACTGAACTTCTTCAAATACTTGAGCCAAAACATCTAGATTTGTCTTCCTTGTTTTCTTCTTGGTGACTACCATTCTCAGTTTCTTCATCAGAATCTTATATTTCAGACTTATAACTTTTATCTTAAGGTACTTTTTCTTTTCTTTCAGATTCTTACTCTTTTCGTACCATAGACCAAGATGTAAGAGAATGCTATCATTCTTGGTTCTCTATATTTCATTATGCACTTTTAATGTTTCATGCTCCTATTTTAAGTTCCTGTTTAGTGTCTCCAATTCATAAATCTCCTATTTCAGAGCATTTATAATTGAAGGTTCTCATGGGCTAACAAAATGAATTTCTTTTTCTTAATTTGAAGAGGATGCAGTGGCCTTTTATGTATCTTTCTATCCAAAGATTCTATGTAATGATATATTTCCTGTTGGACCGTGTCAATTTCGGGTGTTCTTCTTGCTGGAATAGAAATTGGTTACAAAATGGTTGGTGATACAGCCCTTGGCTCTTCTTCTTCCTCCAGGTAGCCAAATTATGTGGACTATCAAGATGGTCTCTTCATTGTTTTATTGAGTCTTTCACTCCTCCTTATAATGGATGAAGTTTTAATAAGAGGTATTTGCTTTTGAATTCTCCTTTGTTTTTTCTTTACTTTCTTTGTTTCCTCTATTTTTCTTTTGGGTGTGCTCTCTTCCTTGTCACTGGCTTTCTTTTTCTAACATTTTTCTTTTTGTGATTCTATAATACTTTTGCAAAGGAAGTTTCAACTTCTGAGGGTTTCTCTTGTTGTGGAGGTAAGTCATCATTAGGGTTTATAGATAATCTTCTTCTACTTCTCTTTATTTTTTTTCAGGTTCTTCTTGTTCTACCTCTTTAAAGTGGTTTTTGACTAAGAAACTTTCCCAATCATTTCCTATATCTTTGAGGTGGGCTTCAATCAACATTTTTATCAGACCGTGATGATACATGGTATTCTCAATAGATTGTATTTTTCTTTGAGTGTTATCGGTCATTTTCTTCAGACTATTGAGTAAGAAATAAGGCAAATTAATTTCATTCCCCTCAAGGAAAAGCATCATCAAACGTACATGATAGAAAAATATATTATCAAATCTACCTTCACAAGTAATAAATTTTTGAATTACTAACAATAAATTTCTCCCTTTTTTTTAGGAGTTGTACTTGGGATACCTTTCTTAAAGACTAAAGTATCCATGCCTGGGTTTTTGACAAATATTTTACATTCATTGCCTTCACTTTATTTGTTCTTGAACCATGTTTCACCGGCCCTAGGTAGCCGGGTCACTTCTACTATGAAGGATTATGTCGATACTATCTTCACATCTCCAATTTCTACCTCAAATCCATCGAATATAGGAACATCGATATTATCATTTTGAATCCTAAATAGAAAATCAACAACTAAATCTTGTTTTCAAGTTCGATCCAAAATAGTAATATTTAATTCTTGTAACAACAATAACCATCTTGTAATTCTATCATTATTGTTTTGGTTTATTCATTAAGCTAAGAATAAAGCAAGATCTTATGGCAGGTTGATTAATAGGACTTATCGTATGGACCTTACTCCATGGAACTAACTCCTAAAACTACAGCAAGTGCCTTACTCTATGGCCGGCTAAGATATTATTATTATTTGCTTACGTTGGTAATAGTGAGAAAGATAAGTTATCTTATTTTTATTGCATATAACTAATGACAAGACAAGTTCAACTTAGATATGCAAGTCCTAGTTATAGGCGAGTCTCTCAACAACACTCAATGTATTTGGAACAACCTATACTCCTCTTCTTATGCCATTCCCATTCAAACTGGAGACACTACTTGCCAGAGATCAAACTACATGTAGAATCAGGAAACAAGGAAGAGATATGTCCATGGAACTCTTGTAAGAGTTCTTAGGAGACTATGGCTAGTACCTTACTTACGTTACTAGGACACATGAGAATGAATTCATAGATTGTGTCTTATATATGCCGGTATCAAATGTATGAAGTCCACATGCACTAAGAACGACTAGCTTAAGTCCATTTGTTCTTTAACTACTGGCAACCGTAGTGTAAGTCCCATAGCAATTAGCCTTACAGACACTAGCGCTTAGTCCATGCACTATGCACTATAATAAGCCTTAAGCCTTTGAGTTTAAGGCCGAGAAAGGTCTTTGCCGAACTGCTTGACTAGATTCAGAATGGGCCCTATGAACAACTGTAAGTTCTCTATTTATTAAGTCAGCTGTAGTCCATGACAATAAGCCTTAATTGCCAGACCTTCAATCACTACATGAAGAAGAAGCCATGATTGCATTCCGCTTGTTGTTGTTTATAAAACAAGTGAAAAACTATATGCGAGTACACGTTCTATGTCTCTATGCATGCTCGTATATGAACCCTGCTGGAGTTAGTTCCTTAACATGGGAGTTCCTGAACATGGGGAGCTGAAGCCGCTGACTCCTACTAGATATGGAATCCTGCCACGAGATAAACGTACGGAAATGGCCATGTTCTGTTCAGAAGAAATCCATTTAGGTGCCAAGATGAGTTGGTTTCATCGAACCCATCAAAAAGAGATTATGACAAAGGAACTATGCCCAATGAGAAGGTTTGGGGAAGTCTTAATTTCATAATGATCTGTATGTACAAAGGTTTCATAACCAATTATGTAATGTCTGAATTTATTGATGGCATGGACAACAACTAAAAACTCCTCTTCTATTATAGTGTAATTTAACTCTGCAAGAGTCAAATTTTTACTACTGTAATAAATGGCATAAGGAGTTAAATCCTTTTGTTGTAATACATATGTTAAAGTTGTATCTGAAGCATCAGTTGATATGTGAAAAGATAGTTTCCAATTTGGTCCTCCTAGAATGGGTGCTTCAAAAATATTTTCTTTCAATGTTTCAAAAGAAAATTGGCAATCAAAATTCCAGATGAATTCACAATCTTTCATGAGCAATTTGAAAAGTGGAGAGGCAATTTTCGTAAAGTTTTCTATGAATCTTCTATAGTAACCAGTAAAGCGAAGAAAACTTCTAACATCTCTTTGAAAAGTTGGAATTGATAATTTAGAAATAAATTCTACTTCAGATGTGTCCACTCTCATTCCATTCCCTAAAATATGGTGTCCTAAAACAATTCCCTCAATGAACATCATAAAACATTTTTCATGGATTAATGAGAGATTTTCTTCTTTACATCTAATGAGAAATTTTTCCAAATTTTTAAGAGCTTGTTCAAAGGAATTTCCATAGACAGTAAAATCATCCATATAGATTTCCACACAATCATGAACTAGATCAGAGAACATGCCTAAAACTGCCCTTTGGAATTTTGGAGGTGCATTACATAACCTAAAAGGAAGTACTCGGTAGGCATAGGTTCCCCATGAATAGGTAAAAGTAATTTTATCTTGATCTTCTAGAGCTACTTGGATCTAGTTATATCCACTAAAACCATCCAACAATGAGAAATATTTATTTCTTTCCAATGTATCTAAAACTTGATCTAGAAAACGAAGTGGAAAATAATATTTCAAAGTGGCTTTATTCAATTCCCTATAGTCAATGCATACTCTCCATTTTCCATTCTTTTTAGGAACAATTACCAATGGTGAAACCCACTGGCTATCTGATATTGGATAAATGAAATTCACATTTAACAATTTTTGTAGTTCCTCTTTAACACTTTCCCTTAAATTTGGATTCTTTCTTTTCTGAGGTTTTCAGATTGTTTTTCCATTTTCTTCAATGTAAATATGATGTATGCAAGTATTGGGATCAATTCATCTCATGTCAGTATATTCACATACATAAGAAGAGGAATGTTTTTGTAACATTTTTATTAGTTATTTCTTTTGAAATTCTTCGAGATTATTATTGATATTCAAAGTTTTTTCTGGAAAGCTTTCTATTAAAGAATTGCCAAATTTTTCAATAGAATGTAAAGAAAATTGACGAGATGATAAATATTCAATATCACATTGTTCTTGGAAACTTTGATTAGATTCACAATATAAGGAAGAATCATTATTTTCCATTAAATTCAAAATCTAATCTTCTTCATCTATTTGTGAAGTAACAAAGATTGGTCGCATATCAATACCATCATCATCTATCGATTCCATCAGAAATAAACATATCACTAGATCTACAACTTATAAAAGCATTGAAGTTGTAGCTAACCATAGTCTTTCTAGAATTAATGGATGTCCCCCTAAATTATTATTGGGTGTTAGAATCATAAATTCAAGAGGATACTCCTAAGAATCTAAGGATAAAAATATATCTTCTAACACACCATTAGGTTTGATAATACATCTATCTACTAATTGCAATAGGTGTATATTGAAGATTAGGAAGTTTTAATTGATTCATAGTTTGTTTACTCGTGATGTTTATAGTTTCTCCTAAATCAATAAATGTATTTGGAATTTTGACACCATTGATGTGTGTTTTCACAATGGGACTTCCTGGATCAAGATATTTATAACTTGTTGTTTTTCCCATGATATCTGCAATTTTTCCAACTAACTGAATTCTTTTGACTTCTTTTCTCTTTCTTCCTGGTCTTTTAATACTTACCTCCATGATTGTCTTTGAAAATATTGGTATTTCTTTGATAGCTTGTAACAAAGGAATTTTTATGGAAACATTCTTCAATTCATCTATCATATCATAATCAGGCAACATAATATGTTTTTCTACCACTTTATCAATTTTCAATCTTTCAGTAAAAGGTGGTGTTTGAATAGAAATTGAAGGTTGTTCTATAATGGGAGTTGAGTTTATTGGAATATCATTAGAATGTGCAGAGTTGGTTTATTTTTTGAGATTTTTCCTCTTGATGAAGAGATTTATCATCCTCAAAGAGATTTTCTTTTTCATATTCTTGAATACCAACTCATGTTGAATTATTTTCCAATACTCTACTAGATCTAAGTTGGATGTTGTTTAGATCTAATGGATTTCTCATGTAGGTTTGGAAATTTTCTACTTCCACATTGTAAATAAGTTGTGAATTTTGATTATTATTCGGGTTTGGAAGTGGTTAGGTAGGCAATTGATTTTGTCTTTGAAGAAATGGTAGTGAAAGTTGTGGATTTGGATTTTGAGGTTGAGTTCGTTGAACGGGCTGAGGAAAATGTTATGGTGTAAAAACAGGGTAAGTTTGTTGATACTGAGGATATTGAGGGTACTTTCCATAAGGTTTTTCCCATCCTTGTGCCCAAGGTTGAGACCAATATTTCTAAGCCATGGGTGTAGTCCAATTGCTTTGTAATGGTTGTGCAAATGTTTGAGTGTTAAAACCTTGATTCATATTTGGTTGTGAATTTTTCCATGGTCTCTTAGCAATAAAACAGAGGGTTTCTTCCTGATTTGGTATTAATTCCTCTTAATAGACAGCTTTAAGACCTGGCACTGAAGGACATTCCTTTGTGTCATGATTTTCTGAACATATAATATTGGTTTCTACACCTTTCAAGTCAAGAGGAAATTCTCTCAAAGCATATTTTTTCTACATTTGGGGCAAAAGATAGATAATGCAGCATTTTCATACTTTTACTTTTTTTGTACTTTAAGGGTATCTATTTATTCACTAAAACTCCCCAAAATATATGTTTTAAATTTTTCAAGAAAATTTCCTAATTCAACCCTACTTATTGTCCCAGCTGCGGATTTATTAATCCTAGACATGACAGTGTCTCTTGCATTTTTCCTAGATCTTGCTTTACCTCTTGAAATGTGTATGCATAACACACAAATATCTCCAAATGTTAACTAAGAACTATCTCCCTTACCTATCAAATTGAGAATATCAATCCACTCATCTCTGATGGATTTTAATAAGAGAGCTTTCAAAGTTTCTTCATCTAGATTATGCATTTTAGCCCTTTTAACATTATAAGCAAATCTTTCAATGAAATCTTCAAAATTTTCATCTTCTTTTTGCATCATTTTAAAGACTTCATCCTTAATATTATGGGGCATACAATAATCCTTATATTTCTCTAATAATATAATTTTCATTTGTTCCCATGTTCTTATATAATGTGCTTCTAATCCCATGAACCATTTTAATGTTGCATCCTTAAGAGTTTTTGGAAACAATTTCAACTTTTGAGTGTCAAGCAAGTAGTCATAAGATCTACACAAGACTTCAAATTCAAAGAGAAATGTTTTAGGATCTTCACTCCTTAATCCATGAAAATTTGGAAGGATGGAGGGTGAGATATTTTTCATTGTGGTTGTGGTATCCTCATTAAGGATGGGAAATCCAAAGGGTTATGGATCTCCTCTACCACCTCCTCTTCCTCTTCCTCCACCTCTTCCACCTCCCCTATTTCCTCCTCTTCCTCCTCCAATCCTAGGTTGTTCACCATTCACATTATGTACCTCTCCTTCCCCTTCTCCAGCCATTGTAGATTCTTCAAAACTAATGTATGGTTCCAAAATTGGATTTTCTAGTTCCTCTTCTAGTTCTTTTGGTTCTTCTATCAATGATAGGTTAAAATAAGTTTCTTCACCCTCTTCTTCACTAGGGACTTCTATTTCTTGTCCTAGAATTTTCTCTCCAATTGAAGATAGAAAAATTCCTCCTTCTATTGGGGATGTAGGATCCTCTTCTTTTATTACAGCTTCAGTTGATGAAATTGGTGAACCTCTAGGTTGGATATCAGATCTAAGTACCTCAGGAAGTTTGTGTTTGCATGCAGTAGATGGAATATGATTTTGGGGGTATGGTGTGGCAATACGAGGTTGTGGTGGGGTGAGTGGTTATGTTGGGATTAAAATTCTACCTCTACCTACAAATATACCTCTAGAATCTCTTTCTCTATGCATATCATTTTTTTTTAAGTAAAAAGAAAAAGACTCATATATACACTTCCCTTGCAATGGCGCCAAAATGTTTGGTAACTTAATTGACCTTAAATTACTTACATGAATTATCAACTAGGGATAGTAAACTGATGAAGTATATGTGCACTATACGTGTTAGAAGTCTTTTATTACTCACACAAATTCTAAATTTAATTGAGTTATCAAAATGCACATGTCTTCTATGATTAAATTAGTTATTCCTAAAAAATAAGATTAACTTTACAATGATGATCACACTCTCTTTCTTACAAACAAAACTACTTTTTATTATAAGATTACACACTTTGCTTTGAAATAAAAAAATCTCACACTTCTGCATAAATGTAAATCAATCTCATACTTGACATAAATGAAAATTAATATCACACTTTGCATAAATAAAAAGTATACACATTCATTTGCAGAAACGAAAACTACTATTAATCTCATCACACATCTATATAAAGAGAAATCACGCTTGCATGAAAATAAAATGAAATCCACTCTTGCTTAAACACACTCACACATGCTTCAATTAAAGATCACACATTCTTGAAATTTAACATTCGGTTCTATGAATAAATCCATTGTCTATAAGAAAGATAAGTTTTATATATATATATATATATATATATATATATATAGATAGATATATATATATATATATATACATATATATATATATATATATACATATATATATATATATATACATATATATATATATATATATATATATACATATATATATATATATATACATATATATATATATATATATATATATATATATATATATATATATATATATATATATACATATATATATATATATATATACATATATATATATATACATATATATATATATATATATATAATTGAAATGTAAAACTATGTCACTGCTACTATGTGTTATCCATGTGCATCCAAAATATTTGAACAATAGAAATGATTAGTATAATGGTATCGACTTAAATATGAAAGAAATAAAAAATGCAAATACTCAATTGAATAAATAGAAATCTATGGAAAATATAAAGCTAATTTCTAACTGCTAAAACAAAATAGAAATCCTTATTGTCTCGAAGGGGCCCTCCATGAGAAGAAGGAAATCAATATGCTATTGATAAAGCACTTAACCACGCATGAATGCTTAAAGAAAAACTTATTTTTAAAAACAAAGTATCAAATAACAGAATTTTAGTCTCATTGTTGTGTCCTTACTATCACTGTTTTCATTTCTACCGAGAGGCATATTTATAGAGCTCGTGGAAATTAATTTTTCATAGTTATATGCATAATCCCTATCAACAGAAACTAAATTTAACTTGAAAATATAACATCATATAATTTGCTCATGATTTGTTATTATGAAAGCAAATCATGAGGCATAAATATCGTTCGAGAGGCATATTTATAGAGCTCGTGGAAATCAATTTTCCATAGTTATACGCATAATCCCTATCAACAGAAACTAAATTTAACTTGAAAATATAACATCACATAATTCTCTCATGATTTGTTATTATGAAAGCAAATCATGAGGCATAAATCTCATTCTCGCTCGTTTATTTTTGCCTACAGAGGTTGAATTCACCTTTGACCGCATTATTAGGACCTCTTTCCATCAATATGGTTCATGAGAGTAGGAGAAAATAATTGAGTTCATTAATTTCCCCCTACCCATATATTTCGCTTCCTAGCTGGCACCTTGGAACCTGTAAAACCATGGACTTGGCTATAGGATCGTGTATTAGCTACAAAAGCATTGTAATTTGGTAGTTGCAGTAAACATTAAACTAAATAATAAAGAACATTATCATTTTATGAAATAAAAAACAATAGTATACTTGTCATGTCATAACTCCTCTAACTTGATTCCCAATGCGTTATTATGAAGATCAAAAGAGAATAGATATGGTGAAAAAGGATGTCAAAAAGAAGCGATTGTGAGGTTCAACAGTTAATATATTTTTTCATTTTAAATTTTTACACATTCAACTATGTGGAACAATAGGTGTATGGATCCAGTGACGTGTGTGGAAGAAAGGATGTGCAGAACAGGGAGTATATGCAAGAGAATGGGTGCGCGAGAAGAAAACATGCAAGATGATAGAATTAATATATAAGCATGCATTATGGATATATCTATTACCTACTAATCTTGGATAAATAGTGTACGTGCATATGATATTATGGGCTTTATAAAGTTAAATAAATGAGATAGTCATACATATTTTTAGAACTATATTAGGCATTTCCCTAACTAGTTACTCTCACATGCCGATTAGTAACAAGTACTCTAATTATTGTTATTTACATCGAAATCAAATCTAAGCTGAAGAAATGGGTTATGTACTTACATTGCAAAACAATAATTCAATGGAAATCTCTTCATACTAAGAAAATTACACTCTTAACTTTTGATATTATAATATGTTTCTGAAAATTCAAATGATTTAAAATGTTTGTATTTCATGAAAGTATAACATATGTTGCATTTGTGCCTATGTTCCTGAAATAACAATGACACTGATTGGCTAACTAGAAACTGGTTTGGATTATGTGGCATATTTCCAATTATCTTTTGGAAGAAAATTGGTGTGTTTCGCAAGCAGGACGAATATTTTCTACGATGCTGGAATTAGTTGGTGAGATTTTTTATCTCATAGCCAACACCACCATACTTGTGCTTTGGAATTATTTCAAATTGCAATAAAAGTCCTAGCATTTGGAATAAGAAAAAAAATCAAGTGCAAATGACACTATGTGGAAGAGGGATATGTGTGAGAGAACCTTTATTCCACACACATCCCCACATTCATAGACATGTTGTGTAGGAGAAATTAAGGAGGAGGAATTTATTTATTTTTCGTTATATTTGTAATATTCCTTTCCTAGTTTCTTCATTCATATTCTTGGTCCTTGGTGAGTCATTTTAATAATTATATTTGACACCTACATTTGAGTAGAAAATAGGAATATTTTTTTAGTTTGTTATGTATTTCTGCTCATATTCCTAAAAAAATGTACTTAAAAAATAATAAAGATTGTTTTGGACTTCACAATCAACATTCATATGTTGATTGAAGGAAGAAAAGAAAGTGGAAACTTAAAGATAACTTATTTCTTCGATGAGTGGAGTATGCATGGTAAGCTCTATTATATATATATATATATATATATATATATATATATATATATATATATATATATATATATATATATATATATATATATATATATATATATGTATATATATATATATGTATATATATATATATATGTATATATATATATATATATATATATATATATATAGAGAGAGAGAGAGAGAGAGAGAGAGAGAGAGAGAGAGAGAGAGAGAGAGAGAGAGAGAGAGAGAGAGAATTCGAGTGCTACATATTCCCCCTCGGTACACTTCCACACATCTTCATGCTTAGATTCAATGAATTTTGTTGCTTCGTTATCATCTTGGGTTTGATGAGATTAGCATGTATGGCAAGGGAACATTGATTTAAAAAAATCAAAGTGAGAAATTTAAATGTTTATATTAATGTTATTATCTTTTATTAATTAGTTTTCAATAGAGAGCAGAAAAGTATTGTGTAGGATCTATTGAACTAAATTAGTACAAAGAAATTTAATGTAAACTTACATGAAAGTTGAGAAACTATCTTTACATGAAAAAAAATTCTACACCAATGATCTCTTTGATCTCATGACCCAAAAATGTATCACCTCCCAACTAGTGCCAATGCCATTTCGAATTTGTATCCCAAATGAAATCCAATGCCTCTAGTTAATTGTCATAAAAAACCCTCAAACACACACACACACATGAGTTTTGCACCTATACTCTAGGTTTTCGTGGGTCCCCGTCGATACAATGGTTTTGATCCTTTGTCAAAATCAATGGCTCAAAATGATTACACACCTTCTCCCCCACCTCATGACGTTATGCAAGACAGACATTATGCATGGGAATGCATGTATGGAAATAAGAACACAAATTTTCTTTTGTATTCATCAATGATTTTTATGCCACATGTTAGTTATGGAGAAAAATTGTTAGCTAACCTAGAGGTAGAGCTAATCATGTGTTAACCAGATCATGGATGCTTCTAATTCAATATTAAACCCACATTGTTTTAAGTCAAATGTAATGGATCATTTCCCATTATTTCAGCACTAAACAAATATTGATAGAATTATTCATCCATTTATCACCATAGATACTATCACTAAACAAAAATAAAAAGTGCTTAATATTGACATGTATTTGGAGAGTGGTAATTAGATCGATATATATTTTTTTTATTTTGAAAAAATAGGGTTAGCTCTTAAATAAACATTTTCAATAATAAATCTAAACTTGTTTTATCAGTTATCTATTTCCAAGACCGAATATGCATGATAAATCTACATGTTGCATTGTACTCAGATTTCTTTCAATAGTTATTGAAACAATTACAACGGAAAAAGTACAACTAATTCATAATTGTTATATTTTTATAATCATTGCAAATTTCAATATTGACATAAGTTCAGATAGAAAAAATAGTAAACAGTAACTAGATTGCATGCAATCATAGTAAAGGCCATAATTGATTAAATTTGGACAAATTACAGTTGGTGATTTATTACTTTCAATGTGATTCTATCTAGATATCTAGTGTATCAAATAGAAGTATTCCTAGATAAATTTTACAACAGTGTTCCTAAGAGGATCACCATGATTACCTTGCTTCAAAAACCTTTTCTGGTATGTACACAACCTAAATAAACAAAAATATGAAAGTGACTCCTTTACACATATGTATTCCTTGAAATAAATTATGGAGTTGTTGTCACCCCATTCTCTAATTTTTTTCCTTTAATAGCTAGCTTTGAGTATTCAATAAACCACAATTACAATCAATTACCTATTCTTGTATTGCATTACAAAGGTCTCTTATCTTATTCATCGTCCTCATTCACAAAAATATAATAACTAAGCAGATAAGACAAAGAGTACCTTAAATGTTCTTGCCATAAAGAGTACATCTATAATCTATGAGTTTCCCACGGATGTCAATTGAACTTGTTGTTCCATTCCTTTTTGTGTACTAGACTTAGGCATTTGGTCTCAAAAATATTAGGGGTTTATTCATTAATGTATATTTCGAATGCTTCTTCTTGCAATGCTAAAAAAAACACTTAAGCTTCATCTTCCACTTCACTTATGGTTTCTAAATGAGGCTCCATATTTCATTGGCTTATGTTCTCTCATTAATTTCGACCTAGACAATGTTTAGATGAGAGGAACCTAATAAGATTTATTCTTATTGTTGATTGCTTCTCTCAACACAACAGTAACATTAAAAATATTCAGCTTATCCTTCTATGTCTTTTGCATAAATAGTGTAACAATGCGAGAACTCTTTACAACAAACAAAAAAACGTGATAACTCTGTAGCATGAAGAAACAAGAACCTCTATCAAAATTCAATAGGATTTCATTCACTTAAGCCCTAAATATATTATCATTTCACCATTACTCTAGTACAAACATTGAATATTTTAACAGTACTTTCCATTAAGATCTAAAAACATGTGTATTAATCATAGAATTATTCCTTAATTAATAATTCAAATCTTTGACCATTCAAATTTCTATGTCAAGTAAAGTGAAAATTAATGTTTAGCAATTTGTGCTAGATGTAAGTGTTCAGGAGAAGTGCCCAATAGGGAGAATGTGTACATAGGTGTGGAAGTCTACATATAAATGTTCTTGACACATATCACTCTTCCACACATATTCTATTCCAGAGACTGAAAAATTAAAATATGTCCACCTTGTGGAGTCAAGTTATGAAACTGATTTTAAAATGTGAATTTAAGATTAGTTCTAAAGTTATGAGATTAGTTTTAAAATGCCAATTTTTAGTGTAGCATGAAACAATAGAAAATTAAATTATGATATATTTAAAAGTAAAATTAAATTATAGCAAAGTAGTGTTTTGTGGCATGAAAGCATCATTTAAATTCTTTTGAAACATGTCATTCAATGTAAGTTGAAATGGATTTTTGTACATGTTAGTAGCTCCGGATATTGCAATATGCTACGACAAATACTTTCCACGAATCCTTTTTCACATTCTTGAGTTGTGTACAACCAGTAATAATTACAACATGCTTTAGAGTAAATGCTACTAAGCATTTCAATGGTGTCCTGATTATGGGTCAATTCAATCAATAAACAACTATGGAGCCCTATAATTACACAATGCTTCAGAGTAAATTCTAATAAGCATTGTAACGATGAACTTGTTATGGGTCTACTCACTCAATAAACATTGAAAATATTCAATAAATCTGTGTCAAATGACGTGAAAATTAACTTCTTGCAGTATGCAAAGTGATGGCATATTGCCCAAAATAAGGAAACATGGCAATTGTAATACATGATTTAAGGATTCTTATCTAGCCAAAATAAGTGACACATGGAAGTACACCAAAGTAGTCACATGATACTTAGTGATTCTTTTTTAGAATGAGTTCTTAGTGTATCATTTAGAATCATGAGATATGGATATTTATGTCATTTAGCTGAATAATTAATGTGGGTCATTTAACTACAAAGCATCAATTTTATGGTATTTGACACACATGAAATATCACATAAACTTAATCACTCTCCCATATTGTAGATTAATGACTATTAAAAAATTAACGAAGGCTTATTTCTATGATTAACAAAAGCTCTACAGTCAGTAAATGTAACTATAGTTCTTAAATGTATTATATAGACAATACAAGAGATATGATACTGCAAGTGGTAATTAATTGACATGTAATCAAGACATTGTTAGAGTACTTAATAGAATTTATTCTAATGCATTGTATAATGGTTACTAGTTGTAAAAAAAATAAAGAAGGTGCAAAGGACTCCACACTGAGTATTAAATAATTAATCAAGGATTAGTCCTACTATTAGCAAAATCTCTACTATGTAAATGTAAGACTTTTTAGCATCTATTTGGCAAATCGATACACAATCACGACATTGCACGAGTCCTTAATACAATTTACTTTTTGCATTGTGTAATGATTAATAGTTGTAAACAAATCAAGAAGGCCATATCCATCCATTTTATAAAATATTTTTCGACATTTATTTTGTGAATTGACGTGTAATTAGGACAGTATTCAAGTGTGTAATAGCATGTACTAGTTGCAAACAAATCAAGAAGGTGTAGAGGGCTCCACAGCCAACATCCATTGTAGCAAATTGAAAGGATGTGTGGACCCCTTCCACACACTTCTTTCACACGTTTCCCTATTCCACGAATTTTTTTTGGAAAAATGTTACATAGAATCAATCAAACTCGCGTAGCGTGAATTAGCGAATATTAAAAAATTAATGAAGAATTAACACTACAATTAATAGAAGCTTCCCTATTGGTAATTGCAAGTCTTTTCAACGTTTATTCAATGAATCAATATGTGATGAGTACATCGTTCAAGTTCTTAATAGCATATTAAAAAATCAATTAAGAATTAATCTTATGGTTAACAAAATCTCCTTTCTAGATAAACGTAATTATTTTCAGCATTTATTTAGAGAATCGATACACAATAAAGACATTATTTAAGTGCTTAATAGAATTTACTCTAATGCATTCTGTATGATTACAAGTTCTACACACATTAAGAAGGTCATCTCTGTCCATATTATAAAATAGTATTTTCGACATTTATTTAGCAATTCAATGCATAATCAGGATGTCATTTGAGTGCTTAATACTATTTACTGGTTGTAAACAAATCAAGTAGATGAAGAGGGCTCCACATGTAGTATTTATCATAGAAAATTGAAACGTTGTGTTGACCCCCTCTATACACTTCCCTATTTTGTTGCAATGTTTTGGTGAAATGTTACATAGACTCAATCAACCTCCCACGGCGTGGAATAGAAAATATGAAAATACTAATTACGACTTAATCCTATGATTAACACAATATTCCCTTTTGTTAAATGTATGTCTTTTTTACATTTATTCTGTGAACCGATGCATAATCAGAACATCATTAAAGTGCTTTATAACATATTAAAAAACAAATTAAGGCGATTCTGATAATATGCAGGCATAGCATGCTGACCCCAGGGCTAGACTCGCGCGCTTGGAGCTTCCTCGCCCATGGCTGCCTTCTGACCTAGCCGCTGTGTGAGCCTGCGCCTGGCAGCGTGGCTGCTAGGATTCACTTTCCCCTTTCCCCCCGGGCCTCCTGCCCCTCCCTTCCCCGAGCCTCCTGCTCTCTCTGCCCTCCACGGGGCCTCTGCCTCGTTTTGGACCTGACTCCTCTGAGCGACAGCGCCTGGCAGCGCTGCTGCTAGGCCTCTCTCCATCTGTTGGAGAGGTGGTGGTGCTGCAATCATGCCTCCACTGGATCCCCCTGATCAGGAACAAGATGAACTGGAAAAATCCTTTGCCTCTCTTATTCCAGAGAACTCTTCGGACAGAATCAGACCTACAGCCTCAAGATTCATCAAAAAGCTGGATGAGATCCCGGAAGTATCACTCCCTCCAGCACTCCCGAGAAGAGCAGCTGTGGCATTAGCAGAACGTGGATTGGTAGGCCAGTTCACCGGATTATGGCCATCTCCACGCACAGTCCAACGGTGGGTTGAAAGGAACTGGAACTCGATAGTCCAAGGGAAGATAGCAATAAGGTTCTGTGGGAGGGGTTTCTTCACATTTCTATTTGAATCAACGGAAGACCGAAATCTGATATTCAGAAATGGGCCCTATTTTATGGACACCAGAGGATTATACCTGAACAGATGGACCCTCGACGTCGACCCCGAGATGGATGTTCCCAATGCGGTGCCTGTCTGGGTTCGCTTCCCGCACCTGCCGCTCCATTGCTGGGGAGATGAATCAGTGAGAGCAATAGGAAATGCTGTGGGGAAATATATTGACAGATCGGAACCAAAGGAGAATATGCACGCCTGTGCGAGGATATGTGTAGAAGTTGACCTGGGGAAGGGACTGCCAGAAGCAATCAAACTCAAAGTCGATCAGTGGACACACATACAGCAAGTGGACTACGAGCAACTACCCTTCAAGTGTAAGGTATGTCATGAATACGGGCATTTTGCTAACAGATGTAATAAATCTAAGTTAAATGCATCTGAAACTAACACTGAAGCTCCAGAAGAAACATGGGAAACAGTCAAGAAGAAAAAATCAAACCCTTCACAAGGGAATATATCCAAAACTCTCTCAGCAAACCCCTCTCAACCCTCAGGATCCGGCCCTTCCTTCCCCTCGTCTTCCAACCCTTTCGAAACCCTGTCTGCAGAAGACCCCCCCTCCCCTCCGCCGTCCCCGAGAGTTCCCTTGGTAACACCCGACTCCCCCCCTCCATCCTCTCCTCCCCCAACAATAGAAAGAATACTCACAAGGAACAAGTCAAAGGAAAACATCACCTCAACCGACCCCCCCTAGAAAAGTAGGCAGGAAATCCAATAAAGAGATAAGGGATGAAAACGCAGCTAAAGAAATGGCCATAGGGACCCAACAGCCAATGGATACCTATCTAGACAAGACTAAAGGAAGCGGAGAGAAAATGAAAGAGAAAGGAGGGGCCCATTATAAACATAGTAAATGATGATTTTGGTCTCCTGGAATTGTAGGGGGATGGGCTCCTCCCTTAAAACAAATGTAGTCCGAGATCTTCTCAAATCAGAGCATCCAGACATTCTCCTACTACATGAGACCAAAATCACGGAACAAGAATTCCAGAACAGCTTGAAAAGAAGCAGAATCTATGAAGGAATAACAGCCAGCGCAGCAGGTGCCTTAGGAGGCATAGGGACAATCTGGGACAAAAACAAATGGAAACTTAAAAATCACAGGCAAAATAGATGGTGGATAAGAACAGATATTCAAAACACAGCTATGACAGAAGAGTACACTATTTACAATATCTACGCCCCCCCCCATTTCAGAGATAAAGCTTTCTGTTGGGATTCAATCACTTCAGATCTAATAGATGCCCAAGGAAGGAACATCATCCTGGGAGGGGACATGAATTTAATCAGGAATGCAGAAGAAAAGATGGGAGGGAACTTCTATGCAGACTCTTCAAGAGACGCTCTAGAAGAAATCATTCAGGCTCATAATCTAGTGGACATCCCTCCCCAAAACGGGTGGTTCACATGGTCAAATAAGAGAACAGGTAAGAACAATATCAAAGAAAGGCTGGATCGTATCCTGGTTCAGGAAAGAATAGTGGCCAGCTTTTCAAACATCCAAAGTTTAATCATTCAAGGCTACATCTCAGACCACAAACCAGTGGCGTTGAAACTGGACAGAGGGAAGAATATGGGTCCACTTCCCTTCAAGTACAACCGAGCTTGGGACAGCAATGAGGATTTCAGATCTTTGATAAAAGATCAGTGGGCAATAGAAATCTCAGGCTCCCCGCATTATGTTTGGGAAACCAAGATAAAACACCTCCGGATTGCCATCAAGCAATGGGCAAGACACAAAGCAAGAGAAGAAGATAAAAAGAAAACAGATCTCCAAGAAAAGCTTACGCAATGGAACCAAGAAAAGGAAGCCAGACAAGACACGGAAGAGGATCATGTCAAGGAAAACGAATTGTACAGAGAACTGTACAAACAGAACAGAAGGGAGGAAGAGGAGCAAATACAAAAGTCGAGATGCCTGTGGCTCAAATCGGGTGACCGAAACACCTCATTCTTTCACAACAGCCTCAAAATTAGGAGGGCAGGGAACACCATTGAAAGAATCACAGTGGACGGAAAAGATTTAATAGAATAGGAGGAAATCAAGGAGGCAGTGACACAACACTTTCAAGACCTCCTAACAGCTGATCCGCATTACATTGACAACCCGGAATTCCTCAACATCATAGAAAACAAAATATCAGAAGCACAAAACACGCATCTGGACAAAGAGCTCACGGTGGAGGAGATAGAATGGTCAATCAAGAGTATGGCTTCGGACAAAGCTCCGGGCCCTGACGGTTTCACGGTGGACTTCTTCAGAACTCACTGGGATATTATAAAAAAGGACTACATCAGAGTGGCGAGAAACTTCTTTACAAAGTGTAAAATGGGCAGTGGTATGAAATCCTCCCATCTAGCCCTCATTCCCAAAGACCCAAATCCCCAATCTTTTGATAGATTCTGCCCTATATCCCTCTGCAATGTTTCATACAAAATCATTACTAAGATCCTAGCAAACAGGCTTAAAAATCTGCTCCCTTCTCTAATCTCCGAGAACCAAGGTGGTTTTGTCCCTAGGAGACAAATAACGGACAACGTTATTCTTATCCAGGAGGCTATTCAGAGTAGCATATCCAGAAAGGAAAGAGGTATGATCATCAAGCTCGATATGGCAAATGCCTTTGATCGGGTAAACCACTCATTCCTCAAGGCAGTTCTAAAGAGATTTGGTTTCTCTGAATTATTCATCAGCAGGGTTATGGAATGCATTTCAGATAATTGGACAGCCCCTCTCATCAATGGCAGGCCATGCGAAGCTTTCAAAAGCTCGAGAGGCTTGAGGCAAGGGTGCCCGCTCTCCCCTTTCCTCTACATTCTCATGGCTGAAACTTTAAGTTTACAGTTAGAAAAAAAGCGGTTGTCAAGAGAAATAACAGGGGTCGGAATAGTCAGAGGAACCAAGGGCATTAACCACTCCCTCTTTGCAGACGACACTTTACTAATTGGTGGCGCCTCAAGCATCATAGCCAGAAGATTCAAGAAAGCTTTGGACCTTTTCCTTCAAGCCTCCGGAGGCAAGCTCAACAACAACAAATGCATGATTTACACTTGGAATGTCCCTAGACACATAACTCAGAGAATCTCCCTAATAATGGAAATCCCTGCTCAAAGGAACTGGACACACTTTATGTACCTAGGGCTACCTTTAGCAAAGGATCCAATTAAATCTGAGATCTGGGTGAAGTTAATTGAAAAGCTGAGAGGAAAGCTTCAGAGCTGGGGAGTGTACTGGCTAAATTTAGTAGGCAGGACAATTCTGATCAAAGCCATCCTCGCAGCTCTCCCTATTTATCAATTTGCAATCACTCTTGCCCCGGCCAGCATCCACAAGCATATGGAGCTGATAATCAGAAGCTTTCTGTGGCAAGGAGGAAAGCAAAATACAAAAAAATTTAGCTTGGTAAAGTGGGACAAGGTCATTCTCCCTATAGAGAAGGGCGGGCTTGGAATCAGAGTCCCAAGACTTGCAAACATGGCTATGGGCTACAAATTAGTATGGAGAATTCTCAATGAGAGAAAAGCCTGGTGGACAGAGGTAATTAAAAAGAAATATTTGAATGGAGCCAACAGTAACATTCTCTCAGAAACTATCATAGACCGACAGTGCACACCCATCTGGAAATTAATCAAAAAATCGCTCCCTCAATTCAAAACCCACATCTCCAGGGCTCCGGGCAATGGTAGGGATATCAACATCTGGAATGATAGGATAATGGGACCAAATGCTAGGGAAACTTTTCCTAATTTCAGGCCTCTTCAAAGATGGTTGATAGAGGCAAACTACAATACCCTCTTCGATTTATCTCTTTGGGATCAGAATTGCTGGATCGGATGGAAATCTCTCAATCTCCCCACAGGCCTCACAAATCTATGGGCTGAGCTCAAGACTTCCCTTATTGGCTCAGCGCCTACTCATAAGATGTCAGAGGACAAATACATATGGGATCCTAATGGGGGAGGATACACGGTTAAGGAAGGTTATAAAGCTCTTCAGAACGCCTCAGCAATCAATAACTGGTCCTTACACAAAGCTGTGTGGAGGCCCGAATGTCTGCCAAAGATTAAAGTGTTCAATTGGACGCTTCTCCAGGGTAAAATTCTCACAGCAGAGAATCTCAGAAAGAAAGGCATCCAAGGCCCCTCAATCTGTTGCTTGTGCAGGTCCGCGGAGGAAAGCAGCAATCACATCTTCATAGAATGTCCTTTCGCTAGAACCTGCTGGAAACTCCTCACAAGTCCAATTACCTCAGGCGATCTACCTAATCAGATCACTCTTCTACAGAAAACTTGGGGGAAAAATCTTCCTCAAAACAAAAAAATCAGGACCCTAGCTTCAAGGTTTTGGACCAGCATTCCTTCAAATCTCTGCTGGTAGATTTGGCTTGCCCGCAACAAGTGCATATTTAACAACGAAAAACCAAGCATATCTGGCATCCTGGCAAAAACAACAGCACTCATTTCCGAGACTATTGAAACAAATGGTATAACTCAGAAGGATTTGGATGAGACAGATCCAAGATTAAAAGATTGGATGAACAAATTTAAGTATGAAATAAAACTAAGAGAAAGATTAAGCTCAGGGAAAAGCAATCCGGAATGGAAGCTTAGAGGGACAAAGGATGAAGTTAGTATGTGGATACAAAACCAAAGAAGACCAGTCCTCTACTTCGATGGCGCTTCAAAGAATAATCCGGGACAAGCGGGAGCGGGCGGGATCATCAAAAATCCACAAGGGGAAATAATAGCATCTTACGAGTGGGGCTTAGGCAAAATGACAAACAATAAAGCTGAGGCCTACAGCCTTCTCCTGGGAACTTCAATAGCTAGGAATCTTGGTCTCTAGAATCTCCTTATCATTGGTGATTCAGCAATTATTATTGCGGCCATGACCACAGGGAAAGACTTCATTCAGATGGCCTTGAATAACATCAGACATAGGATAATGGAAAACATCAAAGTCCTGGGCAAAGTCACATACAAACATGTGTTAAGAGGTAATAACACAGAGGCGGATGCGTAAGCAAATCAAGCATCAAGAAGACAAGTAGGACAGGTAAGAGAGAATGAGGCAATCTATGGAAAAGACATCCCCTAAAGAGTCAATCACCTCCTCCACTCCCAAAGGAAAAAGTCACCTCAGGCACAATACCCATCGCATCGAATATCTCCTCAAATCCATTTGCAGCCCCATGATTCTTCTCGGCATCATAATCTGGCAACAAAGGATCCATATCAGCTCTCAGGATCAGGATTGCATCATTACGATCCTCCTCACCCTGAAGCATATCCCAGGTAGCGCAGTCACTCTAAGGGAAAAAGACAGAGCACATCCCTCCAGCACGTTTTATGGCAGAACCGAAACTCCAAAGTACTGCCCTATCCCCAATTTCGGGCCTCCTCAGCATCGGATCACGTCTCTGAAGAGCAGGCCTCCTCCTATTTATTGCATCTCAGTCCTCAGAACTCTCACAGATCGCGGCTCTCCAAGGAACCTCCTCTGTGCTAGTCATAAGCGTCGGCAGCCTTCAGAACCTCTCAACTCTCATCGGGAGCCAGTCTCACGTCCGCAGCGCATGGCAGATAGGAACTCAAAGCGCAAGAAGCTGGAAAAAAGAAAGATAGAGATCGAATCGCTGAAGGAACGATGCAGCCATTTAGAAGAGGCCATTGAACACATCCGCTCCCTCACTCAAAGTTACCAGGCCGAAGCTTCAACTAAAGCAAGCATCAGGAAAGCTCCGCTTCCTAATGAATCAGCCAGGCCTCATTTCCCTTAAAAGATATGCCTTGTAAATTTTGTTGGATCGGTGGATCCTTTGTTAGGCAATATAGCCGTTTGTATTTGTCTTTGTGTTTAATCAAGACAAGCAGCAAGGAATCCGGGTCTGCGAACCTGCTCTTGATCCTCAGCTCTCAGATCTTTTTTCCCTATGTTGTAGAATTCTGTATCACAGGCTTTTATAATATATGAGTATCCGACTTTGTTAAAAAAAAAAAACAAATTAAGGCTTAATCCTATGATTAATAAAATCTCCCCTTCCGGTAAACATAATTCTTTTCAACATTTATTTAGCAAGTCGATGAACACTTAGGACATTGTTTGAATGGTTAAAATAATTTAATTTGATGCATCATGTAATGATTATTGGTTGTAAACAAATCAATAAGGATGTATCCATCCATACTATAAAATAGTCTTTTCGCCATTTATTCGGCGAATCAATGCGTAATCAAGACATCACTCGAGTGCTTAATAGAATTTACTAGTTGTAAACAAATCAATGAATGCCTATGCAACTAGTATCCATTATAGCATATTCGAAGCATGTTCAAAAGAGGGATATGTATGGGAGAACCTCTATTCCCATACTCCCACACCTGTGTATACATCCCCCCTTTGCACACTTCTTTCGCACACTACTCCATTAAATGTCACATAAACTCAATCAACTTCCCATTTTGGCGAATCAATGTATAATAAAGACATTGTTCAAGTACTTAATAGCATTTAATATGAAGGTGTAGAGGGATCTATAGCCAATACCTGTTGTAGCTTATTGTAGAGACAGGAGGTGCCACCACATACAAAAACCATTTTTCATAAGGACAAAGTGTGGACCCCACACTTCCTTATTCGCACCAATATACTGATAACACATTCTCCCTGTCGAACACTTCTTTCAAACACTTCCATTAGGCACAAACTACAAAACGTTAATTTCACTTTATTCAACACATGAATCTGAATTGTTAGAGATTTGAATTATTAATCCTTCCAATATCAATCGTAGTAGATTGAAAGGATGTGTGGAAGAGGAGTATGCATGGGAGAACCTTTATTCCTCCACTTCCATACCTTTGCATGCATTCCCCCTACTCACATTGCCTCATTAAATATCACATAAACTCAATAAACCTCCCATTTTGGTGAATCAACACATAATATGGACATGGTTCAAATGCTTAATAGCATTTACTCTAAAGGTATAGAGGGCTCTGCAACCAGTATCCATTGTAGCATATTACATAAATGATGGGACCAACCCAATACTGTTCGGACTAAACAATAATTAAATGATTTTTAAGTATGATTTAACTGTAGGTTAGTTTGCGATTATCAACACTCTTGGATATTTCTGGAAAGTGATAGGTGGCATTTATGTCTGCAATCAATATTATGTACTAACCTCGGGTCACATTACCTGCTCCTCGTTTTTCCAAAACTCCTCCTCTGTTGCTCATTCAATCATTTTGCATTTGTTCGCTGAGGGTTTATTCTGGGGTGGTTCTGCTACTTGTGTATGCAGTTGTGTTGCAACTACTAAGCACGCCTTCTGGTTTGTTTTCTGGTCCGACAGTGTGACTCTTGTGCTTGCTTGGTTTTTATGCTTGTGTGGATAGTCTTTGGCCCTGGTTCGTTGGGCAACCAAGAATGGTTCTGCCGCCGCCTGTGTAAGTAGATTTCTGTGCCCTTTTTGCTATTGTCTCAACCGGTCTTTGTTCCACGAGCTCGGGTTCTAGTATGAGGTTGTCTTGTTTGTGAAACTCAGTGGTTGGCATGCATTCAGGTTTCGAAATAGTGGCGCTCTCTGGTCTTCGGCTTCAATGTAGGTAGCCTCTTCTATCCATGATTCAATTTGCCTCTTTCATTCTTCTGTTCCTAATGTGGCCACTCCTTTGTCTCAGTCGTTGGTTGGAATTCGTGGGTTAAAGGCTTGTTCTCTGTTCTCGCTGCAAATCCTTCAGGTATGGAAAATGTATCTCTCATATATTTGCATTCATGCACTGTGTTTTGTTTTCCTCTGTCAACTTGTGCTAACAACTGTGTGTTGGCTCCTTTGCAGGTGTTGGGGTTTGCGGTTGGTTATGCTCGGAACGAACACGTCGGTCTTTTCCTGGTAGGCTCTGCCAACGTAACTTAGTCTTCAGTCCTTTTTTTAGAACAGGCCTGTGAGTATGAGGGTTTGTTTTCCCTCAATGCTTAGTCAATGTGGCTCTCGGCTGTGACCAGTGTCTTGGGCGTTTTGTTATCGTAGGATTCCACATTACTGTAATTGCTGGCTGTAACTTTCTATGTGTGGGAACCATTTCCCAAAACCCTCACCTAGGGTTTGTCGACCATTGGCTTATATGACTATCTGTGTATTAGTTTGGAACTCTGTTGTATATTCTCATACATTTCATTTCATAATTTGAAGAAAACTTTCAGGAAAAATATTGGTTTCGGTTTACCTTAGTTCTAATGATGGTGATTTGGCTGTCGTTTTCTTCAATCCAGCTTCAAGGCCTTCGAATTTCAATTGTTGATTTGCAACTGTGTTTGTAATGATTTTCCATGAACAGGAAATTCTGTAGTTGTTCTGATAATTTGTCCAGGTGGTCGATTTCAAAGTTAGAAGATATTGTATGACCTGTATATGCTTTACTTGTCAAGTTTATTTGTCTGTGTTTGCTCCTGTTTAGTCAATGCTATTTTCTTCTATGGGAAACAAACCCTTGTTCTGGCATTTTCATCTTTGTCTCGCTGTCTGGACTCTGTCTCTTAGGAAAACAAAAGAATTAAATAAATTTGTCTGTGAGCATTGTATCGTTTACTCTGATGTTCGGTGAATTAGGAAGCAAAACGAAAATATAGTAGATACACAGATGGATTCGAATTGTCTGTTCTGTTATTATTATTACTTGAATGCAAAAGAAATGCTGAACCCTTTCAATGGATTTTTCATGTACATTTGTAGTCTCTGTTCACAGTTACCTGAACTGTGCAGTTACTGTTTGTCAGTTGTAATTCTATTTAGTTACATAACGATGCTTGTATTCGGTTATGCTCTATGACAAGATTTTACATCAAATACATTTTGTTTTTTTTTTTTTTCCAGAATGATAGAACAGTTATTAAATCTCTATTGTCTAAAGATAGACAAACTAATGACCTTAACCGACCAAACTGTCCCTTAACTATGGTTCCAAAATTGGATTTTCTAGTTCCTTTTCTAGTTCTTTTGGTTCTTCTATCAATGGTAGGTTAAAATAAGTTTCTTCATCCTCTTCTTCACTAGGGACTTCTATTTCTTGTCCTAGAATTTTCTCTCCAATTGAAGATAGAAAAATTCCTCCTTCTATTGGGGATGTAGGATCCTCTTCTTCTATTATAGCTTCAGTTGATGAAATTGGTGAACCTCTAGGTTGGATATCAGATCTAAGTACCTCAGGAAGTTTGTGTTTGCATGCAGTAGATGGCATATGATTTTGGGGGTATGGTGTGGCAATACGAGGTTGTGGTGGGGTGAGTGGTTATGTTGGGATTAAAATTCTACCTCTACCTACAAATATACCTCTAGAATCTCTTTCTCTATGCATATCATTTTTTTTTTAAGTAAAAAGAAAAAGACTCATATATACACTTCCCTTGCAATGGAGCCAAAATGTTTGGTAACTTAATTGACCTTAAATTACTTACATGAATTATCAACTAGGGATAGTAAACTGATGAAGTATATGTGCACTATATGTGTTAGAAGTCTTTTATTACTCACACAAATTCTAAATTTAATTGAGTTATCAAAATGCACATGTCTTCTATGATTAAATTAGTTATTCCTAGAAAATAAGATTAACTTTACAATGATGATCACACTCTCTTTCTTACAAACAAAACTACTTTTTATTATAAGATTACACACTTTGCTTTGAAATAAAAAATCTCACACTTCTGCATAAATGTAAATCAATCTCATACTTGACATAAATGAAAATTAATATCACACTTTGCATAAATAAAAAGTATACACATTCATTTGCAGAAACGAAAACTACTATTAATCTCATCACACATCTATATAAATAGAAATCACACTTGCATGAAAATAAAATGAAACCCACTCTTGCTTAAACACACTCACACTTGCTTAAATTAAAGATCACACATACTTGAAATTTAACATTCAGTTCTATGAATAAATCCATTGTCTATAAGAAAGATAAGTTATATATATATATATATATATATATATATATATATATATATATATATATATATATATATATATATATATATATATATATATATATATATATATATATATAATTGAAATGTAAAACTATGTCACTACTACTATGTGTTATCCATGTGCATCCAAAATATCTGAACAATAGAAATGATTAGTAAAATGATCTCAACTCAAATATGAAAGAAATAAAAAACACAAATACTTAATCGAATAAATAGAAATCTATGGAAAATATAAAGCTAATTTCTAACTACTAAAACAAAATAGAAATCCTTATTGTCTCGAAGGGCCCCCCATGAGAAGAAGGAAATCAATATGCTATCCATAAAGCACTTAACCACGCATGAATGCTTAAAGAAAAACTTATTTTTAAAAACAAAGTATCAAATAACAGAATTTTAGTCTCATTGTTGTGTCCTTACTATCAATGTTTTCATTTCTACCGAGAGGCATATTTATAGAGCTCGTGGAAATTAATTTTTCATAGTTATATGCATAATCCCTATCAACAGAAACTAAATTTAACTTGAAAATATAACATCATATAATTCACTCATGATTTGTTATTATGAAAGCAAATCATGAGGCATAAATATCGTTCGAGAGGCATATTTATAGAGCTCATGGAAATTAATTTTCCATAGTTATATGCATAATCGCTATCAACAGAAACTAAATTTAACTTGAAAATATAACATCACATAATTCTCTCATGATTTGTTATTATGAAAGCAAATCATGAGGCATAAATCTCATTCTCGCTCATTTATTTTTGCCTACAGAGGTTGAATTCACATTTGACCGCATTATTAGGACCTATTTCCATCAATATGGTTCATGAGAGTAGGAGAAAATAATTGAGTTCATCAATTTCCCCCTACCCATATATTTCGCTTCCTAGCTGGCACATTGGAACCTGTAAAACCATGGACTTGGCTATAGGATCGTGTATTAGCTACAAAAGCATTGTAATTTGGTAGTTGCAGTAAACATTAAACTAAATAATAAAGAACATTATCATTTTATGAAATAAAAAACAATAGTATACTTGTCATGTCATAACTCCTCTAACTTGATGCCCAATGTGTTATTATGAAGATCAAAAGAGAATAGATATGGTGAAAAAGGATGTCAAAAAGAATCGATTGTGAGGTTCAACAATTAATATATTTTTTCATTTTAAATTTTTACACATTCAACTATGTGGAACAATAGGTGTATAGATCCAGTGATGTGTGTGGAATAAAGGATGTGCGGAACAGGGAGTATATGCAAGAGAATGGGTGTGCGAGAAGAAAACATGCAAGATGATAGAATTAATATATAAGCATGCATTATGGATATATCTATTACCTACTAATCTTGGATAAATAGTGTACGTGCATATGATATTATGGGCTTTATAAAGTTAAATAAATGAGATAGTCGTACATATTTTTAGAACTATATTAGGCATTTCCCTAACTAGTTACTCTCACATGCCGATTAGTAACAAGAAGTACTCTAATTATTGTTATTTACATCGAAATCAAATCTAAGCTGAAGAAATGGGTTATGTACTTACATTGCAAAACAATAATTCAATGGAAATCTCTTCATACTAAGAAAATTACACTCTTAACTTTTGATATTATAATATGTTTCTGAAAATTCAAATGATTTAAAATGTTTGTATTTCATGAAAGTATAACATATCTTTCATTTGTGCCTATGTTCCTGAAATAACAATGACACTGATTGGCTAACTAGAAACTGGTTTGGATTATATGGCATATTTCCAATTATCTTTTGGAAGAAAATTGGTGTGTTTCGCAAGCAGGACGAATATTTTCTACAATGCTGGAATTAGTTGGTGAGATTTTTTTTCTCATAGCCAACACCACCATACTTTTGCTTTGGAATTATTTCAAATTGCAATAAAAGTCCTAGCATTTGGAATAAGAAAAAAAATCAAGTGCAAAAGACACTATGTGGAAGAGGGATATGTGTGAGAGAACCTTTATTCCACACACATCCCCACATTCATAGACATGTTGTGTAGGAGAAATTAAGGAGGAGGAATTTATTTATTTTTTCCTTATATTTGTAATATTCCTTTCCTAGTTTCTTCATTCACATTCTTGGTCCTTGGTGAGTCATTTTAATAATTATATTTGACACCTACATTTGATTAGAAAATACGAATATTTTTTTAGTTTGTTATGTATTTATGCTCATATTCCTAAAAAAATGTACTTAAAAAATAATAAAGAGTGTTTTGGACTTCACAATCAACATTCATATGTTGATTGAAGGAAGACAAGAAAGTGGAAACTTAAAGATAACTTATTTCTTCGATGAGTGGAGTATGCATGGTAAGCTCTATTATATTTATATATATATATATATATATATATATATATATATATATATATATATATATATATATATATATATATATATATATATATCTATATATATATCTATATATATAGAGGGAGAGAGAGAGAGAGAGAGAGATAGAGAGAGAGAATTCGAGTGCTACATATTCCCCCTCGGTACACTTCTACACATCTTCATGCCTAGATTCAATGAATTTTGTTGCTTCGTTATCATCTTGGGTTTGATGACATTAGCATGTATGGCAAGGGAACATTGATTTAAAAAAATCAAAGTGAGAAATTTAAATGTTTATATTAATGTTATTATCTTTTATTAATTAGTTTTCAATAGAGAGCAGAAAAGTATTGTGTAGGATCTATTGAACTAAATTATTACAAAGAAATTTAATGTAAACTTACATGAAAGTTGAGAAACTATCTTTACGTGAAAAAAAATTCTACACCAATGATCTCTTTGATCTCATGACCCAAAAATGTATCACCTCCCAACTAGTGCCAATGCCATTTCGAATTTGTATCCCAAATGAAATCCAATGCCTCTAGTTAATTGTCATAAAAAACCCTCAAACACACACACACACATGAGTTTTGCACCTATACTCTAGGTTTTCGTGGGTCCCCGTCGATACAATGGTTTTGATCCTCTGTCAAAATCAATGGCTCAAAATGATTACACACCTTCTCCCCCACCTCATGACGTTATGCAAGACAGACATTATGCATGGGAATGCATGTATGGAAATAAGAACACAAATTTTCTTTTGTATTCATCAATGATTTTTATGCCACATGTTAGTTATGGAGAAAAATTGTTAGCTAACCTAGAGGTAGAGCTAATCATGTGTTAACCAGATCATGGATGCTTCTTATTCAATATTAAACCCGCATTGTTTTAAGTCAAATGTAATGGATCATTTCCCATTATTTCAGCGCTAAACAAATATTGATAGGATTATTCATCCATTTATCACCATAGATAATATCACTAAACAAAAATAAAAAGTGCTTAATATTGACATGTATTTGGAGAGTGGTAATTAGATTGATATATATTTTTTTTATTTTGAAAAAATAGGGTTAGCTCTTAAATAAACATTTTCAATAATAAATCTAAACTTGTTTTATCAATTATCTACTTCCAAGACCGAATATGCGTGATAAATCTACATGTTGCATTGTACTCAAATTTCTTTCAATAGTTATTGAAACAACTACAACGGAAAAAGTACAACTAATTCATAATTGTTTTATTTTTATAATCATTGCAAATTTCAATATTGATAGAAGTTCAGATAGAAAAAATAGTAAACAGTAACTAGATTGTATGCAATCATAGTAAAGGCCATAATTGATTAAATTTGGACAAATTACAGTTGGTGATTTATTACTTTCAATGTGATTCTATCTAGATATCTAGTGTATCAAATAGAAGTATTCCTAGATGAATTTTACAATAGTGTTCCTAAGAGGATCACCATGATTACCTTGCTTCAAAAACCTTTTCTGGTATGTACACAACCTAAATAAACAAAAATATGAAAGTGACTCCTTTACACATATGTATTCCTTGAAATAAATTATGGAGTTGTTGTCACCCCATTCTCTAATTTTTTTCCTTTAATAGCTAGCTTTGAGTATTCAATAAACCACAATTACAATCAATTACCTATTTTTGTATTGCATTACAAAGGTCTCTTATCTTATTCATCGTCCTCATTCACAAAAATATAATAACTAAGCAGATAAGACAAAGAGTACCTTAAATGTTCTTGCCATAAAGAGTACATCTATAATCTATGAGTTTCCCACAGATGTCAATTGAACTTGTTGTTCCATTCCTTTTTGTGTACTAGACTTAGGCATTTGGTCTCAAAAATATTAGGGGTTTATTCATTAATGTATATTTCGAATGCTTCTTCTTGCAATGCTAAAAAAAACACTTAAGATTCATCTTCCACTTCACTTATGGTTTCTAAATGAGGCTCCATATTTCATTGGCTTATGTTCTCTCATTAATTTCGACCTAGACAATGTTTAGATGAGAGGAACCTAATAAGATTTATTCTTATTGTTGATTGCTTCTCTCAACACAACAGTAACATTAAAAATATTCAGCTTATCCTTCTATGTCTTTTGCATAAATAGTGTAACAATGCGAGAACTCTTTAGAACAAACAAAGAAACGTGATAACTCTGTAGCATGAAGAAACAAGAACCTTTATCAAAATTCAATAGGATTTCATTCACTTAAGCCCTAAATATATTATCATTTCACCATTACTCTAGTACAAACATTGAATATTTTAACAGTACTTTCCATTAAGATCTAAAAACATGTGTATTAATCATAGAATTATTCCTTAATTAATAATTCAAATCTTTGACCATTCAAATTTCTATGTCAAGTAAAGTGAAAATTAATGTTTAGCAATTTGTGCTAGATGTAAGTGTTCAGGAGAAGTGCCCAATAGGGAGAATGTGTACATAGGTGTGGAAGTCTACATATAATTGTTCTTGACACATATCACTCTTCCACACATATTCTATTCCAGAGACTGAAAAATTAAAATATGTCCACCTTGTGGAGTCAAGTTATGAAACTTATTTTGAAATGTAAATTTAAGATTAGTTCTAAAGTTATGAGATTAGTTTTAAAATGCCAATTTTTAGTGTAGCATGAAACAATAGAAAATTAAGTTATGATATATTTAAAAGTAAAATTAAAATATAGCAAAGTAGTGTTTTGTATCATGAAAGCATCATTTAAATCCTTTTGAAACATGTCATTCAATGTAAGTTGAAATGGATTTTTGTACATGTTAGTAGCTCCGGATATTGCAATATGCTACGACAAATACTTTCCACGAATCCTTTTTCACATTCTTGAGTTGTGTACAACCAGTAATCATTACAACATGCTTTAGAGTAAATGCTACTAAGCATTTCAATGGTGTCCTGATTATGGGTCAATTCAATCAATAAACAACTATGGAGCCCTATAATTACACAATGCTTCAGAGTAAATTCTAATAAGCATTGTAACGATGAACTCGTTATGGGTCTACTCACTCAATAAACATTGAAAAGATTCAATAAATCTGTGTCAAATGACGTGAAAATTAACTTCTTGCAGTATGCAAAGTGATGGCATATTGCCCAAAATAAGGAAACATGGCAATTGTAATACATGATTTAAGGATTCTTATCTAGCCAAAATAAGTGACACATGGAAGTACACCAGAGTAGTCACATGATACTTAATGATTCGTTTTTAGAATGAGTTCTTAGTGTATCATTTAGAATCATGAGATATGGATATTTATGTCATTTAGCTTAATAATTAATGTGGGTCATTTAACTACAAAGCATCAATTTTATGGTATTTGACACACATGAAATATCACATAAACTTAATCACTCTCCCATATTGTAGATTAATGACTATTAAAAAATTAACGAATGCTTATTTCTATGATTAACAAAAGCTCTACAGTCAGTAAATGTAACTATAGTTCTTAAATGTATTATATAGACAATACAAGAGATATGATACTGCAAGTGGTAATTAATTGACATGTAATCAAGACATTGTTAGAGTACTTAATAGAATTTATTCTAATGCATTGTATAATGGTTACTGGTTGTAAAAAAAATAAAGAAGGTGCAAAGGACTCCACACTGAGTATAAAATAATTAATCAAGGATTAGTCCTACTATTAGCAAAATCTCTACTATGTAAATGTAAGACTTTTTAGCATCTATTTGGCAAATCGATACATAATCACGACATTGCACGAGTCCTTAATACAATTTAATTTTTGCATTGTGTAATGATTAATAGTTGTAAACAAATCAAGAAGGCCATATCCATCCATTTTATAAAATATTTTTCGACATTTATTTTGTGAATTGACGTGTAATTAGGACAGTATTCAAGTGTGTAATAGCATGTACTAGTTGCAAACAAATCAAGAAGGTGTAGAGGGCTCCACAGCCAACATCCATTGTAGCAAATTGAAAGGATGTGTGGACCCCTTCCACACACTTCTTTCACACGTTTCCCTATTCCACGAATTCTTTTTGGAAAAATGTTACATAGAATCAATCAAACTCGCGTAGCGTGAATTAGTGAATATTAAAAAATTAATGAAGAATTAACACTACAATTAATAGAAGCTTCCCTAGTGGTAATTGCAAGTCTTTTCAACGTTTATTCAATGAATCAATATGTGATGAGTACATCGTTCAAGTTCTTAATAGAATATTAAAAAATCAATTAAGAAATAATCTTATGGTTAACAAAATCTCCTTTCTCGGTAAACGTAATTATTTTCAGCATTTATTTAGAGAATCGATACACAATAAAGACATTATTTAAGTGCTTAATAGAATTTACTCTAATGCATTATGTAATGATTACAAGTTCTACACACATTAAGAAGGTCATCTCTGTCCATATTATAAAATAGTATTTTCGACATTTATTTAGCAATTCAATGCATAATCAGGACATCATTTGAGTGCTTAATACTATTTACTGGTTGTAAACAAATCAAGTAGGTGAAGAGGGCTCCACATGTAGTATTTATCATAGAAAATTGAAACGTTGTGTTGACCCCCTCTATACACTTCCCTATTTTGTTGCAATGTTTTGGTGAAATGTTACATAGACTCAATCAACCTCCCACGGTGTGGAATAGAAAATATGAAAATACTAATTACGACTTAATCCTATGATTAACACAATATTCCCTTTTGTTAAATGTATGTCCTTTTTACATTTATTCTGTGAACCAACGCATAATCAGAACATCATTAAAGTGCTTTATAACATATTAAAAAACAAATTAAGGCTTAATCCTATGATTAATAAAATCTCCCCTTCCGGTAAACATAATTCTTTTCAACATTTATTTAGCAAGCCGATGAACACTTAGGACATTGTTTGAATGGTTAAAATAATTTAATTTGATGCATCATGTAATGATTATTGGTTGTAAACAAATCAATAAGGATGTATCCATCCATACTATAAAATAGTCTTTTCGCCATTTATTCGGCGAATCAATGCGTAATCAAGACATCACTCGAGTGCTTAATAGAATTTACTAGTTGTAAACAAATCAATGAATGCCTATGCAACTAGTATCATTATAGCATATTCGAAGCATGTTCAAAAGAGGGATATGTATGGGAGAACCTCTATTCCCATACTCCCACACCTGTGTATACATCCCCCCTTTGCACACTTCTTTTGCACACTACTCCATTAAATGTCACATAAACTCAATCAACTTCCCATTTTGGCGAATCGATGTATAATAAAGACATTGTTCAAGTACTTAATAGCATTTAATATGAAGGTGTAGAGGGATCTATAGCCAATACCTGTTGTAGCTTATTGTAGAGACAGGAGGTGCCACCACATACAAAAACCATTTTTCATAAGGACAAAGTGTGGACCCCACACTTCCTTATTCGCACCAATATACTGATAACACATTCTCCCTGTCGAACACTTCTTTCAAACACTTCCATTAGGCACAAACTACAAAACGTTAATTTCACTTTATTCGACACAGGAATCTAAATTGTTAGAGATTTGAATTATTAATCCTTCCAATATCAATCGTAGTAGATTGAAAGGATGTGTGGAAGAGGAGTATGCATGGGAGAACCTTTATTCCTCCATTTCCATACCTTTGCATGCATTCCCCCTACTCACATTGCCTCATTAAATATCACATAAACTCAATAAACCTCCCATTTTGGTGAATCAACGCATAATATGGACATCGTTCAAATGCTTAATAGCATTTACTCTAAAGGTATAGAGGGCTCTGCAACCAGTATCCATTGTAGCATATTACATATATGATGGGACCAACCCAACACTGTTCGGACTAAACAATAATTAAATGATTTTTAAGTATGATTTAACTGTAGATTAGTTTGTGATTATCAACGCTCTTGGATATTTCTGGAAAGTGATAGGTGGCATTTATGTCTGCAATCAATATTATGTACTAACCTCGGGTCGCGTTTCCCGCTCCTCGTTTCGCCAAAACTCCTCCTCTGTCGCTCATTCAATCATTTTGCATTTGTTCGCCGAGGGTTTGTTCTGGTGTGGTTCTGCTACTTGTGTATGCAGCTGCGTTGCAACTACTGAGCACGCCTTTTGGTTTGTTTTCTGGTCCGACAGTGTGACTCCTGTGCTTGCTTGGTTTTTATGCTTGTGTGGATAGTCTTTGGCCCTGGTTCGTTGGGCAACCAAGAATGGTTCTGCCACCGCCTGTGTAAGTAGATTTCTGTGCCCTTTTTGCTATTGTCTCAACCGGTCTTTGTTCCACGAGCTCGGGTTCTAGTATGAGGTTGTCTTGTTTGTGAAACTCAGTGGTTGACATGCATTCAGGTTTCGAAATAGTGGCGCTCTCTAGTCTTCGGCTTCAGTGTAGGTAGCCTCTTCTATCCATGATTTAATTTGCCTCTTTCATTCTTCTGTTCCTAATGTGGCCACTCCTTTGTCTCAGTCGTTGGTTGGAATTCGTGGGTTAAAGGTTTGTTCTCCGTTCTCACTGCAAATCCTTCAGGTATGGAAAATGTATCTCTCATCTATTTGCATTCATGCACTGTGTTCTGTTTTCCTCTGTCAACTTGTGCTAACAACTGTGTGTTGGCTCCTCTGCAGGTGTTGGGGTTTGCGGTTGGTTATGCTCGGAACGAACACGTCGGTCTTTTCCTGGTAGGCTCTGCCAACGTAACTAGTCTTCAGTCTTTTTCTTGTTTTTAGAACAGGCCTGTGAGTATGGGGGTTTGTTTTCCCTCAATGCTTAGTCAATGTGGCTCTCGACTGTGACCAACATCTTGGGCGTTTTGTTATCGTAGGATTCCACGTTACTGTAATTGCTGGCTGTAACTTTCTATGTATGGGAACCGTTTCCCAAAACCCTCACCTAGGGTTTGTCGACCGTCGGCTTATGTGACTGTCCGTGTATTATTTTGGAACTCTGTTGTATATTCTCATACATTTCATTTCATAATTTGAAGAAAACTTTCAGGAAAAATATTGGTTTCGATTTACCTTAGTTTTAATGATGGTGATTTGGCTGTCGTTTTCTTCAATCCGGCTTCAACGCCTTCGAATTTCAATTGTTGATTTGCAACTGTGTTTGTAATGCTTTTCCATGAACAGGAAATTCTGTGGTTGTTCTGATAATTTGTCCTGGTGGTCGATTTCGAAGTTAAAAGATATTGTATGGCCTGTATATGCTTTACTTGTCTGGTTTATTTGTCTGTGTTCGCTCTTGTTTAGTCAATGCTATTTTCTTCTATGGGAAACAAACCCTTGTTCTGGCATTTTCATCTTTGTCTCGTTGTCTGGACTCTGTCTCTTGGGAAAACAAAAGAATTAAATAAATTTGTCTATGAGCATTGTATCGTTTACTCTAATGTTTGGTGAATTAGGAAGCAAAACAAAAATATAGTAGAATACACAGATGGATTGAATTGTCTGCTATGTTATTATTATTACTTGAATGCAAAGAAATGCTGAACCCTTTCAATGGATTTTTCCTGTACATTTGTAGTCCCTATTCACAGTTACTGTTTGTCAGTTGTAATTTTATTTAGTTACATAACGATGCTTGTATTCGGTTATGCTCTATGACAAGATTTTACATCAAATACATTTTGTTTTTTTTTTTCCCAGAATGACAGAACAGTTATTAAATCTCTATTGTTTAAAGACAGACAACCTAATGACCCTAACCGACCAAACTGTCCATTAACTAGTATTGAAATTAAAAGTAAAACAAAAACTTACATCCTACTTTGACAAACTAACATAAAAAAAAAAAAAAAAAAAAAAAACAAACAAACAAACAACTTGTTAAGACAACTTCCATCTTGGCAGAGACCAACACCCAGTCATCTTGCCCTAGCTGGATGCTCCTGCATCAATAAACAAGAGGTTCCGCCACATACAAAAATTTGTTTTCATAAGGAGAAAGCTTGGACCCCGCACTACCTTAATTGCACTAACATACTAATAGTTACCAAAAGAGGCAAGGACTATGCTACTATGCAACTATCAATCTTGTAAGTATAGATATATAGGTTAAATAGTTGATAAATATTCGTGAATTAAATAGCTAATAAATGTTCATAGATATCAATTCATGGTGATCAAAACAAACTTTTTTCATGATATATCTCATATTGCTCAAAACATCTAAAACAAAAAATTAGTAATTAATAGTAATGGAAGTTACTAAACAACCCATACTAAAACCTCAACTAATCACATTACAAATAAATAAATTTAAATAATAAAAATTAAATTCTTAATATTAAATTATGAATAAATAACATAATTTTTTAATAAAAATTAACTAATAAACCATTAAAACTAAACTAAATGGTTAATACCATAATAAATTGATCATGTTAAAAAAATATTTTAAATTTGATTTTTACTACACCAAAACACATAATCACAAGTTTTTTATAATACAGATAACATTATGTACATGCCACACTTTTTGTTGTCTTTAACCTAAAGAATGCTGCTTTTTGTTGTCACATTTTGTTTTTAGTTAAATCTTATAAATTTTATATTTGAAGTGCCATTTTATATATGTAACGTCATGTAAAGATTTATCATCAATATTATTTTCTAAAGTGATCTATCTTTAACTGAGAATAGTATAACATATATTATGATTAAATTTATGCAATTGATTATACGAAACTATTAAACATTTTATAAAAATCGGCCAAGCTAATTTTACTTAATCATTGGAATCAAATTAATCTATGTCAATAACTATAGTTAATCAAAACTTATAATGAAGTGTTATAAATTGACATCTATCATCCCTCCACGAACCAATTTTGTAGTTAGATGTTTCCAAATTTCTTTTTTACATATATTTTTATCTAGTTAATGTTTAATGATCCAAATTTGAGTATTAACCCTACATTAAACTATGTTATTGCTAAATTTTGTTGGTTTGTTTTCCCATATACTTCTATTTAGTTAATGTTCTATATTATATTTGTAATTTGTATGTTTTTAATATTAGTTCGTTTCCATGTTTTTGCAATGACGATGAGAGGGAATTATGTTGTTAGTATAAAGAGGGAAAGAAGATTAGTGATTTAAGGTTTCTAATTACATCATGATATCTCAAATGAGGAGATAAATTATGTTGTTGGTGAAGATAACATAATGAAAAGGTTGAAGAACATTCTATTATAGAGGCTAAAGCTGTTGTTTCACCAATTTAATCAAAAGGATTAATGTTATTAGAATTAAACAAAAAAGGATATGTTGTAGACAATTGATGATATATATATATATATATATAATGGACACTACGAAGGGCATATTTAAGGTGTTAAGAAGTACGCTAAAGAGTTTTAAAGTGTTATGCAACTTGGTTATTTCAAAGAAGGAAATGTATTATTTATCAATATGGTTTAATACATGCACACCTCCCACAATCAAAGGATGTCACCTTCTACTTTCACCCATGTGACCTAAGAATTATTGAAGTGATATCTCTAGCCCTTCCCCTTATCTCTCTAAGAACCATCAAGACCCCTCATCCTACAACTCTCCACTCTTCCTTAAGCTCTTTGTGAATCTCCCATTCATGCTTCAACTTTGCTTCAATGACACTTGGAATATGCACGTGTTATTTTTTCTAAGTAACAGTGGAGGTAATGGTCTTTAAGCAATGTTTATTATTTGCAATTAGGATTTGAGTAACAGTTAAGAAAATTCACTTATATTTCTCTTTGATTAACAACATGGAAATATCAATTAGAAATACACCTAGGGAAAGGGATGAGAAGATGGAAACATGCAAGCTCAAGCAAAAGGGCCCAATGCAAGGACATTGGAAACAAAGGGATGTACTTCCTTGAGTTTCTTGAGAGAGAATAATTTGGAACTTGAAAATTATACAATAATTCTTTCTACTCTAGTTATCTATTATCTCAATTTCATAGACTATTGAGCTTAGGAAAATATTATGACCACCCAATGGAGGAGACTAATATTAAATGTGTTATTACTAATACTAATGCTATGAAGTTTTAGCTAGTTTTAAATTTGTAATATATATTTGTCACCATAAGGTAACAAAAAACTATACTTTTTGTTAAATCTCTAGCAAAAAAGGTTGGTCTCTTCATTTTCTTTAATTATGTTGAGAGACACTCTACAACCCAGTATGGAAGAGAAATGTCGTTTAACGTTACATTAAAAAATAATAATAATATATGCATTAAATAAAATATAAAGATATTATATATATATAATATAAAAAACATGAATATTAATAAGAAAAACATATTTCAAGATAAATTATAAATAAAATAGTTCGATGACTGGGATTGGGGGCACAGAAACAAAGCTAGGCACGGGGTAAACTGAAATTAGAAAGTGAATTTTGTAGGAGGCACAATCTGTCACCAACTCCAACATAAACCTGTAAACTTCCTTTCTTTTTCTTTAGTTAAGAACCAAGACGAGGATATCACAGAAAATGGCTATTTCCGACAAGGAGATGCAACCCTGCACCTTGAAAGAGAAAAAGGGATGAATCACATGATTTAAGGGAGAGGTTTTCTCCACTACGAATTTGGGGTAATATTTCTCCTAAAGGCCCGGAAACCCAACTTGAGTTTCTCGCACAAGACGCCATGCTTGTGCCTTTTCTCGACAGAATTGAGAAGATTGATGGCCGCACAAATCAGGATTGCTTCTCATGCCAAGCTTAGCTGAGCAGGACTGAGCAGAGTGATGAACGATTTGGACGTATGAAATGGAGTAACTTATCAAGGTGGAGGCGGAGGAATTGTCAACATTGTGGTTGGAATTTTGATAAACATGTTCATGTTCTTTTAATAATAAAAATAGATTTAGTACTATTAAAAACTTAAGGTATTCAAAATTATTTAACAATTATAATCTGGATTTACAAAATTTACAAAAATTCAAACTTATGGTATTCAAAATTATTTAACAATTATAATCTGGATTTACAAGATTTACAAAGATTCTGACTATAAGGAATGAACAAACAGAATCAACCGAAATAGGCATTATAATAATGTGAAGCAGCAGCTGGATACGTCTTCTATAGGGGACGGTTGTGATGGGGGATTTTGCAAGGCTAGATACAGTAGAGACGGTTGTGATGGGGGGTTTTGCAGGCTTCCGTAAATGTTTTTCGAGAGTGATTTTCACGTCTCTCTTGATCCCACCAACGAGTTGTCCATGGTTTTGATTCAGTGTTTTTCATATCTGCACCATGAGTATGTTATGAAATGCTTGTTCCATAAGTGTAGATACCTCATGTCAATCACACCCGAGGTTTCGATCTCAGAGTATATGTTCAAATCATAGTAAGGTCCCTCAAGTGTTTGACTAAATACCTTATCTCAATCAACCTGAGAAGATTTTAATCTCAGACTCCGTTCAAATCATGGTCAGGTCCCTCAAGTGTTTCACTAGATGCCTTATGTCAATCACACCTGAGAAGCTTTTGATCTCAGAGTCTATGTTCAAATAATGGTCAGGTCTCTCAAGTGTTTAGACAGTATGTATTGTATGCAGGGAGGATTTGATTGTCGGTGACAAGATGCAAGAAGTTGCAAAACATGTTCCAACTGCAATAATTAGTGGCCATTGCAGCAGAGATAACACACATGGTTTTGTGCAATTAGCAAAAATATACCATGCTCAAAATCATGGAATGAATATTATGGCACCCGCCAAAGTTTCAATGCCTCAGAGAATGGTTAAACAAAATTAGATGACAATGAGAGCCATTGCAGAGCCACTTATCCTCCTAATACTAGTGAAGGATCGATGGCCCAAAATACTAAGTATCCAGTTGACTGTCAAATTAATGGTATGCGGTACCCAAGCTCGTCGAAGTTTAACAAGATAGGGGATACTGCAGAAACCGGTCAAATGAAGATTCACATTTACAAAACCACCAGCGGTATCATTGCTTTCCTTCCACATTCCCCACTCTTTCATCCTATCGGCGTTCTTGTGCACCTCTCGGTGCAATGGCTAGTTTTATACTGTTTCTGCAAGCAGGCTGCGATGCGCATCTTATATTTATTCAACGATGTGACGCGCTATCAATCATGCCAGACAATGGTTCCGTAAAAAGAAATTTCATCATGACGTTGGAATCTTATTTTCGGATAAGAATACGATGATATCCAATATTGCTATTTAAAAATAATACAGCTATTAAGTCGTGAGTGGGAAGCAGTAGCCTATTCATAACAAGCATTCAGGAGAATAATTGTCAGTGAGCGCACTCCGAGATGAAATGTTGCAGTCATTATTAAAAAAAAGGAAACCCATCATGGTTTAAGCATTTATGAAGGACTGAAGTAATATTCTATCTCCAAAGCTTTTTAAAAGCCTGTATAAAGTTGTTCACTACAGAATTTTTTCGCGGCTATAATTAGCACTACATATTTAGTATGTATAAACTTACTGTAACATAATTGGCTATCCAAGATGGTTACCAGAGGGACTGAAAATAAGGGATCTATCAAATGTGCAATCTTTTTTGGTCAAGTGTTTGCCATGACAATGTTACTAAGATTCTTAGATGCGGACAGACTCCATAGTTGGGAATTTGTGATAACAAAAGAGTTATCACTTGCTGAATCGTCCAATTTAATGGTCTCTGTAAACACAACTGTGCTCAAGAACGCAGTAGACAAAGGGGCTAGTATGTGTATTTATGTGTCTCAACTATAGATTGATTTCTGCATAAAAGAACTAATAATTTTATTGCAGTTAGTTTAGATGAAGCCCACCAGCTTATCGTTTACACCGAGGATATGGATCAGGAGTAAATATTTGGCTCGTTTTCTCCCTGAAAGCTTAATGATTCCTGATTTGTCGAATATTTGGCAAATAATCAAACGGATATGGGCATGGTAAAATAATTAACCGCGTTTATATCTGTCAGATTGCCAAATATTAGGCGACGCAATCAAGATAAAAATGCCGTGTTTTCTCAGAGGTAAGGTCTTTGTCAATTTGATATCCCTGTTAGGGTGGCTTCTTGTTTTCCTAATAGAGTTATCACTTCTGTTCACGAATTACATATTACCATGTTTTATATTTATTTATTTATATATATATATATATATATATATAAAACTAGGTTAAGTTTAGGCTGGGTTAGTTCATTTCGTGAATGGAAGAAAGACCTATTCACCAACAATGAAATGCTTATCATCTAGAGGTTAGGTCAAAGCCCGGACACCCCTTGATTAATTCCCCAGAGTGACTTCCATCTTTAACCCCTAGCATGAAGTTTGAACCTGTCTAAATCCACTCAAACCAAATAATCTGATTTCCCCAATCACATATTATAATCATTTCAGATTAATAAGAGAAAGAGTAATGTGTTCATACCTCACTCAAACCAAATAATTACATATTATAATCATTCCAGATTAATGAGAGAGAGTAATATTTTCATATGGCTTACTTGACAAGACTAAACCTTACTCAAACCAACTAATTAAATTCCTCCAATTACATATTATAATTATTTCAAATTAATAAAGAAAAATAATGTGTTCATATAGATTTACAACTCATCTATTTTATTGGGATTGAAATCTTATTTATTGCAAAAGTTATTATGCAAGGTGGAGGATGGTGTAGCCACATACCATCCTGCTCGGTGCGAGCTCTCTCTGCATTGGGTTCTTCTCTGTACATGGGGAATCAATAGCATTTAAAGGCATTTTGAGTGATTGTCCATCACAAAATCTGGGTACTTGAAGTCTAGACTCTAAAGAAGTGCGATGATAAATTGGCTTTTCAAAGGACTGTTGGAGGTACTGCACACCTAGGACCTTCAATTACTAGCACATACAGACACTTAGTTAGAGCATGGGACTACATGCTAGATCCTTTCTACATGATTTGCTCCCTAATTTGCTCCTCCTTTTGCTCTGCAACTAGCTAGTTCTTCTGCATGATTTACTCCCTCATTTGCTTCTCCTTTCACTCTGCAACTGGCTAGTTCTTCTGCATGATTTACTCCTTGATTTGCTCCTCCTTTCACTCCGCAATTGGCTAGTTCTTCTACATGATTTACTCCCTGATTTGCTCCTCCTTTAACTCCGCAACTGCTAGTTCTCTCTGGAACTTGTTGTAGGTGTTGAGTCCTCTTATTGATCACCACTATGGCACATTACTTTGGGATCTTCACCCAGTAATGCTATATCATGAGCATTTTAACCTATTTTCTAAATCAATCATTCTTTTTGCTCTTTCAATTTTCTTTTAGTGTTTTTGCTTTGCAAAGCTATGTGTTCAACCTTTACTAGCTAGATTCATCTGTGCAGGTTTTCTAACACATTTACATGGTATCAAAGCCCACAGGTTGCTAGATAAAAGGCACACCAGTACTTTATTTTGCAGGTATTACAGCTTGGAGATTGAAGATCGACAGAAAAATGGAGTTTCCCAAAGCATCAATCCTAACACCATACAACTATCACGAATGGAATGACCAAATGGCTCGATACCTTCGTAAAAAAGGGTTGTACAGGATTACCATGGCTGCAGAAGTGGAACCCACTTCAGCCATAGAGAAATCCAAGTACCTCAACCGCATGGATGAGGCCCATGGATCCATATGCATGTGCATCTCCCCAGAGTTGCAGTTTCATCTATCTGCCTACAATACTCCCAATGAGATTTGGAAAAAGGTTGAAGAACTCTACGGGAAACAAGATGAGATGAAAGGACATATGCTCAAAGTGGAGCTGCTCTCATTGATCCACGGAATTATGACAGAATTCAAGACTTCTTCACCAAATATAATGATCTATTGCTTTCAACTCAAGGGTTGTGGAATTGAAAAATCCAAGGAGGAGAGTCGCCAAGTTCTCTCTATTATGTCAAAGCTTGGACCAGAATACTCCGTCTTTGTGTCTACATTTCATTCAGTAAGGCTCGCAACAGGTAAATCCTACACTATGCCTTCTCTCAAAGAGTTCATGGAGTCCCTCACTTTTGAGCAAAATAAACTCATTGGCATGGGGAAAATCAAACCTCAAAAAGCGCATGCACTTGCTGTGCATGATAGAAGCCACAGTAAAAATCACATATCTGATTCAAATCAGAAAAATTAGCAACAAAAAGACAAGGGAAAAGCGCATTCCCATCCAAAGAAGGAAGGGTACACTAGCCCTTCAATGACTCCTCCGGCTCCAAAAATGAGAAAGGGAAGAAAGGAGATAAATGCACCTACTGTCACCAAGGATTCCATCTGGAATCCTCCTACATGAAGAAACAAATTGACCAAATGGTAGAAATCCTTCAGAAGGACAACCTTGGGGACCACATCCCTCAAGATGCCAAGAAGAAAACTGAGAATCTACCACCCAAGAAAGGTAACAATTTGCATGCTTTAGTTGCAATTAACTCTTCCCCTGATGCATGGATTATAGATTCTGTTGCATCACATCATATGGCTACTGCAAAGGAAGTCTATTCCTCTTTGGATGTATGCAGAGGACCTCCCATCCTCATGGGAGATGACTCACCTACTGAGGTCACCAGAAAAGGTAGAGTGGAACTTTTACATGGAAGCTTTGAAGATGTGCTTCATGTTCCAAAACTTTTGGTAAACCTACTTTCAGTTTATCAGATCACTCACTCTGGCATCAGAAAGAGAGTGGAATTCACTCCAGACATAGTGAACATATATGACCTACATAGCAGCTCCAAAATTGCAACTGATGAGGTAAACAATGGAGCTAGATTGTATACATTTTCTGAATTTATTGAATCTGAATCCCCTTTATTGCTTACACATGCTGATGATAGTAGTAGGACTTGGCACGAGAGGTTTGGTCACTTAAATTACTGGTATATGCAGCAGCTAAGCAAGCATGAGATGGTGGAAGGGTTTCCAAATATCAGTTTCTCCAAAGGAGTTTGTGAACTGTGTGTCCTTGGAAAACATTCTAGAGAAAAATTTGACACTGGCAAGACTCACAGAGCATCCTCTCCTCTAGATCTGATCCATAGTGATCTCATGGGGCCTTTTCCTCATCCTTTCATCAACAAAGCAAGGTATTTTCTTACATTTATTAATGATTTCTCATGGTATACTTGGGTGTATCTTCTCAAGGCCAAATCTGAAGTTTTTGCGCACTTTGAAGATTTCAAAGCACTAGTTGAGACACAGTCAGAGAGAAAGATCAAAGCCCTCCGTACAGACAATGGGGGAGAATATTTTAACACAACACTTCGAAACCTTTGCCTTGAGTCCAGCATACAGTTGCAGTACACAGTTCCATACACTCCGCAGCATAATGGAGTTGCTGAGTGCAAGAACCAATCTCTCAAAGAGATGGCTTCTTGCATGCTGCATGCTAGGTCACTACCTCATAAGCTATTGACTGAAGCACTTAATTGTGCTAACTACATCCAGAATAGATCTCCTCATAGGTCTGTCAAGGATCAAAACCCTTTGAGGCTTGGAGTGACACTAAATCGGAGGTCACCCACTTTTGTGTTTTCGGCTCCCGAGCATGGGTCAGGATCCCCTCTGAAAAGAGGAAAACTCTTGATCCATAGAGCATTGAGTGCATCTTTGTTGGATACCCTAATGGTGTGAAGGGATACCAACTCCTGATTTCCTCTACGGACAAGCGCATCATTGAGCAAAGTGTCCAATTTGAGGAAAGTCTCTTGCATGCACCTCAATTGCTACATGCAAACACCTTTTATCTACCTCATGACTGAGATGATGACTCAGTACACTCAGATGCAGATACAGAGCATGCAAATGTCGAGGTAGAGCATTCAGATGCAAAGACAGAGTCTTCAGACACAAATCCAGTGCATGCATATGATGATCCACATCCAAGCCCAGATCGGGCTTCCAGCAATGAATCAACTTCACCTGTCATAAATCAAAGAACAAGGAGCTTAAGTGAGATATATGCACAAGACCACCCAGCTGCTAGAAATGGCCTTGTGAGGGATAATTCTAATCTGCAGAGGACTAGCTCAAATTTTATTGGAGCCTCCTCCTGTCCTCACTACCACTGAAGCAACGCCATCCTGGCATTGTCATTTGGCTCAGTCTTCTGATCCGCAATCTTATGCTGAGGCTGTTGGGCATCCCTCTTGGGAATCTACCATGGAGGAGGAGTAGAACTCCCTCCTCGAGAACTATATTTGGGATCTGGTACCCCTTCCTTCAGGAAGGAAACTTATCTGATGCAAATGGGTCTACAGGACCAAGAGTGCTGCAGATGGGCAAATCACCAGACAGAAAGCCAGGCTAGTAGCCAAAGGATTCCAGCAAGTGCATGGCATTGATTATGATGAGACCTTTGCTCCAGTAGAAAAGATGGATTCCACACGCCTTGCACTTGCCATTGCAGCTGCCCAGAGGTGGGAAGTACATCAGATGGATGCGAAGAATGCCTTTTTTCATGGAGACCTATCTAAGGAGATCTACATGGAGCAGCCACATGGTTTCATTCAGGATTCATCTTTGGTCTGCAGACTAAATAAGTCTCTCTATAGCCTTAAGCAAGCCCTGAGAGCTTGGTATGTGAAGATGGATTCTTTTCTCTTATCACAAAACTTCGAAAGATGTAAGTCTGATCCGAATGTTTACATGCTCAGGACACATGATTCTCTTCTTATCTTAGTTTTGTATGTGGATGATCCATTGATCACCGGCAGCTCGGCTTCAGCCATTGCTGCAGTTAAGAGGGCCTTGCATGATAGGTTCTTGATGATGGACATGGGTCCATTACACTTCTCTCTTGGTTTTGAGATCAGCCAGGATGCCACAGGCATCAAACTCTCTCAAGCTAAGTATGCACCGGATCTCCTCGAGAGATTTCACATGACTGGATGCAAGCCAACACCGACTCCTTTTCTGTCTGGGGTTCGCCTTGAGGATGGAGGTGACACTCCATTAGTTAACAATACTCTCTACCAACAGCTAGTGGGGGGCTTACTATACCTCACCCACTCCAGACCAAATCTCTCATATGCAGTAGGGGTAGTTTCTAGATACATGCAGGAACCGCATGAGATAAACTAGAATGCTACCAAGCACATCCTCCGATATGTGCAGGGCACCATCACCTTCAGGATTCACTATGCAGCAGGCACTGCATTGAATCTCCTTGGCTTCACAAATTCTAATTGGGCGGGCGATAGCATTGATTGCAAGTCCACCTCTGAATATTCACTTAGTCTACGGTCTGGCCCTATCTATTAGTCGAGCAAGAAGCAGGCTGCTATTTCTCTCTTCAGTTGAGGCCAAGTACAAAGGAGTAGTCAACATCACCATTCAAGCTTTGTGACTACAACACTTCCTCACTGAGTTGGGCATCCAGTTCCACCAGCCCACTGTCATCTGGTGTGACAACCAAAGCACTCTCAAGTTTTGCAAGGATCCAGTACACTGGCAGCGAACGAAGCACATAGAGATCCATATGCACTACATCAGAGACAAAGTACATTATCGGGTCATTGATTTTCAGTTCTGTCCTTCAACAAAACAGACTATAGACATCTTCACCAAGCCATTCACTGAGCAGAAGTTTCACTCTTTGCGCGATCGTCTTGGAGTGAAGGACACATTTGCTTAGCAACTGTCTTCTCTTCCTCTTTTCTTTTGATTATATTGTATTTTGAGGGGGGGTGGGGGAGGGTTTCCCACGAGGTTTTCCCTCTTTCCTCAATTTTAGTACAAGTTTCAATGTATTTTGGGTGACCTTTTGCCTTAGTTGTCAGGGCCCATTTTCTATTTTTCCCCATAGTGGTGTTCAGGGGGGATGTTGGAGGTACTACACACCTAGGACCTTCAATTATTGGCATATGTGGACACTTAGTTAGAGCATGGGACTACATGCAAGATCCGTTTTGCATGATTTACTCCCTGATTTTCTCCTCCTTTCATTCCGCAACTGGCTAGTTCTTCTGCATGATTTGCACCCTAATTTTCTCCTCCTTTCATTCCGCAACTAGCTAGTTCTACTGCATGATTTACTCCCTCATTTTCTTCTATTTTCACTTTGCAACTAGCTAGTTCTCTCCGAAACTTGTTGTAGGTGTTGAGTCCTCTTATTTATCACCACTATGGCACATTACCTTAGGATCTTCACCCAGTAATGCTATATCATGAGCATTTTAAGCTATTTTCTAAATCAATCATTCTTTTTGCTCTTTCGATTTTATTTTATCAACCTTTACCAGCTAGATTCATCTGTGCAAGTTTTCTAACACATTTACAAGGGCTCACAAGGAAAAATGATGATAAATTTTCTTTTCAAAGGATTCATAGGGAAAAATGATGAAAAAACTGGATTTTCAAAGGACTCATAAGGAAAATTGTTGAACAGATTTCAAGAGTTGGAACTACGTTATGGTTAGATACTATGATGGGTTTTCATTCACTGGAGATGTGGAGGTGGTAGAGCTGGTATGTCAGTTTCAATACCTATGTAACAAGAATTTCAATTCTCGTAATCCCATATCAATTGAAACTTTTGTATCTAATGACCAGCGTTTCAAGGTAGCAAACTTAATTTGAGAGGGAAAAGAATATGGCAAGCTGTAACTTTTGTATCTAATGACTAGCATTTCAAGGTACCAAACTTAAAATTTATTATAATAAATAACTTATTTAAAAGATAACAATTGATAGATTTATTTTCCAATTTTTATAAAGCAATCTTTTACTTATGAATTAATTGATAATAAATAATTAACTAAAACTATAAAGTAAATGATTTACTTAATATTTATTAATAAATTTATTGTTTTTGAAATAGTATTTAACTTATTATTGATGTTTAGGCAGATAGGTCTTTCTTTTGAATCGGGGCACCTCCCATTTTCATCTACCTTTCTCCTTTCTAGCTCACAGATGTGCAAAGGTCTTTGTGCTCACCCTCCTCCTCTCCGCTTAGTAATTGTTCACCAATATTTTTAGGCTGAATTACGTGCACCATATTTATGCCAGAGTTATAAGGCATATTTACTGGGTCTCTAAAGTTGGGACTTGTCAAAAGATACAATGAGTTTGATTCATCACACCTCCAGTTTGAACTCCCAAAACACCTGCCTTTTCCAATCGCAAGATTTCCAGAAGGGTATGGTTTCTTAATTCCTCTTCATGTTCAGTAAACCGTCGATACACCTGCTGTTTCCAGCGGATACACCTATTGTTTCCAGTCACAACATTTCGGGAAGAGCGGCTTCAATACTATGCGAACATGCGAATGAGTTGTATGGTGCACAAAGAATTGTTTGTCAATTTTTACGGTTCACAAACAACAAATTCCTAAATCCATGGGGCACAATGAACACATATGCTTCCCTGTTGCGTAAAAGTTATCTTCAAACTTATCTACAATGAAGTTCTGCATTATCCCTCTTTCTTAGTCATTGTTTTTTTTGGTTCCTCTGCTTCTCAGTTTAAATCATTGGGTAACCCTCTTCGAAAAACAAAATCAAAGTTTCATACACGAAGTTCACAGAGACTAGTGAAGGTAGGTGAGTACAAAACTTTCTTTGTGTTCAATTTTGTTCCCTTAATTATGTACTATAAACCCTTAATTGTTCTTAATTTTTTTTAGTTTTCTTTATGTCTATATCAATGGAAACCCTTCACCCTGTTAAACCTATCAGTCACAATTTTGAAAAATAGTACTGAGATGCTCTTCGTTAGGTAGGTAGTAGCATGAAACCACCGGGTTTCATTAAATTTTCTCAACTGATGATCCATTGTGTTTGAAATAATAGCCCCCCAGTCAAAGGTTATAAGGTCCACTGAACCGATTCTAGGAAATTAAAAACTTTAGGAATGCATGCCACTTTACTCAATCTAGAATTCCAAGCTAAATTTGACTTATTATTTCTCTGCCTCGTATAATACTTGACCCAATTGCAGACGAGATCATGTTTTTCTATGGTATTCTTAGTGTCAACCCCACATAATATCTTTATCATCTACAGTTAAATATGATGTCTAGATATGGTCGAATTTATCGTTAAGGTACGTTCTTAATCGAATTTATCGTTAAGGTACGTTCTTAATTTACCATACAAAATTATTTAGCTAATTCATTAAAAAAAATTATCCCTACTCTTGCATAGTGCTCAATCAAAATTATGTTTGACATATCACAATTTTGTTAATTATTTTCTATACTCTGTACAGGTATATTAATACAAATTACAAGTAATAGGAAAATGAATTACAAAGAATATCAACACCACTAGCTCTTTAATTATGACGCTTAGAATTACATGGTTAAATAGATCAAAATGTTCACCTAACCATCGAATAACTTCCACCAGCATCAATTCTAGATTGTGAAATGAGCATTGTTCCTAGATTAGCCTATACTCCATACATGTCATCTCAAAGCAGCCTCAACTCGATGCCGCTGATAAAGGGATCATCGTTCTTTAATGTTCTGATCAAGCAAACATACATCACTTTTCCTGGAGATGTTTTGGATACCATTATTTAGAAAACTAGCGAAATCTTAAGAATGGTCCTTTAATCCTCAAATTACAATAGAAGAGGAATCTTCATGAAGCAACAAGGAATACCTACAAATAGAAATCTTGTATATATGTCTAAACTTGTGTTGATTTTCTCTCTGTTACACCTAACCTATTTCAACTTTTACATAGATTTGGATCCTTCCAACAAAGATTTTAATTTTCCTTCCATGGACAAAGCATGGTGGCTTTTGAACTTGGGTCATTATCATTATTATTGCTTCAACTTGCCACTTGAACACAGTTGGACTTCAATGGCTTGTTACTACCATTACTATTATTTGTGAATTTAAACATTTGTTTTGATCAACATTTTGGGGAAACCCATTTTCCATTTGTCTTTGAAATTGAAATGTGGTTCTTTGCAAGATTTGTGTAACAATGCTTTCCATTTGCATAGAATTTTATACTTTTATTCGATGATGACAGGTTTTTCTGGAAATTGAAGTTTAATTCATTTTAATGGTATATTTATATTGTGATTCTTAGAAAAGGAGGATGTTATAGCTTTTTATTGTTATGGATTCCTATGCTGACATGTACATTTCTATGGATATTGGATTTTTATGAATCTATTTGATTGCTTATTTTTTCTTGCAACCAATAGGATTAAATAATATGGGATTCATATAACCTAGAAGAGGGATCAAGGATATATAGTGAGAAATCAGTAGAGATGGCATTTGTGTCAACTAACATAGATGAAATATTGGCTAACATTATTTATAATCAACAGCTACAAGAGAAATAGTAATTGAGGGAGTTAATAGACAATTATTATTTAGTTTAGAATATTGAGGCTGAATTTCATCGGGGTTTAAAGGAACTTGTTTGGGAACATCTTAATACATGTATGGCCTTTGATTCCAACAAAAATCCTAATGAGTGTTATGTTACTCATAGCCAACATATCTATCATCTCAATTAGAAGATTAGAATATTTTCTATCTATAAGTTTGACAATTAGAAGATTTTTGTAGATAGTCAAGAAAAAATTAGCTGACCACCTCAACAATCTCAGTCTTAGTCTCAATATCATAGAGAATATGTTTCAAATTGTTATGGCATATCAATGGGAGTGTTGATTGCATGTTATACTTCTCCGAAACTCAGACAATTAAAATAAAGGCTACTAGTGATCAAGTGGATGACTAGAATTGGGCATCTTTAAAACATTCATCTAAAAATCATGAGATCACATCAAATACCATAAAAAAGTCATCTAACAATCATGAGATTACATCAAAGACCATAGAAAATTCCTCTGAGCTATAACCTCTTTCACGTGTTTCTAAAGCACAGAATTCAGAAAATGGAGTTGCCACCAAGTCAATCAAAGAAGGTTGTGTTAATAATTATTCATGGAGAATCTTCAAAAGGATGTCGAGTCTCATTGATTATGTTTTGTTTAGTAATATTGGATGCCAAGAAGACTCGATGTTCAATATCCTAACTTTTCGAGTCTGTTACCTATGCCATAGAAGTTTCATTTTGTAAATCTTGATTTTTTTTTAATAAATAGCTTAAACTGGAAATCCATTTTTTATGTTATTGTTGAAGTATATGGCTTGCTTTCTCGTCTTCTTGAATATAAAATGACAAGAGACATAGACTGTTATAGTTTGCTAAGTACAACATAACAAGTTCATACCTAGTGTTCTGAGATGCCTATAACCAAGTTGAATCCAAAGTTGCAATGAAAGCTATTTTTCCATTTTCTTAGATTGACAAAATATATTGGCAACAATTTCACTTCCAACTTTAAACAAGGAGGGCTACCAAGTAGCAAGTCCCTGCCAATGCAAAAAGTCTTGCATTTGACATCTCCAACAACTTCTTGAGCAATGATACCAGCTGCTACTACCAAAGAATCAGTGAGAGTGGATTTTCCTGCAACACAAAAAAGCACTAAGCTCATAGTTAGACATCTTGAAAAATAACATGCATATTCAGTCAAAGGTCGGACACTTTGAAAAACAAGATCCATACTCAGTCAGAGGGAAACAAGCAAATCCAAGAGAGAGTTATACCGTGGTCAACATGGGCAATAATAAACAGGTTTCGTATGTTATGCTTCCTGTTCATGATTTTACGAAGCTCTTCATCTGTGAACTCATCTGATATAAGAACCTAACAAAAGGAATACCATATTTTGAGATTTGTTAGGATATCTAGCATATAGAATATACTTTTAGAAAGAAACCACCTCCTCATGAAATCATCTGCACATATAGTGAATTTTCAGGTGCTCAATACAAATCATATTGCCAATAACTTAATAAGTTTTATCATTGGCAATTCAAACAAGATAATTAATAATATATATTGAAAGTAGTGACTGTGAGGGCTCTAAATCTTCATTAGGTCTGCAAGAATGTTGAGTTGGCTTCTTTTGTACATTATACGACTTTTATAAAGGATCCAGTGTGTATGCTTTATTTACTATTTTAAAAGTTGTATTACTAATGTGTACAGGAAAACCCCAGGACCAGTGTTACATCTCCTAGACTGAAGTTGTACTCTTACTGGCACAGTTTATGTTCTCGGCAAGTCTGGATTGCTCTCAATCTGAAAGGTCATATGGTAGTCTAGTTGTTAAAAAAAATTCATGCAAATACACTGGAATATTGGTTAGAGTGGTGATTTAAACCTTAAGTACTAGGCCCAAAATCTGTGACTATCTTTGTCTTTTTTTCATATGATCTATTTGGTTAATGACCATGCTAATGTTTTGATTTTGGTACCTACTATAGGTTATGAAAACTAGCAAATGAAAACAAACTCTTCTATTAATACGTTATAAATACATTAAGCCTCAAAAGGAAACTAAGCTCTAATGAGCGCAACTTCTAGGATTGAGATTAACTTTTGGTTTACATAAGCATTGAAGAATGTGTTTTCCATATTTGAATGTCCCAGATTCCACCCCGGGCATGCGAGACTCCATGTGATAAAGGGTGATCCTGCTACTCCATGCTACGATGACAGGTGGCAAAGAAGATACCTCATAAAAGTACCACAACCCTCAACGCACATTTAAGAAATCACCTTCAACAAATTTCATATATGGCTTGACACTTAGTCAATATGCATTCAAATGCCCATGCAGGATGGCAGCAATGCTTAGTTTTAGACTTTTGGTCACGTTTCAAGTCTTTCAGTTTTACATTCATATCTGAGTGGTCTCGTAGGAATTAGATAACAAGAATTGATGTCCTAATATTTTGAGGCATTGATTGGTATTAGATAATGTCGAAAAATGGTTGCAAGATACCATTAAAGAGATGCCAGGGAATTAGAAAATCTTCAAACGCAGTTTCAGGGAGTGCAAAGGGAGTTGGCCCTCAAAGAAAATTCTTGTACAAGTGGCCATTCAACACAAATTGGAAACAGACAAAGCTCAAGATAGATGAAAACCTTCAAATGAAGTTTCAAGGATTAAGATTTGTACAAGTGGCCATTCAGTGCAAATTGGAAACAAAGAAAGCTCAGGATAGTGGAAAACCTTCAAACGAAGTTTTAAGGATTAAGATTAGAAAGGGAATTGGCCCTCAAAGAAAATGCTTGCATAAGCGCTCACTTCCAAGCTGGAGGAATAGAGGAACCAAGTAGTATTTTATGGTGTTCTTGGTATCTTTCTCAGTGCCTACTTAGTAACTCTGCTTTTGTTTAGAGACTTTTTTCTGTATTCTGTCTATTAAAATTTTGTGCAGCATTGACTGGAAGCCCCCACACAGTTACTTGGTTATTCAATGGGATATGGAACTAATAGATTTGGATCTGGGGATGAACCTTAAAGAGGGCTGGCGTAAGGGCAGGATCGAGGCTGGAAGAGATAACTTAGGAAGGTGGATGTGCTTCTCAGATTCGGCAAATAAGTGATATAGAAAGGCGAGCTGGGATACTCTTGTAGCCCCAGACCTCCCTTAAGACACCCAAGGAAGCGATCCAAGCAAGCGTTACCTCATGTAGCCTCCGGTACAAATAAAGGGATGGTTACCTAGCTGAAGCCCATAGAAGCACCTATCCCTATAACTGCCCACAGTAGCAACTAATAGAATTAGTTGATTAGGCTATCTGTCTAAGTTCTGGGGCAGAATTCTCGTATTCTTGCAAAAATGGGGGTCGTGAGATGCGCTCCGTATATGGTCAGTCATAAGTTGATGTTGGGTCCTTATAATACTAGTAATTACCCCATTACTATTGTAGTTATACCCCTTATTTATATTGTTGTGCCCCTATTACCCCCATATTGTTATTTCTGTGCCCCATAGAATCCCTCTATTGTTATTTTTGTGGCTTTATATTATTATTGTTAGGTCGGCTGGATTATATTGTGACTCCTTAGACTCCTATATATAGAAAGGAGGTTTTGTCATTTGTATCATCCAAGAATTGTTCATTTATGTAATGTAAAGGAGGTTGCCCCCTCGAAGAGGCTGAATTCTAAGGCGTTGATCTCTCTTTTCTATCTTTTCTTGAGCTGGTTTCATAACATTTGGTATCAGAGCTTTGGATTCTAGGGTTTCGCTGCTCCAAACAGGTCATCGTGGCATTTTCGCTATAACATTTTTTTTGTGACGTTTCAGAAGTCGCAAAAAAAACCCATTTGAGAAGAAATCGCGTGGAACCTTGGGTCCGAATTTCAGAGCTTTTAGTGCGATATTTTCGGAGATATGATCTGAGGAAGTTGGTCTTTTTGCAGACTCCTGAATTACATTCAAAACAGGTGACCTGGGGAAAATCATCATAACTTTCTTTCTGAGCATCGGATTGAAATTTCGTAAGAAGGTACAGAAAGAGGACGGACTGTAGCTTTCGTTTATGTATTTTTTAGAGTCAAAGGTTGAAACAGTGACACGTGGAACTTCATACAAGTTCGCTCTACTGAACTAGTCTATAATCAGGTCACTGTGGGAGATTGTGCATAACTCTTTCTTGGAGAATCCAATTTGGATCAGACTAGTGGCATTGGAAAGAGGACATAGAAGGCTACTACAGGTCACAATTTCAGAACTGGATGATTTGAAATTACAGAGATACATCAGATTCAATATCAGGCTTCTACAAAGTAAAAAAAGGTGTGTAGTTTTTTTTAATTTTTGCATAAGCTTGGTTTGAAGGAATTCAAAGGGCATAGTAAAGCATTATTATCGGTAACTGATGCCCCGAGGAAAGAAAATGCAAACACCTAGTAAGGAACCTGAAAGCTCTAGCATGACTCATGAAGAAGAGGAAGAAATGCTACATGATATATCAAAATTACAAGAACAAGTGCAACAAATGTCACGCTCACAAAAGCTAACAGATGCTAAGATAAATGGCGTGGAATCTAAGATAAAGGGCATGGAAGCTAAGGTGAATGGCATGGACGCTAAAATTGATGGCATGGATGATAAGATGGAAGAATTGAAGATAAATATGAATAAGTTGCTACAAGAAATGGTCACTAATGGTGAAAGAGTACTAAAGGAAACTCATGATGAGAACAAAAGAAATGTTAATCATGATTCCATAGACTCTAATGTTGGATCGAAGACTCACCATGTTCCAAAAATCGATATGAGGAAGTTTGATGGCAAGGATCCCGCCACATGGATATTACAGATGGAGCAATTCTTCGATCTCAATAATGTGCAAAACACACAAAAGGTACGTATGGCAACTTTATATTTGGAACCAAATCAGTTTGTATGGTATCAATGGCTTTGTTCTCGTAAACAATTTATCACTTGGGCAATTTTTACGGAAGAATTGATAGCACATTATGAGGATACAAAAAGCAACACTTTTTTTAGCCAATTGATAAGTCTCAAACAAAAGGGTTCAATAATGGAGCACATTGAGGAGTTCCAAAAATTGAACATAAGGGTAAAAGATATTCCAGAGGAGCATAGGATTGATGTGTTCATAGGGTCTTTAAAGGATAATATCCAACATGATGTGCGCCTTTGGGAACCTGATTCATTAGAGAAGGCATTCAGGTTAGCAAGAAAAATGGAAAGCAAAATTATGGCAACTAGGAAGCATACCATTCACAACTATAAAGACGGAAGTGTTGTTGCCCATAGTCTTCCACAACCTACAAGGTTGACACCACAACAATTGGAAGAAAAAAGAGCAAAAGGGCTTTGTTACAATTGTGATAGCAAATACACAAAGGTCATAAGTGTGCTGAGAAGAAATTATTCTACATAGATTGTGAAGAGGAAGAAGAAAAGGAGCAAGAAAGGTCAAAAGAAGAGGATATATTCCAGGAACAAAGCCTAGATGAAGAACAAATAAATCCGACCATATCTTGTAATGCATTGGCGGGAATTACCACTCCTCAAACCATCAAGATAGAAGGACAAATCAAGAAGAAAAAGGTAATAGTGTTGATTGATTCAGGAAGCACCCACAATTTTATTCATTGTAGGGTAGCAAAAGAATTGAATTGCTTCCTATATCCAGCACCAGAGTGTCAAGTGATGATTGCAAATGGAGGAACAATAAATTGTTCTGGAAAGTGCCATAATATCAAGCTATCCATGGGAGAATATGTATTGACTAGCCCAATGCTTTCCATTCCAATGGGAGGTGCTGATGTTGTACTAGGAGTCCAATGGCTACAATCCTTGGGTACAATAGCTTTTAATTTTCAAGAACTTTTCATGAAATTTTCTGTGGAAGGAAAGGAAGTTGAATTAAGGGGTATTGCAGGGAAACCAGGAAAGATAATCAGCTCTAATGGCATGACAAAGCTTCTAAAAAAGGAGCAAAGAGGTGTAATTGCACAATTATGTTCGCTAGATGTTTCCACATTGGAATCATCTATTTCTCCAGATCTCCAAAAAGTCCTGGACAATCATTCCAAGGTATTTGAGACTCCCAAAGGTCTCCCACCTATGCGTGATCATGATCATGCTATTCATCTGATTCCAGGAAGTGTTCCTCCAAACATCAGGCCGTACAGATATCCATATGTCCAAAAAAGTGAAATTGAACGTATGGTTGCAGAAATGCTAGAGGCTGGTATAATTCAACCGAGTCAAAGTTCTTTCTCAGCTCCAGTAGTATTGGTGCACAAGAAGGATGGATCATGGCGCATGTGTCCAGATTATAGGGAGCTCAACAAGCTCACTATTAAAGATAAGTTCCCCATTCCTGTCATTGATGAATTACTGGATGAATTGCATGGATCAATTTACTTCACCAAGTTGGATCTTCGTTCGGGATATCATCAAATCAGAATGAAGATTGAAGACATTCCAAAAACGGCATTTAGAACTCATGAGGGTCATTATGAATTTTTGGTCATGCCTTTTGGCCTTACCAATGCACCTTCAACATTTCAAGGTTTGATGAATTCAATTTTCAAACCATTCCTTAGAAAATTTGTGTTAGTATTTTTTGATGATATACTAATCTACAGCAAGTCTTGGAAGGATCATGTTGAACATGTTGACAAGGTGCTACAACTATTGGAGGAGAAACAATTATATGCAAAAAGATCCAAATGTTTCTTTGGAGTCCAGGAGGTGGAATATTTGGGTCATATTGTATCTCATGAAGGAGTTAAGGTAGACCCTAGCAAAATTAAAGCCATTAAGGAATGGAAAATCCCCACATCCATAAAGCATCTGCGAGGATTTCTTGGGTTGACAGGGTATTATCGCAAGTTTGTTAAGAATTATGGGAGAATAGCAGCACCTCTAACAACATTATTGAAGAAAGATTCATTTTCATGGACTCCGGAAGCAACAAAGGCCTTTGAACATCTTAAAGAGGCAATGTGCCAAGCACCGGTCTTAGCTACACCGGACTTCACAAAAACCTTTATTGTGGAATGTGATGCTTCAGGAAATGGAATTGGTGCTGTTCTAATGCAAGATGAAAGACCCATTGCTTTTGAAAGTCGTCCAATCAAGGGAAAGTTTTTAAGCAAAGCTATTTATGAGAAGGAAATGTTGGCAATACTCCATGCACTTAAGAAATGGCGACCCTACCTAATGGGAAGACACTTCAAGGTAAAAACGGATCATGATAGCCTTAAATACTTTTTAGAACAAAGATTATCCTCTGAAGAGCAACAAAAGTGGGTCACAAAGATGTTGGGTTATGACTTTGAAATCATCTACAAAAAAGGGAAGCAAAATGTGGTGGCAGATGCACTCTCAAGAAAGGATGAGGATGTGGAAGCATTGTTGTGTGCCATTTCTATTATCCAACCAGATTGGATAAACGAAGCAAAGGAGGAATGGAAGAATGACGAAGAAGTGTGGGCACTTATTCGAAAGCTACAACAAGATTCCAGTACTTCTGATACATTTAGCTGGAAAAATGATTCGTTATGGTACAAAGATCGCTTATACCTCTGTAAGAATTCCCAGCTAAAACAAAAGATTCTTATGGAATTGCACACTTCTCCCTTAGGAGGGCACTCAGGATTTTTAAAAACTTACCACAGGGTTAAGAAGGAATTTTTTTGGGATGGCCTTAAATCAGATATTCAAAAGTTTGTGGCGGAATGTTTGGTTTGCCAACAAAATAAAGTTGAAACAATTAAGACACCGGGTCTATTACAACCTTTATCCATTCCAAGCCAACGTTGGGAGGAGGTTTCAATGGATTTTATCACAGGTTTACCCAAGTCTGAGGGAAAGAGTGTCATCATGGTGGTAGTTGACAGACTTACCAAGTATGCACACTTTTGTGCATTATCACATCCATTTAAAGCCAGTACAGTTTCTACTGCATTTATGGAAACAGTTCAAAAGCTACATGGAAACCCAAAGATTATTGTAAGTGACAGAGATCCCATTTTCACTGGAAATTTTTGGACAGAATTATTTTCTTGTCTTGGTACTCAGTTAGCTCATAGCTCATCTTATCATCCTCAATCTGATGGGCAAACTGAGATAGTAAACAAATGTTTGGAAGGATATCTTCGTTGCTTTGTATCTGATAAACAGACACAATGGGTCAAATGGTTGCCTCTGGCTGAATGGTGGTATAACACTTCCTTCCATACAGCAACAAAAATGACCCCATTTATGGCACTTTATGGGTATCAACCACCATCCATCACATCATATTTAAGAGAAAATTCTAAGGTTCAGGCAGTGGAACATCACATCGAACATCAACAACAAGTCCTCCAACTCTTAAAGGATAACCTCGTGTTGGCACAAAATAGAATGAAACAACAGGCAGATCAACATCGCAGTGAAAGAAGTTTTGATGTAGGTGATTGGGTATTCCTACGGCTACAACCATATAAGCAAATGTCCCTAAAGCAAGCTAAGAAGGATAATAAATTATCACCAAAGTATTATGGTCCGTACAAGGTGTTGGAAAAGATTGGTACTATGGCATACAAATTGGAGCTTCCTGCAGCTTCTCGATTGCACCCAGTTTTCCATGTTTCATGTTTAAAGAAGGTTATAGGTGACAAGCTCCCAGTTCAAACAATATTGCCAGAACTTGACGAGGAAGGAAAAATTATATTGGAACCGGAAGCAGTCACAAAAACAAGAACTCGACAGCTACGAAATCGATCAATTTCAGAGTATCTTATCAAGTGGAAGAACTTATCCGCTGAAGATTCCACATGGGAGGATGAGAATTTTATGCAGAAGTATCCAGAACTGCTCAAGCGTTGAGGACAACACTTTTTTGAAGGAGAGGGGCATGTTGGGTCCCTATAATACTAGTGATTACCCCATTACTATTGTAGTTATACCCCTTATTTATATTGTTGTGCCCCTATTACCCCCATATTGTTATTTATGTGCCCCATAGAATCCCTCTATTGTTATTTTTGTGGCTTTATATTATTATTGTTAGGTCGGCTGTATTATATTGTGACTCCTTAGACTCCTATATATAGAAAGGAGGTTTTGTCATTTGTATCATCCAAGAATTGTTCATTTATGTAATGTAAAAGAGGTTGCCCCCTCGAAGAGGCTGAATTCTAAGGCGTTGATCTCTCTTTTCTATCTTTTCTTGAGCTGGTTTCATAACAGTTGATGCAGGGAGGAAAAAATATTGTTGTTTATATTTATCTGTATTAAAGGGATGGGAAAGTTGCAGAGCGTGACTTGGACAATTGTGTTTCTTACTTTCTCTTTCATTTATGTAAATGATTTACCAGATTCTTACTTCTTCTTGGTATAAGTATTTGCTGATATTTTGTTTCTGACATATAGGTTCCTTTTTTACATTTCATCATCACATGTTCCTCTGTCTATGCTTGTCTTCTAACATCTTAAGAAAATTCCTTCATTCATGCTCTTTCTTCCATTTCCTGTTTCACTTTTAAGTTGATTTAAATTGATTTGAGCCAGGGCTTCTCTTCTGATACAGATTAGATTGCTTTGTGATCAGTCTGTGATTTATGATAGTTTCTGAGCAACTCTGAATCCACCACTCTAAAACAAACTAACAATGGCATGGGAAGATGCACCTAACAATAGCAACAAACTAACTCTGCCCCTTTCTCTACAATACTAATCACTTCAGCAGTGCCTCCAATATCAAAATAAGTTCAATATTGTTAAAATTGTAACGCAGATTCAACAACTTATATGCTGAGTATTATTCTATGAATGTAGTTTATTTATAATCCATCGACCAATGACATTTTTCTGAGTATGAGATCCATTTTGTGGTACATACTTTGTTTGTATTCTTTTGGGGTCTTAAAACAACGTTCACTGGAAAATGTCTTGTTTACATCATTTGTTGTCTATACCCCCACTTGTATACTTTTGATTATCCTAAACCAGAAGCTTCAGCTATCGAGGCTTCTAAATATCCAACTTTTATAGGTGCCATGTTGCAGGTTATAGTTACAATCGTTTCTTTTTTTATCTTAGACACATAAAATTGTCAAATAATAGACAGGAAAAATATTGCATGTTATGAGTGTGTCTTCAACTCTTTGAGGCATGGGACTGATTATGAAGTCAAATGCTCTTGCTCACTGTGTTGCAAAACAGGTTTGCAAATCCAATTCATTTTAATTAGTTCTTCACTTATTGGCATCTTATTGGCCTATTTGGCATTTTTCAGGAAGCAAGGCTAAAATCATTGGTAAAACCACGCTTCAGAAAGTGGCAATATGGATGGAAGGCTTGATCAGAGTGTTGATCCAAGCATGCAAACTTCCACTAAGAAGTGCCACTGCCGACATAATCCAAACACAACTATGGATGGGAACCTTGATAAAAGCATCGACCTAAGCATGCCAACTTCTAAAAAGAAGCGTCGATTCTCTTCAAGGATTTTTGTCATGTATTTTGCATTCACTCTGCAATTATCCATAATCAATTTGTATCCCTGTAGTATCCATAACAATTTTACATTAATTACAAGTGTTATATTTCATTTAACTTGAATTACATACATATACATAATCAATTTGTATCCCTGTAGCATCCGCAACAATTTTACGTTAATTACAAGTGCTATATTTCATTTAACTTGAATTACATACATATACATTGTCAGCATTCAGACTTCAAAGTTGGTTTCCGACTGAATTAGTATGAAAATGAATTTTAACAGCGATAGCAAAAAGTTTTTCTATAGAATGAAACAACAGAAAAACTTTAAACTAGGGCCAGGTTTCTTCTCTATTTCATTGATACTACTTACGATTTCTGTAGAGGATGCAGGGCCAAACTTTTAGATGATCCAAAAGTAAAATATTGTCATAGGTTATAAAGTTAGAATAAAATATTATTAATTTAATATTTTAAATTAATAATTATTAATCTAGAATATTTAATTATTAAATGTAGACATTTAGAATTAGAATATTGTTGTAAAAATATATGACTCTACAAATGTGTCGTATCTTAGGCTCTAATTTAGGAGAATTGTTAGTAAGTTGTTTAAATAGCTTTTATTGTAAATGGACACTTGTTATTTTATAAGTGATCCATAATTAGAGGTAGTTAAGACATTGAACTTATAAATAGCTCATTGCAAGAGTGTTTTGTTGTTCGGGTGTAAACTCTTGCAAAATTCCAGATGTAATTTATTTTCTTATTAATAAAATTACGCGTCTAAGGACACTTCTTCCATTATTGTGGTATCAGAGCTCCAGTAATGGTGCAGCTAATGTGAGGAGGAGATTCCAGCTTTACAGGCACATGGAAAACTCCATTAATTTGTTCAGTTAATATTTGGTATGAAATCTATTGATTTTGTTGAGATTTTCTGTTTCATAAATTAGGAAAAAATCTCTAATGTGTGACAACAATAGGAATTGGTTGCTATATTAGCTCCAGGTTGTTGGGAGGGAGTTAATGCATCCTAAATTTGATGTGAGAGGATTTATGAGGTAGTTAGATTCTCCTTTCTATAAAACAGGTATCTATACAGATTGTTTTAGTAGTGTGAGAGTTTGTGAGGAATTGATTAATACTTTGTAATCTCCTGTTTGATTAATAAGATTGCCGATGCCTATGTTTGGTGGACGTAGCCCAGATTGGTTGGGTGAACCAAGTTAAACCTCTGTGTCTTATGTGCTTGATTTATTTGTTGAGTATTTGTTTAAATTTGTTGTGCATCTGATCTCCAACAATTGGTATCAGAGCGATGTTGGAGCGTTGGTGCCTGGTGCGTATGTCGTTGAATCGCTGCGTATGAATGATTGTGTGCTGGTGTTGGAGACCTGGTGGTGGAAACCTGTGTAGAGATTGAGGTACGTGTTGGAGAGTGTGTGTCAGTGATCGTTGCCTGATGCGTGGACCAGCATTTGAGTGCTGCGTTGAATGGCGTAGCAACGTCCTGGAGTCCTGCGTGTGGAAGATTGCTGTTGAAAACCTGCGTGGAGGTATTACATTTGAGTGGTGTGAGTAAAGCCTGCGTGTGGAAGATTGAAGGGAAGTCGCTGTTGGGTTATGTGGCACGACTTGTCACCAAAACAAAACAAAAACGACTGCTGTGCGTGGAGAGAAAATATATATACACTGCGTGTTACTGACTGCTAGAGCTGCTGGACAAGTTAATCATTGCTCCAACACCAAACAGCTGCTACTTGTTGGATGTTGGTCGTTGATGCTCAGAAGAAATATCAATCAATTGCTGTTGGAGCGGTGAAAGGCAGCGGCGTGGCTGTGGAACTGCTTGGTTGGACAAAGCACTGTTGGAGCGGTGAAAGCCAAAGAATAACCTAGGAGCGCAGTTTTTTTTTTGGAATTGTATTTGTTTGAAAATTGGTCTTTTTAAAAAGGAGCAAAATCATTTACACATGGGTCACCGTGGAGCAGTCGATTTGAAAGTTTTTTGATACAGCTATCATGAAATGTTGTTGTTTTGCATATTTGAAAAAAAACAAAACAGAGGGGGATTTGTTTTATGGTAATGTGCCATGATATTTAAAAACAAAGGCTACAAGGCATAGGCAGTTTTTTTTTTTTGTTAATTGCTGGTATTTAAACGTTGGTTTTGGAGATTATTGTGTTTTTTGCTGACACAAGATGGCGAAAACTCAAAGTTCCCGGTTTGAAATTGAGAAGTTTAATGGCAAGAATAATTTCGAGATCTGGAAGGTGAAAATGTACGATTTGCTTGTCCAACATGGTGTGGCAAAAGCGTTGTTGGGCAAATCCAAACAGCCTTACAACATCACAGATAATGAGTGGGTCGAGATGGATGAAAGAGCGATAAGTGCTATTCGACTGTGTCTAGCTGATGATGTCCTGTTTAATATCGTGTCGGAGACAACAGCTACTGGTTTGTGGACGAAACTGGAGAAACTGTACATGACCAAATCCTTAACCAATAGGATTCTCCTGAAGGGAAAGTTGTATAGTTTGCGAATGAAGGAAGGTACATCGATTGCTGATCATTTAAATGCTTTTAATACTCTTCTTGTGCAATTACAAAGTATAGAAGTAAATATTCAATCCGAGGATAAAGCTATTACTTTATTGTGCTCGTTGCCCGAATCATGGGATCATTTTGTTACTTCTATAAGTCTTAGTTCATCAGAAACTATTGAGTTTGATGATGTAGTTGCATCCTTATTATCGGAAGAAACAAGGAGAAGGTCGCATTCTGAAACCTCTACATCAGAAGCTATGATGGTTAGAGGTCGTTCGAAAGAAAGACACTCCAGGAGGCCGAGTGACTCATGTTCAAAGTCAAAAGGGAAGAAGAGTAAGCTAAAGTGTTGGTTTTGTGGCAAATCAGGGCATTTAAAGAAGGACTGCTGGAAGCGACAGCAACAAACTTCAAAAGCAGATTCTTTGATAGAGAAGAAGGAGGAAAATACGACAGATACGGGTTCGGCATCTGGTTCAGGTATGAGTGATGAAGTATTATCAGTTAATGTGTCAAATCATGGTAAACATTGGTTGTTAGATTCCGGTGCATCAAAGCACATGTGTATTCATAAAGAATGGCTTAAGACATATAAATCAATTGATGATGGTGTTGTGTACATGGGTAATGATGTAACATGTAATATTGTGGGAATTGGGAGTATACAACTGCAAATGTTTGATGGGACAACAAAAATATTAACTGATGTGAGGCATGTACCAGATTTAAGAAAAAATTTGATTTCATTAGGAGCACTTTATTCAAATGGATATAAAACTGTAATTCAAGGTGGAGTAATGAAAATTTACAAAGGTATTTTACTAGTTATGAAAGCTAAGAAGGTAGGAAATCTATTTCAGTTAGAAGGAAGTACAGGGTCAAATTATGTGTCTACGGTGTCTGAACATGACAGTAGTTCCATTCACTTATGGCATCAAAGATTGGGGCATATGAGTGAAAGAGGGTTAAATATTTTGGCTGATCGCAAGTTACTTCCAAATCTAAAATATGGAAAGTTAGATTTCTGTAAGCATTGTCTATTTGGAAAACAAAGTAAACAAAATTTTAAAATAGGCAAACATACTAGTAAAGGCATACTTGATTATATCCATTCCGATGTTTGGGGACCAGCCCCTACAACTTCATATGGTGGTTCGTCTTATTTTGTATCATTCATTGATGACTTTTCTAGGAAAGTGTGGGTCTACATGTTGAAAAGGAAGTCTGATGTTTTTTCAGTTTTCAAGCAGTTTAGAGCATTGGTAGAAAGCAGCACTGGTAGAACAATAAAATGTTGAAGAACTAACAATGGTGGTGAGTTTACTTCCAAGGAGTTTGACAGCTATTGCAAGGATGCAGGGATCTAGAGACATAAGACCACGGTTTATACTCCTCAGCAGAATGGAGTTGTTGAACTCATGAACAGGACTCTTCTAGAGAGAGCAAGGAGTATGCTGAGTAACGCCGGGTTGCAAAAGGAGTTGTGGACGGAAGCAGTGGCAACAGCTTGTTATGTGATAAACCGATCTCCATCAACAGCGATAGGCTACAAGATTCCGCAAGAGGTATGGAAAGGACACCCTTGTGACCATTCTAAACTCAGAGTGTTTGGTTGTGATGCATATGCTCTAGTGCCTAAACATCAGCGAACTAAATTAGATCCAAAGTCTAAAAGGCATATTTTTGTTGGGTATGGTGTTGGAACAAAGGGATAAAGATTTTGGGATCCTACTACCCGCAAAATCATCATCAACAGAGATGTAAAGTTTAATGAATCCTCTCGTGTACAGTTAGATGTAGATAGTAGATTGAAACAGGATGATGTATCTAACTTTCAACACATTCAGTTTGATAACATTTCTAATGATAGTCATGATGACCGTAGATCAGATACTAGCCATGAACAGGTTTCAGAATCAGAACATGAACAGGGTTCAGGTATAGATCATGAACAGGTTTCAGATACTGGTCATCAAGAAGTTCCTACAGATGGTAGTCAGCCAATCGAGGAAGCGCCAGAAACATCATTAAGGAGGTCGACAAGAATCAAACGGCCACTGAGAAGGTATGATGATTATGTTACTTCAGTTGCATTTACTGCTAATGACGATGAACCTCTGTGCTATCAGGAAGCAATAGAAGGTTCGAAAGTGATAAGTGGAAAGCAGCCATGAAGGACGAAATGATGGCCTTAGGTAAGAACGCATATGGGATCTGGTTGAGCTTCCAAAAGACAGGAAAACTATGGGGTGTAAATGGGTTTTCAAGCTGAAACGAGGTGTGAATGATATGGAAGACAGGTACAAAGCGCGGCTAGTTGCAAAAGGGTTTTCTCAGAAAGCCGGTATTGACTTTCATGATATTTTTTCACCAGTGGTTAAAATTGTTTCAATTAGAATTGTGTTAGCATTAGTGGCTCTGCTTGATTTAGAGTTGCAGCAATTAGATGTTAAGACTGCATTTCTACATGGAGACTTAGATGAGGAAATTTATATGGAACAACCGGAAGGGTTTGTTCAGCATCGCAATGAGAAATTTGTCTGCAGGCTCAAGAAGTCATTATATGGCCTGAAGCAGTCGCCTCGGCAGTGGTATAAGAAGTTTGATTCTTTCATGTTGAGTCAGAAATATGTTAGAAGTGAATATGATCATTATGTGTATTTTAAGCAATTTAAAAATGGCATATTCATTATCTTAGTATTGTATGTTGACGATATGCTTTTAGCAAGCAAAAGCATAGAAGAAATCAACAGGTTGAAGGCTCAGATGGCAAGGACGTTTGATATGAAAGATCTAGGAGCAGCAAGACAGATTTTGGGCATGAAGATTTTCAGAGATAGGAGCAATGGTAAGCTATGGCTATCACAACAAAAGTATATTGAGAAAATAATTTTGAGGTTTGGTATGAATAACGTGAAGCCTGTGTCAATCCCTCTCGCTTCCCATTTCAAGCTTTCTTCGAGTTTATGTCCTAATTCAGATGAAGAAAAGGAATTTATGTCTCGAATTCCATATGCTAATGTAGTAGGGTGTTTAATGTATGCGATGGTGTGTACGCGACCAGATATTTCACATGCAGTTGGGGTTGTCAATAGGTACAAGGCAAATCTGGGTAAAGAACAATGGTCAGCAGTGAAATGGGTGCTTTGGTATCTAAGAGGCACAAGTAGTTATTGTATCACTTACAATAAGAGTAGTGAATTTGTTCGCGGATATGTTGATTCTGATTTTGCAAGTGATTTGGATAAGAGAAGGTCAACTTCAGGGTATGTCTTTACTCTTGCAGGTGGAGCTATAAGCTGGATGTCAAAGCTACAGAACATTGTCGCTTTATCCACTACTGAAGCAGAATACATTGCTGCTTCGCATGCTTGCAAAGAGGTGGTTTGGTTGAAAGGTTTGCTTGGTGAGTTTGGTAGGTTACAGGACAACATCAGGTTACTTTGTGATAGTCAAAGTGCAATACATTTGGCTAAGAATCCGGCCTATCATAGTAAATCAAAGCATATTCCAATTAAGTACCATTTTGTAAGACAGGTTATCACTGAAAGGGGAGTCTCTCTTGAAAAGGTGCATACAAAGGAAAACTGTGCAGACATGTTCACGAAACCAGTTTTGTTGGAGAAGCTACGCTGGTGTTTGTCTTCTCTTGGCTTGCAGAAAAGATAAAATAATAAACAAAGAGGGCATCCGGCTAATTGTTGTCAAGGTGGAGATTGTTGAGATTTTCTATTTCATAAATTAGGCAAAAATCTCTAATGTGTGACAACAATAGGAATTGGTTGCTAGATTAGCTCCAAGTTGTTGGGAGGGAGTTAATGCATCCTAAATTTGATGTGAGAGGATTTATGAGGCAGTTAGATTCTCCTTGCTATAAAACATATATCCATATGGATTGTTTTAGTAGTGTGAGAGTTTGTGAGGAATTGATTAATACTTTGTAATCTCCTGTTTGATTAATAAGATTGTCGATGCCTATGTTTGATGGACATAGCCCAGATTGGTTGGGTGAACCACGTTAAACCTCTGTGTCTTATGTGCTTGATTTATTTGCTGAGTATTTGTTTAAATTTGTTGTGCATCTGATCTCCAACAGATTTGGTATCTAATTTTTTTGAGGAAAAGAAATTTGATTATTGATTTTAGAATGTCTAAGGCTTGATGAAATAGTTTTTTTTTTTTTTTTTAAATCTGAAAATCAAGATATTACAGTATCTGGATCAAGATATTTCTGACCTTCCAGGGAATTTTTTGATTCCTTTTCCTCCCTCCTGCTCTCTTTTCTCTTACATTTTTTGTGATGTACAACAACACTCACTATCAATATGAAAGCGACCACTGCAAGACTTTCAGCTAATGTCTTTGCGAGGAAAAACCTCAGTTTATCCTTTTCGAATTTGACGGGAGATATAGGTAGCGGTTCCCAGTGTATCTGCCACAGATCAAACGAATTTGTAATATCTCTCATACTGGCCTAAAACTCTCAGAACCTACGTCTGAAGATAATTATGCATCTGAAGAACCGTTGTATGCATTTTCGATGTGCCAACTTTAAACTGCCGCTGCAGGCACATGGGCTCTCCATGTTCTTCTCCTCGTCTTCCTCTTGGTAGATGTTGCATTCACCCAATTCAAATGCGTCAACAACATCTGCTCTGAAAGTCGAAGAGAAACAGGTGAAGACCTTCTTTGATCCAAAGCTTGAAAGCTATGATGCAGCTTCCAAGATTAAGATTATCAAGGAAGAAGGTCGGCGCACACTGACATCGAAGGTTCTAGAGACCTGTTTTGTAGATGTCACTAAAAGATTACATACAGGCTTCTGGAGACGTGAGGGATGGTTCCACATAATTCACTAAAACATCTTACCCCTGGTTCGAAGGCACCGCCTTATTTAAATACTATTGCTCCCTCTTCATGTGATACATCAGAGCTACAAATATTTGGAATTTAAAGCAATTTGATTTATTGAACGTTTTTTACTCCAAAAGAAGGAAAGATTTTGTGATACCAGAGATTCTTGCAAGGAAGGCATTTAGGACATTTACTGGTTTGTCATGGAGTAGAATTTTTCCGTGTAGTTTGCGCAGGCTGACAGGAATAAGTCCCTTCAATTCTCTTTCAAAAGACCTCTTCACTCAGAATCAAAATAAAAATCAAAACAGAAAGTTATTTGCAACTTCTTTGATGACAAGAATCTTAATCCTCTTTGTCTTCGGTTACTTCTACATTTTGGATTGGTGTCATTTGTGATCAAAGTTGAGAAAGTAAAGTTTTTTAAATCACTCTTATAAAGTGATTTTAATTTTGTAATTAAATGGAGAGATAAGGTATATATTTTTATGTAATGTTTTATTATTATTGGAGTAATAAGGATTTTGTAATATTTGTGGAGTAATAAGGTCATTTGTAATTTTTGGAGTAATAAGGAGATTCTATTTGTAATTTTATTTTTATTTTTGGAGAGATAAGAGTGACATTGTAACTCAAAGTAATTTTTTACTTTGAGGGGGGTTAGAGTACATTTTGCATAAAACATTGCAAGGATTGTAAATCAGTCAAATTTTGAAAGATTTCATTGTAAATTTTTAAGAGAAATTGACTAGAGCCAAGTGCAAAGCTCAGTCAATTTTCTCCTCCAACGACTATACGAGGGTCAAGGCCAAGCCCTGATAGATTGGTTTTTTTGCGTAGTGTGTTGTATGTTGTGTTGTCCATCTCGATATTTTTTTGAGCCTGATTATTGGTGTGAAGCTTCAACACTACAATGTCAAAGTTGATTAATTTTTTTTATGATTCTGACAACCTTGAAGGCACAAAATTTTACAAAACATGGAAACGCCTCATCGAAAGAACTTTCATTTATAATGAACTTTGGCATGATATATGTGAAGGTGATATTAAGCCAAATAAACCCACAGATGCAACTGCACTAGCAAAATGGGAAGTTAAGAATGCTAAAGCATTAGCTCTCATTAAATCTTTTGTTAATGATGAAATGTATGTCCATATGGAAAACGCTACAGATGCATGGTCTGCTTTGCAAATTTTTAAAGACTTCTTTGATACTCAGCCTGAATCAAAGAAAGTTGATCTACAAGTAAAATTGTTGCAACAAAAATTGACTGAAGAAGGTGATGTCCTTGAATACATCTCCAAACTTAAGAATATTAAGAAGGAAATCATTAATGTTGGTTTTCAAGCAGTAGATAATAGTTTCATGACCAAAATTTTAGTTGCTAGACTTCCTTCTTCCTTCTCACATTTTTTGGAGAGTCTACAATTAACTGGAAAATTGGAGAATCTAAAGTTTGATGAGCTCTGCGAAATGTTGACCTAACATGATAAAACCTTTGGGAAGAAAAAGAAAGTTGGTGAAGATGTCTTTTTCACAGAGGAAAACACTATTAAAACATCAAATGACAGTTCTAGAAGCAGAGGAAGAGGGAATTTCAATTAGAATCAAGCAGCACATAATGTACAAAGTCGTGGTCAAAGTAGAGGAAACAGCTTTAATAGTGGCAACGGTTTAGGCAAGAGTAATTTTGAAGGTAGAGGAAACAGTCAAGGAAGAGGCTATTTTCAAGGAAGAGGTTATTTTCAAGGAAGAGGAAATAATCAAGGTAGAGGACAACCTCAAAACAGAAGTCAAAGCAGAGGCAGAGGACAGTCTCCAAGAAGAGGAAGAGACTTAAGTCAAATTGTGTGTCGAATATGTAACAAAGTTGGACATTATGCTAAAGATTGTCGAACTTCTATTGATAAAATACCCAAGTTTCATCAGCACTCAGCACAATTTTCAAATGATCAAGATGATGATGGTTCAGAATATGTCTTTACTTCTTCGTCGACATTACAACTTTCCTCCTATCTTAAAAGTGATTATGAATATGCTTGGATCTTGGATTTAGGAGAAACTCAGCACATGACTTGTCGACAAGACTTCTTTTGGAATTTTCAAGATTGCCAACTTAATTCCATCTTTCTTGCAGATGATACAAAACATACTCCTTATGGAAAAGGTGTTGTTAAATTTTATCTTCATGACATTGGAGAAAGATTGATTTCAAATGTATGGTATGTACCCACCTTTAAAAATAATTTGTCGTATTTAGTCTCGATCCGAAAAGCTAGACATCAGGTGGTTTTGGAGGATGGCCTAGTTAAAATTAATTCAGTCAAACAGAACATGAAAATAGTGATGACAGGATATGAAGATGGAAAATTGTTTAGGATAAAAGGAACAGATATTCCAAGAAATTATGACTTTGGAGGGGCAGCAAGCACAAACATTTCACCTATCAGATTATGGCATGTGAGATATGGTCATCTAAACTTTGATAGTCTCTCTCAACTACAAAAATAAGGAATGGTTAAGGTACTTCCTACCTTCAAGAAAGGAAATTCAAGATGTGAAGCTTGCATTTATGAAAAACAAAGTCGAGAACCTTTCCCAGCAAGCTCATGGCGAGCAAACAGAAGTTTGCAATTAGTACACAGTGACATTTGTGGACCCTTGCAAGCTTCTCTAGGTGGTTGCAAATATTTCTTTCTCTTTATTGATGATTTCAGCAAAATGACATGGGTTTACTTCTTGAAGCACAAGTGAGAGGCATTTGAAAAGTTTAAAAATTTTCGTCAACTTGTTGAAAATGAAGTTAAGGAAAAGATTGGCACTCTTAGAACTGACAATGGAGGAGAATTCACTTCAAATGAATTCAAAACTTATTACAGTGATAATGGCATAAGAAGACATCTTACAAATGTTTACACTCCAAAGAAAAATGGAGTAGTCGAAAGAATGAATCGCACCTTGTTAGGAATGGCGAGATCTATGTTAACTTTCAAAAAGTTAAGTCCAACATATTGGGCAGAAGCAATCCATACAGCTGTCTACTTAAGAAATAGATCTCCAACTACTTCTTTAGACAGAATCACAACTTATGAAGCTCGGTTTGGTTTCAAACCTTGAGTTAAACATCTTAGAGTTTTTGGATCAATATGTTATGCCTTAGTTCCAAAAGAAAAAAGAACTAAGCTTGACTCAAGAAGTTTGAAATGCACAATGATTGGATATTCTAATGAGAAGAAAGGGTACCGTCTTTTGACGAATGGAAAATTTATTGTGAGCAGGGATGTAATTTTTTATGAAATAGAGAGTAAGAGTGTTGAAGAAATAGAAATTCTTCTTCAAAAGTTCGAAACTAAAGGCAGTCAAAGAAAAGGAAATATGCAAAGTCAACCAAATTCACCATATTGGTATGAACTTGATTTTCCTTCATCTAAAGATGATTCATCCAGTCCATCTACTTCAACAACACGATCTGATCTTCTAGCAGTTCGTCAGCATCTCCAAGAAGCAACAGTTCTTCTGACAGTGATTCTCCACCTCCATAATCTTCAACTGATCGACGAACATCAGTTTACATTAATCCTCTTTACAATGATGGTGACTTTTCAGAATCTCAAACAAGTGAGCATCAATTACCGAAATGGGCGGTTCAACTTTTGAAAGATGTAAGGCCTGATGAGCAGAATAAATCAGGAACAAGTCACACAGAAGTGAAGAAAATTTTGCCTTGATAGCAAATTATTTTACTGAACCTTCCACATACAATGAAGCCGTAAAACATAAAGAATGGCAACAGGCTATGATTAAAGAATATCGAGCAATAATTGATAACAACACATGGAAACTTGTTGATTTTCCTAAAAATTTTAAACCCATAGGATGTAAATGGGTTTACAGAGTTAAGTACAATCAAAATGGAGAACTGGAAAAGTATAAAGCAAGACTTGTGGCTAAAGGTTCTGCGCAGCAGGAAGGCATTGATTATGAGGAAAAAATTTCTCCTACAGCTAAATGGAGCACCATCTGATTAACACTTGCATTGGCCGCTCAGAAAGGATGGAAAGTTCATCAAATGGATGTAAAATGTGCTTTTCCCAATGGGGATTTATAGGAAGAAGTATATATGACACAACCACCAGGTTTTGAAATTGAAGGGCATGAGCATAAAGTCTACAAATTGATCAAGGCTTTATATGGGTTGAAACAAGCTCCTCGAGCTTGGTATGCCAAAATGGATGAATACCTTAGGAAAGTTGGTTTTCAACGAAGTGAATTTGATGATACTTTGTATGTGCGACAACAGGGTAAATATCTGGTGATTCTTGTCATGTATGTAGATGATTTAATCATTACTGGAAACAATGATGATCATATTTCACAGGTGAAAATGGAGTTACATGCAGGTTTTAAGATGATAGATTTGGGATTACTTCACTATTATCTTGGATTTGAATTCTTCTAACGTCCACATCATATTTTCATTTCTTAGAGTAAGTATGCAGTAGAGGTTCTTCGGTGATTTGGAATGCAGGATTGCAAGCCCATTCTTACTGCCATGGAGCAAGACTTGAAACTTTCAAAATTTGAAGGGGAGGAATGGTGGACAACACTACTTATAGACATTTAATTGGTAGCTTGATTTATTTGACAAACACTCACCTTGATCTATATTATGCAATTAGTATTCATTCACGTTTTATTCAGGAACCAAGAGATAGCCACTCGAATGCAGCCAAAAGAGTTCTTTGATATATCCAAGGAAAAAAATATTTTGGTCTTCTTTACACAAAGACTAAAAACTTTGTGCTTGGTGGATTTTCATATGCCGACTTTGCTGGAAGTATTGATGATCGAGCATCAACATCAGGTTATTTAATGAGCATGGGGTTAGCAACGGTGTCTTTGAGTTGTAAGAAACAAGCTACAGTGGCCACTTCTTTAGCATAAGTAGAGTACATTTCAACATGGGAAGCAGCATGTGAAATTGTTTGGTTGCGCAGAAGTATCTTTTGGAGTAAAAATTGCTTGTCAAAGTCGCCTACCAGAACCGAGCAGCTTCTTCCATCTCTAGACGATGCAAGGCCGAACTGGATGCCTATCAAAGTCGCCTGTGGGAACCGAGCAGCTTCTTCCATCGTGGCAAGAAACAAAGTAAACTGCCTCACTCTTCGCTCTTCTTAATCTGTAGGTAACAAGCAACCAACCAATGAAGCCAGCGAAACAACAACATTTACCAGGTGACCAGGAAGGTGAAGCAAAGGGAGGCCAGGTTTAAAACAAGGAATACCACAGCCAGATCAGGTTCTCAAGCGAACAACAATTGTCAAGCCTACCAGATTGGGTTCCCATGCAAATCGCAATTTTGACATGGAAGCTGCAATTTTGACACAGCAGACATTCTAGAGACATTCTAGAGATACATGTTACTTGTTTCTGATACATGATACATGTTACTATAGACATTTAATGTCTATAAATTAATGCTAACATTAAACCAACATTCATTTATATGAACATTTATATGATGTTTTCACTTATTACTCTAAGTTTTAAAACGAAGAATGTCTCCATTTGAGGCCAAATAAAACTATGATTTATTTGATTGGTTAAAAATAAAGACTTGATTTCACTGATTAGCTAGAAGAAGAAAAAATATTCATTAATATAAACAAACTTTGGTTAAAAAGGAAAAAAAAACATCGATTTCAGTGTCGCACTAATACATATTCGGAAAACCGATTACTATAGTCCATTCCAGCCTTTTTGGTAGGGACTAATAAGAAAATATAATTATGTAATAATTGCTTTATATAAATATAAAATGAATAGCCAAAATTATTTAACGAGAACCACAAAAATAGAACAGAGATTAATTTCTAATGAATTATTTTTTACGAAGCATGTTCAGGCTTACGACCTTGAAAATAATATACCCATAGTCATGTTGACTCACTACATGAATATTGGAAAAATATATCACTAGCAAGATTGTCCCAGACACTTGTGTGTACATACTTGAAATAGACAAAAGAAATCTCACTCTCTTATTTTACACTTTATTTTTAATATATATTTTAATACCATTTCATTATATTATAAAGGGTTTTGAGGTTTATCATATAAGGTTTCGAAATTCATAATATGAATATAAAGGCCCTTTAATTTTCGTGCTTTTTAAAATATATTATTTAATATGATTTGAGTATATTAAGAAGGGTTTTGAAATTGATTTTATATATATATATATATATATATAAAACGATTTTATAGAATTATTTTAATTTAATTTAATTTAAAAAATTATGAATTAAATTATTTTCCATTTTCAATTTTTTATATCTAAAAAAGAAATGTTAGTTCACTATCTTTTCAAACTTGTATATCAAGTTAGTATATAATTTATATAATTTATGAAATATTATGAAGTAAATTGAATTTATTTTATAATAAAAAGGATTTTATTTTGTTTTGAAGCATTCATCTATACGCCACACCAAAATCTCCTCTTCCCAATTTTTTAGTAAAGTTGTTTGTTTCTTCCTTTAGTGTTTTTTGAGCATACATGTCCACTAACAATTACTACTTCTCTTTTTTCATGACCAACATATATGGATACAAACTACCTAAAATTGCCGATAAACATAATTTCTAAGCCAAAATTCTAGACAGAACCAAATACTAGAATGACATGTTGAAAAAACCATTTGCATTTTTCTTGTAGATTAACTGAAGTTTCTTGTTAAATGTGAATTTCAAAATACTTTTGCATAATTATCTATGATGTATGGATTTTTATTATAATGAAAAGTAAATATAGGGATGTTATTTATAATAAACTCATTTTCTTGTTTCTAAATGAAATATGATGCAATGAACCCCATTTTTTAATGCTTGAGGTTTCTTGCTAAATGTTAATTTCAAAATGCTATTGCATAATTATCTATGATATGTGGATTTTTATTATAATGAAAAGTAAATATAGGGATGTTATTTATAATGAACTCATTTTCTTGTTTCTAAATGAAATATGATGCAATGAATCTCATTTTTTAATGCTCAATATATGTTTTTAATAGGTAGTTATCCTTATATTTGCAATGTGTGATATGCCCCAAGATGATACACTATAATCCCCAAATTCAAAATGCAAAAACATATGGCATCCATGTCTACAAATGCATTCCTCTTACAACTTTTCAAATTTAACAAACTTATTGTTGTCTCTTTGCACATTTTGGGGCAATTGCTAGTGTTAAACAAATTGAAAAAACTACATGAAGAGCTTGCCATATGGTCATTATATCAAAAGTGACTTAGGTTTTTCCAGATAGTCATTCATGATTAGATGGACAAGGGTGAAGGATTGTTTCGGGAGTTGGTAAATATTATGAATTCTAAATTATATTGGGCAAAATAAAGTTTCTAAAATTCCACACCCAAAAAAAAAGTATGCACAGAGAGTCATTTGATCCCTTTCAACTCATAAGAAATCCATAGTTAAATGAATATAAACTCCTTAATACAAAGGCAGAAAACTACTCCGTATACATCGAATATTTTTATCTGTGTTACGGAGTTTATGCATATTTTGTGTTAAACTAAAGTTGCTGAACATTTTAGAGGGTTATAATTTATGGTCAATTGTGAGTGGGGATGAGCCCAAACCCACTGTTGCAACTTATATTTCAGATTGGTAGAAACGGGAGACAAAAGCAAAGGTGTTGTTGTGCATGTTCGTAAAGGACAACATTGTTCCTCACGTCAGAGATTGCAAGACATCCAAGGAAATGTGGGATGTGCTTAAGGGTTTGTATGAAACAACAAATACAAACCCGATCTTGTTTTTGAATACTAAGCTTTTATCTCTAAAAATGGAAGCAAATGAAATATAAGCAATTTCATATCTTGTGTCAAATATTTAAGTGATAAGTTAGGAGATATTAGTGAAAAGGTGTCTAGTACTTACTTGGTCACCTTCACATTAAATGGCTTAGTGCAAGATTGTCAAAATTTTGTTTCAATTCTCTCTGCTAGAGAGAAGCCCCCTACATTTGATGAATTAACATGAATTCTTCTACAAGAGGAAAGGGTGAAGAGATTTAATTTTGGCTTCAGTAGTTCAAATTTGGCATTGGTAGCCAAGGGTAAAAAACCATACAGAGGTAGGCCATGGGACAAGAACAAAGGAAGCAAGTTTCAAGCAAAACATAAAGGTATGACACAATCTAAATTTACAACTCATGATAAGAGAAATGATGATTGTTATTATTGTGGAAAACCTGGTCATCACTCTAAAGATTTCTATAAAAGAAAATATAATGAGTTTAGACAAAGAAACAGAAGGCATACTGGAAATTTTGTGGGCAAAGACACCTCAATTTGCTATGGATTTTAAAATCTTAAATTATTTGTTTCTGATGTTGCATTGTCTGTGGAAACTGATGATGTGAATGCTTGGTTCATTGATTTTGGTGCATCACTCCATATGGCTTGTAATAAGGATTGGTTTGATGAATATTATGAGAACATTGATGGAACATATGTTTATCTAGGAGATAACATATCACTTAAAGTTCAAGGTTATGGAGTAATATGAGTGAATTTTCCTAATGGATAAGAGTGGCAGATCCATAATGTGATGCATGTTCCTGGTATCAAAAAGATTTTTTTTTATGTTTATATTATAGTTGATCAAGATTTGAAGGTGGAATTTGTTAAATCACAGTGTGTTGTGAAATATGTTCAATATCACTACAAGGTTATTTCCACAGGTACCAAAGTTGGAGGATTCCATAAGTCGGATGTGACCAGGACAGGTCATTAAGCATTGGCATCTACAACAATGTCAACAATAGAGTTATGGCATCAAAGGTATGGCCATATAAATGTAATTTAATGTTACTTCATAAGAACACAATGGTTGAAAGTCTTCCTCTTATGAAGAATGATCATGTTGAATATGAAGACTTGTACTTAGCAATAAGCATAGGGAGGAATTTCCTATACATAAAGATAAAAGGTAGAGGGAAATACTTGAATTAATTCATACTTATGTATGTGGACCTATGAAAACTAGATCTCTTGGTGGATCATGGAATTTTCTTGTTTTTGTTGATGATATATCTAGGAATACATGGGTCTATTTCATAGGAAAGAAGAGTGATGTTTTTTAGTACTTCAAATAGTTCAAGACTATGGTGGAAAAATAAACTGGCAAGTGCATCAAAATTATTAGATCTGATCTGGGGGAGGATATAAATCAAGATCATTTAATCAATATTGTAAAATAAATGAGATTTTATAGCAATTTACAGTGCCACACACACACCTTAGCAAAATGGAGTTGGTGAGAGGAAAAATAGGACACTAGTAGAATTTGCACATAATATGCTTCAAGGTAAAAATATTACTAATGATTTTTGGGATGAAGCCATTAATACTGTTGTTTATTTGAAAAATAGGAGTCCAACCAAAATTTTAGAGCTTAAAACACCTTTTGAAGCATTTTATGGGTATAAATCAAAAGTAATTCATTTAAAAAATTTTGGTTGCAAGGAATTTGCTCATGTTCCAAAATATGAAACAAGAAAACTTGATGCAAAGTCAATTAGGTGCATATTTGTTGGTTATTGTAACGATAAAAAAGAATAAAAGTTGTTTGATCCCAATACTCATATATTTCTTGCAAGTAGGGATGCGGTGTTTCATGAGAATGCAGATGAAGGTGATAAAATGAATAATACTGGTGTATGGCATGATGTTGATGATTATGTCAAAACATAAACAAGTGTTGAATAGGAATAGGAACAGGTACATGCTCAAGAGAAAGGAGCACCAAGCAGTGATGACACTCCAAGAAGAGGATAGGAGACTCCACAAAGAAGAAAGAAAGACAAAAGAAATAAAACTCCAAGAAGTTCATCACGTCAAAATCAGGTACCTATAAGGTATAAATATTATGCATTAATGTCTCTTGTTATGAATGTGGTAAAACCTTCAAGCTATGAAGAAACTAAATAATATGAAAAATGGAGAGATGCAATAAATAAGGAATATAACTCTATAATGAAGAATGACACATAGGAATTAACATAATTTCCTAAAAACAAAGTTCCTATAGGAATGCAAATGGTTGTATAATTCCAAGTTTAATGCTAATGGAAGTATTGATAAGTATAAAGCTAGATTAGTTGCAAAAGGATATTCACAAAAGGAGGGAATTGATTATGAAGATACTTTTCCACTTGTGGCTAATTGAACACAATTAGAATCATGATTGTATTAGCTAGAAAACATAATTGGAAAATGCATCAATTAGATGTCAAATCTTCATTTTTGAATGGTGAGTTAAAAGAAGAAGATTATTTGGCTCGGCCTAAAGGGTTTGTAAAACAGGGACATGAGCGTCCAATTTGTAGGTTAAAGAAAGATTTATATGGTTTTAAACAAGCACCAAGATATCGGTATGTGAAAATTAATTATTTCTTTTATGAGAAAGGTTTTATGAGAATAAAAAACGATCCTAACTTATACATCAAGAAATATTAAGATGGGAATGTTGCCTTGATATCTATATATGTTGGTGATCTTATCATAACATGAAAGGCATCAAAGTTAATTAAAGTAATTAAAGGTTAGTTGTCACATGTATTTGAGATGAAGGACCTTGGTGAATTGCATTATTGTTTAGGTCTTGAAGTTTGGAGAGAATTTGGAAAGACATTAATAACACAAAGAAAATATACAAGGGAAATCCTTAAAAGGTTCAATATGATTGAATGCAAGGTGAAGTATACTCCTTTAGAATAGAATGTTAAATTGTACAATGATGATGGAAACAAAGATGTGAATGGAACCTTGTATCATCCACTAGTGGGAAGTCTGAATTATATCACTACTACTAGGCTAGATATAGCATATTTTGTCAGCATACTTAGTTAGCTCATGTCTAAGCCTCGTGAAAGGCGCTAGAAAGCATCAAAGCAAGTCTTTAGATATCTGAAGGAACACTTAATTTTGGTATTATGTATACTGATGAATTTGATATTGAGTTGGCAGGTTATTCTGATTCCGACTGGGATGGAAATCTAGATGATAGGAAATCTACTACTGAATATGTGGTCAATATAGGTTCAGGACCAATATCATGGAGCAACAAGAAACAACCAATTGTTTCCTTATCATCCACTAAAAATGAGTATAAAGCATTATATGGATTAGAAGGATACTTGAAGATGTTGGAGAAACACAAGCACATATGGTAATTAGATGTGACAATCAAAGCACTATCAAATTGGAAAACAGTCCTATATATCATGCAAGGACAAAGCATATAGACACATAACATCATTTTGTAAGAGAAAAAGCGCAATCAAAAGAAATTAACTTATCATATTGTAATACAAATGAAAATGTGGTTGACATATTCACCAAGCCTCTTGGAAAGACTAAATTTGAAATTTGTGTAAGTTGTGTGTTGTAGAAAATCCAAATTATGTTGTAAGCCTAGCTGAGACTTAGACCAGCAAGCAAGTTAACATGTAGGTCATGATTAAGGGGAGGTGTCAGAATATTAATCACGATGGTGCCAATCATTGTTCCCTAGTCTACAGTTGATGATTTATAATCAATAGTCAGCAGGAGTGAGTAAGAAATAATATTCAGTCGGCAGAGATCACTATTGATTCTCCGACTCGTGCATGTATAAATAGTAGTGTTTGGTAATGAAATAAACAAGCCCTTGAGTTTTGTTTCCATATCTAATATTAAAAAAGAAATTAATTAAAATTATTTATATTTTGGAATAATTATTATATAATTTTAATTTAACTATTAATGTTTTGTCCCCATTCATATTTTTCTCCATAGTATAGCCTGCGTGGATTTCTAGGGTAGGGGATGGCTAGGTCAATGGAGCAGATTTATGTCATCAAGGGTTCTGATGGAGTTTTGAGGAGCTTTCATGGGGTTTGATGGAATTCGCTTGCCATATTCATCATCATGAGAACTTTTGCACATCTTGTTTTTGGTTCCATGACTTTCTGATAATTCCCGTAAAACAGGGTTATTATTGGCATAATTTAATTCATTATGCTTTAGGTGGCATTCCGGTGACATTGATTGATGGAACACCTCAGTGTAATAGCTCGTTAGAACTAGAATGAGGAAGATCTACAGGATGGGTTGCTGAGAAGTGACTTTTAGTGGCCAAAGATAGTATGGTGGGCAATTTACCATTCTCCTTAGTTAAAAATGACGTTAATTAGTCATTTAATTAAGGAAAAATAATTAATTAGAGGAAATGGTCCAAAAGTGACTTAAGTGAAATAAAATAAAATAAAAGGGGTCATTTAAGATAAAATCAATGGAGGAGCTTCTAGAATAATAATAAAATAATAAAATGAGATGTTTCTAGAGGCTTGGAGATCTATCCATTATATCTATAAAAAGAGGAGGAGAAGGTCATTTGGGACATCCTAGTTTTGATATTATTTCTTGTGTGTGAGGTTGAGGACCTAGTTCTCTACTCCAGCAGTAGCCCCAGGATGGAAACCCTCGAGTGATTCGGTGAGAGTGGGCGAGCACCCATCTCTTCCCTTGGTGAATTCATTCAGGGTTCACAGGTTGTAGTGTATTGGTTTTTCAGTTTGTTCTAGAGGTCGATTGCGACATTATTGTAGATCTGTCTGAGGTCATTGATCTCAGCTATATGGGTTGTATTTGCATATAAACCTTAGTTCTTCTAATATAATAAAGTTGAGGATTTTCTATTCATTGTGTTATGAGATTGCAGTGCTTTATTTGCTTATTTTTACATGGCAATCTTATGTTAAATGTATGATAAATTTTATACAAAGAGTGTGCTCCAAAATTTTCTAATTTGGGGCATTATAGTGGTATCAGAGCATCAAACTTGGCTCAGCCTGCAGGTTTGGGTTTTCAATTTTAAGTATTTGAGGCTTTATTTTGGAAGTGCCAAAGTCATCCTTTGTTGCAGATTTTTTATTTTTGTGCCAAGATTTTTATTACTGGTGATTTTTCAATGAATTTGATGGATTGAAGAGGTGGAGCATTGTGATATTAATTTGTCTTATTTGGAGCAGTGTACAGAGTTGGGTGGAGTAGGAAACTTGCACTAAATTGATGCTTTTTGTATCTTCTGGAATCTACCCAAAACATTCCTGGGTTTTTCATGGTTTTATGAGAGGGGTTTGTAGTTAAATTTTCAGAATCTTCTAGGTAGTATGCGGGATGTAAATCAATATTCCTTCATCACTTCATTTTATCAGTGAACTAGGTAATTCACACCACTTGGTGAGCTTGATCTTGGCTTGTATTTATGCCAAACCATTTTTGGTTTTTTATGGGTTTGGTGTGAGGAGTCTCAAGTTAAACTTTCGTAATTTTTGGAGTAGTATTGAGGGCAAAAACACCAATTCATCTTCAGCAGCAACAACATAATTTCTGGGCAGTGCGAATTAATTATTTGGGTTATTTTGTTGGGCCTTTGCAATAATAGTAAGGCGAGCTTGAAATTTTAAAATTTATTGGCTCATGGGTGAGTCACTAAGGTAGCTCACAATCCTTAGTGTTGACCATATCGCTAGGAGAAATTTTTATGAGAATATTTATGGGAGGGTTCAGATTTGGGAATGATGAGGAAGCAAAGCAGAAGCAGTCTCAAGAGCTACCAAAGAAGAGATGAAATCAAATGAGGAGAGAGCATATCTGCTTCACATGTCAAGGAGCATGGACACCATATCACACATGTAAAACTGGTAGAGGAGAAAAAACTAAAGAAGAGTGAGGAATGACAAAAAACTCAAGTCAGCAAAGAAATGAAGGGTCGATGTTTGAGCAGGAGTTGCATGTAAAATGCTTTAACTTGCATGAAAACACCTTTGAGGAGCATGAACAGTTGTGTGATAGCAACCTACTTATGCCTCTATGTTTGATGATTGCAGATAGTGAGCAACAATTTGATTCCATGCATAAGCAAATCCTAGGAGAAGACACTCAGGAGGATTTGAGAAATGAGCCATTAGTGGTGGCCCAAAATGAAGATCACTTAGAGGTGCAAGGACATTAGGAGGACGATATGCACATTGTGCGGGATGAGCCATTTTTAGATAGTCAACTAGTGGCTCACGTTGAGCCCGTGGTAGAGGATGAGAAGACATCCGTGGGGCCAGTCATTGGAGTGGAGCAGATGGATGAGTTGGCAGCCTCCAAGGAGGTAGTATTTGCAGACAGCTGTCCTCAAGAGGTGTTGGAGATTGACGAGGTAGTTTTGTAGGAGGCTAGTAGGTGACAGAAGTTAGAGATGGTGGTGTATCCATCCTTGGTCTACCCATTGATGAGGTGCAAACAGATATAGTGGCAGCTAGCAAAGTTGCAACATATTCAAGTAGCAACCCTCTCCAGGAGTTCATAGACAGGGCTTGCAACACAGTTTGCCCACTTTTTCCCATTAGAGGGAGAGAGGCAGGATTTCTTGGACATGTTTTGATTCTCTAGGTAGAGCATTAGGATTTGAGCATGGACCAGTATCAACATAGTAGACATATTCCTTGCACAAGAGTCCATGCATTGGATTGGCGAAAGATCATGAGTTGGTATCCTCTTGATGGAGTATCAACCTTAGCTCGGGGCATAATACAATAGGGGCACTTAGATGAGGAGGTTACTATATGTTTCAGTGAGCAGTGGGAGGTGGATCGACAGTTCACTAGTGTTTCCATAGTATTTTCCCTACATCAGTAGAGTGGTGATGACCTTTGCCTATCCTTGAGATTGGATTGAAGGGAAGTGGTGAGTTGGTACACGATGGATGGAGCAACATCCACAGCCAAAGTTATAGCACAGCAAGAGCCGTGGAGAATTGATGATCCTCCTTGGTGGCAATGATATCCAGGAGGATTTGTTGATGATAAGCTCAATCGGAGATTGGTTTGGGATTCGGGCATTGAGGGGTCCATTCATGGTGGGTTGACACAGGAGCAGAGCATCACCTAGTGGTTCGTATGGGATCTGGGTATTGGGTCTCAGTTGTGTTAGGCCACTAGATTGGTCCACAAATTTGGATTGCTTGAGGGAAAGAAATCTTGGGGCAGGAGGACTATAATGTCCCCATTTTTATTTTTCTCCATAGTACAACCTACATGGATTTCCAAGGCAGGGGATGGCCTAGTCAGTGGAGCAAGTTTATGTCATCAGGGGTTTCAATGGAGTTTTGAGGAGTTTTCATGGGGTCCGATGGCATTCTCTTGGCATATTCATCATCATGAGAAGTTTCACACATCTTGTTTTGGTTACATGACTTTCTGATAATTCCCATAAAACGAGATTATTATTGGCATAACTTAATTAATTATGCTCGAGGTGGCATTCCAGGGAGATTAATTGATGGAATACCTCAGCGTAATAGCTCGTTAGAAGCGGAATGAGAAGATGTAAGCGATGGGGTGCTAAGAAGTGGCATCCAGTGGCTGAAGAGAGTATGGTGGGCGATTTACCATTTTCCTTAGTTAAAAATGACTTTAATTAGTCGTTTAATTAAGGAAAAATAGTTAATTAAAGGAAATGGGCCAAAAGTGACTTAAGTAAAATAAAATAAAATAAAATGGGTCGCTTAACATAAAGTCAATGGAGGAGCTTCTAGAATAATAATAAAAAAATAAAATAAGATGCTTCTAGAGGATTGGAGATCTATCCATCATATCTATAACAAGAACAACAGGAGAAATCATTTGGAATATCTTGGTTTTGATATTATTTATTTTATGTGAGGTTGACGACCCGTTTCTCTACTCCAATAGTAGCTCGAGGACGGAAACCCTTGGGTGATTCAGTGAGAGTGGGCAAGCACCCATCTCTTCCCTTGGTGAATCCATTCACGGTTCACAGGTTGCAGTGTATTGGTTTTTCTGTTTGTTTTGGAGGTCAATTACGACATTATTGTTGATATGTCTGAGGCCATCGATCTCAGCTATATGGGTTGTATTTGCATGTAAAACCTAGTTCTTCTAATATAATAAAGCTAAAGATCTCTTGTTCATCATGTTATGAGATTGCACTGCTATATTTGCTATTTTTACATGGCGATCTTTTGTTAAATATATGATAAATTTTATGTGAAGAGCTTGTTCCAAAATTTTCTTATTTGGGACATTACATAATGTGTGGATTTAATCTCCATAAAATATTTTAGCTTATTCATAATATTATACACCAATCAATGGTCGAATTTATATACAAAATAGTTATATAGTATTTTTCTTTTAATTAAATTGATTAATTAAAAAAACTGTAATATGACACTTAGTGTCATATGATGAGTTATAGGTTTTTTGAGTTATAAGTTTTTTGAGATGTAATATTGATATGGTATTAATCCATAATATTATAGCAAAAATATATTTAAAAATTACAAATTTCCATAATAATATATGACTAAATTTCCATAATTAAAAATTTTATTCTTCTTTTATATTTTTCTTACATCTATATATATATACTTAAATTATATATTAATTACTTTTAATTTTTATTACTTAAAAAAAAAAAATCCAAAAAGTTCAGAAGGCCATGTGATTATAATATGCTCAGTTTCAAAATTGAATGTGTGACCTCTTTATTTTGAAAGCGGTCGATTTAAGTACTAACTAAAAATCAAAAGATCTTTTTGCAATTTTAAATTGGACATTTTTCCTTTTTTATAATTGGGATATATGCAGGCTCTAAAAATATTTTTCCATTCTTAAAGGGGACATTTTCATTTGTTTTCTTATAATTGGGACATAGCCAGGTTGTAAAAGTATTTTTCCAGTTTATTTTTCATTTTTTAGTAATAAGGATAAATTCCAGGTGTATTATCTTTGGTTTAAATTCTCACATACTTGTGTATGGGTATGTGGGGTTATTGTAGAATTATATATATATAGATAGATATATATATAATTAATTTTAATTATAATAAAAATTTAGAAATATAATTATTAATTTTATATAAAAAAAAATAATTTAAAATTAAAATATATTTATAATTATTATTATCTATAACTATTAACTATTAAGTTTATTCATGCTATTAACCATTAAATATATAATTAATTTTAAAAAATTATAAATATATAATAATCTAAAAATAATATATTTACCGTATTTAGTTAATCTTCCAATAAATTATGCTGTGATACAGTGATACTCATAAATAATCTTATATACTCCAGAAATAAGATTTCAGGAATGAGGGCCCAAGGAAATATACTTATGTTTTCATGAAATCAAAATATGTTTACAAATAAAAAGAAGCTTAAGCTTCTTTCACTCACAGTGAAAACCAAGATTTTATAGACGTTTACGAACACTCTTTTTATAGTTAAAATAAAACATTGTGAGCATGTACATATTAATTTCCCATTAAGTTAACTTTGGATGTAGTAAATATATTTTCCATAAGCATACCAACTGCGTAAATATATTTACAGTGATTTCGATAAGATGGCAAACATCTAAAACAAAAGGTCATAAATTCATTTACTTACATGTTCTTTTCCTTGAATTTTCCTTCAGGCAGAAAGCAAAATCTGCAAGTTGATTCGTTTGTACTTTCTAGGTATGGCCTGCTATCAAGTTCACAATTATTGATATTAACAATGCTCAAACAAATTTTTAGATGGACAAAACTTTTTTTTGTCAATGTTTTGGTGAAAATATCTGCTAATTGTTCTTCCTACTTGCAATGTTCCAAAACAATTCTTCTATTGTTAATCAGTTCTCCAATGAAATGATATTTTGTGTCAATGTGTTTTCTTCTTTTGTGAAAAACTGAATTTTTGAACAAAGAAATTACAGAATTGTTGTCACAATAAATATGTGTTGCTTCTTCTTGTTCATGTCATCAAACTTTCAACATTCTTTTCATCCAAATTGCTTGGTAGGTTGCCCCTTTTTCTGTGACATATTTAGCTTCAGCTGTGGAAAGAGAAATTATTGGTTGTTTTTTGGAAGCACATGAAATGACTCCCGAACTCAATTGAAAAACATAACCTGATGTGTTCTTTTTATCCTTTGCACTTCTTGCCTAAATTCATTTGTTGTAGTAAACAAAATGTAGTATTTCTTGGTTCCGTTAGCATACCTTAGAATTCTTTTAGCTCTGAGCCAATGTGTCTCATTTGGTGTCTCCATGAATCTTGAGACCAAACTCACTATAGGAGGTCTAGTTGCAGTCAAATACATCAAAATGGCAACCATACTTTTGTACAATGTTAGATTTACATTGTTGTACAGTCTTCTTTATTCAATTTCAAACCCATGGTTGTTGGAGTTGGATAGGGCTTGCTATTTTGGATTTAAACATCTTTAAGATGTTTGATGCATACTTTGTTTGAGAAATAAAAATGCCATTTTCCATTTTTTTCACTTCTATGCCTAGAATATATCTTAACGATCACAAATTTGTCATTTCAAACTCATTTTTTATGACCTCTTTGAAGTCAGCAATAAGAAGATCATCACTCCCCATGAAAATTAAATCACGTACATATAAAGCCACAATTAGAATCTTACCATCACTTTATTTGATGTAGAGTGTAGGCTCACCATTACTTTTGCTAAGGCCATTTTTCAATAAATATGTTTCTATTCTGTTATACCATGCATGCAATGTTTGTTTCAACCCATAAAGAGCTTTCTTCAGTCTATACACTTTGTCTTCTTAGCCTTGAACCTAATAACCAAGTGGCTGCTCTACATACACTTCCTCTTTCACTATTCCATTCAAAAAAGTTGATTTCACTTCCACTTAATATACCTCACACATCTTATGTTGTGTTGCAATGCTAAAATTGTCCTCAGTGTCGCCATTCTTGCAAATAGTGCAAAATTTTTAGCATAATCTCTTCCTGGTTGTTGTTTTTATCCCTTAACAACTAGACTTGCCTTATGCCTTTCTATACTTCCTTCTACATTATTTTTGGCCTTATAAACCCACTTCACTCCTATGACTTCTTTTCCTTTTGGAAGATTCACTAACTCCCATGTATCATTATTTTCTATTGCATCTATTTCCTCATCCATTGCTGCTACCAATTTTTCCTCCTTGATTGCATCTTCAAAATTAATTGAATAATCTACATGAGAAAATAGAGCAAAAAGAGAATTGAGACCTGCACTACTTCACCTTCATTTTTCTCATAAATATCACTCAAATTTCTAAATTTTTGTCTTCTCAAGCTTGCCAAAGTTGGATTTGATGTGTCACTTGAATTTGAACTTGGAGAATGTGGATTTGTTGATATTTGTTGCACACTTGGAGGAGTATTTTCTTGAATGTGCGAGGTTGTCCTATTGCTTGTTGAAGGTGTCACTTGAGGACTACTTTGTTGAGCTTGAATAGGTGTAGGAGGAGTCACCATTGAAGAATTACATGTTGTTGTTGATTTCTCTTTCTCTTCTTGTAGTAGGCTTGTTGTTATATTAATTGTTTTCTCTAAACTTCCATCCCATGCTTCATCTTCTATAAATTGCACATCTCTATTCATTATGACCTTTTTGTTTATTAGATTGTAGATTTTATATTCTTTGGATTCATCACTATAACCAAAAAACATGCATTTCCCCCCTTGTTGTCCAACTTCTTTCTTAATTCATCCAGGACATGTGCATATGACACACATCCAAACACTCTCATATGATAGCACTATGTTTTCTTCCACTCCATGCTTCTTCTCGAATCATGTTATTTACACTTTTGGTTGGGCATATATTTATAATGTACACTATGAATGCTACAGCTTCAACCCAATATTCATTTGGAAAACGCTTTTCCTTTAACATACTCCTTTCCATTTCCATAATTGTTCTATTTTTCCTTTTAGCAACACCATTTTGTTGAGGTGTGTACCTTGTTGTGAATTGTTTGTGAATTCCATGCTCCCTACAAAAATGTAGGAAGTCATTTGAGATGTATTCACCACCTCTATCAGTTCTCAAAACTTTGATGTAGTGCCCACTTTATTTTTCAACAAGAGTCTTGAATTGGCGAAAACATTCAAACACTTCATTTTTATGTCTCAGAAAATAGACCCATGTATTTCTTGTGTAGTCATTTATGGTTGTCAAGAAATAGTAACTTCCACCAATTTATAGTGTATGCATTGGTCCACACAAATATAAATGGATGATCTCCAAGGGTGCCTTTGCCCTTATTGACTTTCCTATTGGAAATGATTCTCTATATTGTTTTTCCAAGATGCATCATTCACAAAATATCTTTGGATTTTCTAAAAGTGGCAAACCCTTTACCATGCATTTCCTAGGTATCAAATTCCAAAGTTAGGATGCCCAAATCTTAGATTCCATATCCATCTTTCATCTTTGAGCACTGCTTGAAAGTTTGTTTGTGTGACTGTTGCAACTTGTATTTTATCTTCATGTGAATTCAATGAGAGTTTTACTGGAGCAACCTCTTCCTTCAAATATGGTTTTATCCTTAGGGGAAACATTCTATTTCTTGTCATTTGAACCTTTGCAATCAATTGCTTACTTGGAAATTTATCAAAGATTGTGCATTCTCTATTTTTGAAAAAGACTTTACACCCCTTTTTCATAATCTATCCAATACTTATCAAATTGTGTTTCAAACCAGGAACAAAATGTCCAGCTAAAATATACTTCTTCTCCCCCTTCTTGGTTAGAATATTGACATTTCCTTTACCCATGACTAACACTTTGTTATTATTCCCTAATGTGACTTATTATTTTGCACTTTCATCCAAATTGGAAAACATTTCTATTTTTTATGTCATGTTATTGATGCAATCGGAGTCTAGAAACCATACATCCCTTTGCTTCTCTTGGGCTAGATTACAAGATAAAGCCATATTGTCTTCATTTCGATCTTCTTTTGTAAAATTTGGATTTGGATTTCTAATATAATATTGTTTCTTTTAACATTCACTTGCATAATTCTCATACTTCTTGCAATAATGACATTGAACTTGAGATTTATCATACCTCTAGCCTTGTGCTTGATTTTGGCTTGAATTTTGACTTGCCTTTTGAGTGTTTCTTCTTTTGCATGAGCTTGAATAGTTGCTTCTTCCACCTTTGTTTAGGCTTCTTCCTTTACCTCTAAAATTTTATGTTCCTCTACCTATACCTTGACCAACTTAGACTTGTGCCTTTAAAGAATTTTCCATTGAAGAATTTGTTGACCTGCTCAACCTATGTTCATGCACTTATGTTCATGAGAAATGAGTGAGGCATGGAGCTCATATACTTAAAAATGTGAAAGATTCTTTGTCTGTTCTATGGCCACAATAATAGAATTAAACCTTGTTGGTAAACTTATTAAAATATTTTCAACAACTCTCCTTTCTTCAATTGTTTCACCATGATATCTGATTTGAGTTACCAAACTAATAAATTGTGTAAAAAATGAGTCTATTGTTTTAAATTCCTTCATACCTATTGGTTCAAAATCCCTTCTCAACATTTGCAATTTTGTTTTCTTCGCCTTTGCCATGCCTTGATATGTTGTCTAGAAAATGTCTCATGCTTCATTCGAATTTGTTGTTGTTGCAATCTTTGGAAATATACTCGTGTGCGCTTCATGGAATAGGTAGAAGAGGGCTTTGGAGTCCTTCATGTTATCTCTAAGCAAGTCTCTCTTTACTTGTGTTAATGCATTGTATGTTGTTGCATTAGATGGTTTTTGGAACCCGTTCTCTACTAATCTTGATAAAAAAAACAATGTATTCATCATAGTTCATGCCATTAAATTAAGGAATTTGTTGATTTTTCAAGCTTGAGATTAAGCTACCATTGTTCATTGATACAATAAGCTTGCTCCTTTTCTGGTTCTAACAAAACTTTGATACTCCTTACACTAGAAACCTGCTATGATAATCCATGCATTGGTAAACTACCAATAATACCACATAATAGTAAAGGAAGAGGAACACACAATAAAAGGATAGAGTTACGGAAAGAAAACAAAACAAATTTCACTGCAGAGAATAAGATAGGGTAATGCCCAGCAATATATAGAAATCAAGAAAATATACATAGATTATGTTTTCATGAAATCAAAATACAATTACAAATAAATGGAGGCTCAACTCCTTTCACCCACAGTGAAAACCAAGATTTTATATAGCTTTATGAACTCTGTTTTTGTAGACAATAGAAACTAGTTTTTACGCACAAACTGATATTTGCTCTAGACACTGCAATAAAAAACTAAGCTTCATGACATAAATTAAACATGCATTAATCTTAACACAAGACAACTATTAAGATAAAACATTGTGCACATATACATATTAACTTCCTAGTATGTTAATTTTGTGCGCAATAGAACCATGCATTCAATGAACATAGAAAATGCGTGCAGATATTTACAATGATTTTGATTGACAGATGTTTTGCAGAGATGAGAAAAGTATACATAGGTTATAAATTCATTTACTTCCATGTTCCTTCAGCCAATAAATAAATAAATAAATAAATATGCAAGTTGATTTTTCTATTCTCTTTAGGTATGGCTCACGATCAAGTTCATTCATTTTGGTACTCAGGATTAATTTCCAACATTATGAAGCATTAAGGGATCAATTCGAAAAGCACAGAAGTTCAAGGATGCCCTCTGACCTCTGCTCTGCGCATGGCCCTCCGTCAATGAACCATCAGAACGCTGCGTGTATCCACCAATGAAATGACGACAACACATGTTTTTTTTGTCCCCACCTTAGTTATGTCGTGTGTCGAGTTAACATTTTAGGCATACGATGTACCTGAGCTTTTAGTGCTCTTGCCACTCATGGAGAACAAAGAAGTATCGGGTCACATTCCTTTTCCCAGGGCTGGAAATTTGTTCCACGAGTCCAGATAATCGAGACACGGGTCTGGAAGGCTATGTGTCTCCTATTTTGTGTTAAAAGGCCATGTTTTTTGTGTTGTGCATTTTCTTTCTGTCTACTTCCTCTAGAGGGAGGTTTACCAATCTCTGAGCGTTTCATTGCAGATTCTATATACAACTTGTTGGGACACTCCATGGTCTTCCATTTACCTGTTTTTTCTCTGATTTAATACCATAACCATGTTCTCACTGATTTGAGGAAGTGGGTGGCGTTCATCTATGTCGTTCCGGCTCTCAGTTCTGGTGGCTTCGATGGTTCCAGTGCTTTCTCATCTGAGGGCTTCACGCGGGGTATGAGGTATGTAACCTGTTTCCAAGCTTCTAGTTTTTAATCGTCCGATATAACCCATCATCCTTAAAATCTGGTTATTCTTCATCTGTTTTTCTTCCCGTAATGGGCTTTAACATGTTTATGAAGTGGGAATGTCTATAGTTTGGTTTGATTTGTTAATTTCCCGTGTTAAAATTATAGTAAAAGACATCTTTTCATATAAATTTCATTGTGTACAATTTTCAAAGTTTTGTTTTGTTCACTGTCCCTTTATGGATTTCGGTTGCAGAATAAGACATTGGTGGTGTAGGTGTACTGGATGTTATTGTTGTTGTCCAGTATTCTTGTAGTTTCCCCTTCAATTTTATAGCCAGGACTCCATTAGAGTATTCTTATAGCTTGAAAACAGATTCTTTGTGTCTTTTGTTTGTTTCTCTACCCGCCTGTTTAATTGTGGCCGAGCTTGGCTCTCTGGCTCTGGCCGGTAGTCAGCTCTCTCCAGTGTCGGTTTCCTTTTTCCGTTTACTCAGTCTGAGGCGACGGAGGGAAGAAGGTGCTGGATGGAGTTTGACAGGATGTTTTGGCACGAGATGCATACTATACTTGTCGGCGTTATGGTTCATTCTCTTTAAAATTTTGGTATAAGCTAGATCATAATTAATGAACATATGGTCTTCTGATTCTCTATGTCTTTTTTCTATTCCTCTGCTCGCCTGTTACCTTGGCTGAGCTCGGCTCTCTGGCTCTAGCTGGTAGTCGACTTTCTCCAATGGCGGATATCATTTTCCATTTGCTCAGTCTAACACGGCAGAGGGAGGAAGGCGCTGGAAGGATTTTGACAGGACGTTTGGCATGGGATGTAAACTATATCCGTCGGCGTTTTCGGTTCATTCTCTTTCAAATTTTGGTATAAGCTATATCATAATTAATGAACATATGGTCTTCTGTCGAGATATGTACTTTTCAGTGGAATTTATCCTTTTTCGAAGGATCTCCCTCAAGGTGTCATAGATTTTGTCAGTTATTCTCCTTTATAAAATTCCCATTCCGTGCCTCTGTATATTTTTTCCTTATCTGGCTAGTGTACTTGTTATTTATGCTTCCTTGCTTTTTGTGTTTGGACTGTGGTTCCGCTTTTGGGTTTATGACGTAATCGGTTGTATAGCTAATGTCCCCTCTATTATCCCGCTGTTACGATGGAGACCCTATCCGATGTGTCAGGCACATCAGCTTTGGTGCGGGCCACTAGATATAGTAATATGTGGGGACCAGATGTCGAGGTAGAGCATTCAGATGCAGAGACAGAGTCTTCAGATACAAATCCAGTGCATGCATATGATGATCCACATCCAAGCCCAGATCGGGCTTCCAGCAATGAATCAACTTCCCCTATCATAAATCAAAGAACAAGGAGCTTAAGTGAGATATATGCACAAGACCACCTAGCTGCTAGAAATGGCCTTGTGGGGGATAATTCTAATCTGCAGAGGACTAGCTCAAAGTTTATTGGAGCCTCCTCCTGCCCTCACTGCCACTGAACCAACGCCATCCTGGCATTGTCATTTGGTTCAGTCTTCTGATCCGCAATCTTATGCTGAGGCTGCTGGGCATCCCTCTTGGGAATCCGCCATGGAGGAGGAGTAGAACTCCCTCCTCAAGAACTAGATTTGGGATTTGGTACCCCTTCCTTCAAGAAGGAAACTTATCTGATGCAAATGGGTCTATAGGACCAAGAGTGTTGTAGATGGGAAAATCACCAGACAGAAAGCCAGGCTAGTAGCCAAAGGCTTCCAGCAAGTGCATGGCATTGATTATGATGAGACCTTTGCTCCAGTAGCAAAGATGGATTCCACACGCCTTGCACTTGCCATTGCAGCTGCCCAGAGGTGGGAAGTACATCAGATGGATGCGAAGAATGCCTTTTTTCATGGAGACCTATATGAGGAGATCTACATGGAGCAGCCACATGGTTTCATTCAGGATTCATCTTTGGTATGCAAACTGAATAAGTCTCTCTACGGCCTTAAGTAGGCCCTGGGAGCTTGGTACGCGAAGATGGATTCTTTTCTCTTATCACAAAACTTCGAAAGATGTAAGTCTGATCCGAATGTTTACATGCTCAGGACACATGATTCTCTTCTTATCTTAGTTTTGTATGTGGATGATCCACGCGTGGGGGGGTTGAAAGAAATATCTCATAACATCATCGTACAAAAGCATGAAAGATGGTTGAAATTGAAGTCCATGACAGTCACCCATGGAAGGATATAACTCTTGGAAACCTCACTAGTAACATAGCTGGTATTTATGGAAAAGAAATAAAAGGTCATATTCCTACAAGGCTCATCATACATCTATCAAAAGGAAACATCTGCTAGATGGAGATACTCTAGATCCTCAATATTCTAATCGAATCATCATCTAAAGGTTCATTGATCAAGACCGGAAGCAAGTTTTTCATCAAGAATTCCAAACGTGTGGAATTCATGTGATGATGGTATGATGACATAAGAGGTGAAGCAGATCAAGGGATTGCGACTCTTTTCAATCAAGGAAGTTGTTGAAGGAAGGTTGGATGACATAAAGAAAAATGAGGTATGTATGCTTGTATTTGATATTGCAAAGTTATGTAATACAGTTGCAGGTAACATGGATCAATGATTTATCTTAAGAGTGTAATCAAAAGGAAGTATCTTCTCCTTCAAATGGATATAAGAATGCATGGGTCACACATTTACTAGATGAAATAAACATAATATTTCCTCATATGTAATATGAGGTGGTTGACAGAAATTGAAGGAATTCTGATTGGAAATTCCTGGGAATAAAATGTGTGAAGAAAAGAAGGAAGAGATCATGGGATATGCAACCATGGAATATGGAAATCAACATCCAAATACCAAGAGACCATACTAGGATATCTCCATGAAAGATATGTAGACTCTAATGAATTATGAAAAAGAAAGAGACCCTTGACAATATATATCTTTGGGAGATGTGTCGATATATATGCAGGATGATGATGCAAACTAGAGGATGTCATGATGAAATACCATCACAAAGGTAGTTTTGATTTAAGTGTTCATTTCTTACTTTTGAAAAAATATTTGTATGGAATTATGGAGGAGTACCAAGGGAATATATATGGATATATTCCAGCACCGATGCCCATGTAGTAGGATGAAAGATACTTAAGGAAACATGGCATCAAGAAGGCAGCATGGCATGAAGGAAGACCATATATGAATCGATGGATCAATTTTCAATCATGACATGAATGAAAGTGATGGATGGTATTTTCCCTACGATGAAGTCCTAAAATATGAATACTCCTTAATAATGAAAAGAGGTTGATGACATCGTGAGGAGGAGTTCTTAATGCAATTTGTTTTCCCATCATCTCTATCTGAGGACCTTCTATAGGTACCTAATTAAGAGGGACCCTAGAAACAAGTTTCTTACTTGGTAGAAACTTGGAAGCAAAATTCATAAGTCGAGAGGGAGCTTAGGTACAATGCTTCCATAGGAATGATTTTATTCCTTTATTGCAATAGGTATATCCTCCCTAATTAAGAGGGAGAGATAGACATGTCATTATTGTCTTAACCTGGGAAGACAGAATGGAGGATTGGGTAAACATCTGGCATCTAATACTCTTTAAGGATGAGTTAGGGCATCCAAGATAAGACTAGTCATAGAGGACCGATATTCTTTGAGGAGTGGGAATCCATGATAAGAATAGTCCTGGTGGAACACACTCTAAGAACCCAGGTGGGGTATGTTATGATAGAGACAAATATGAGGGTGTTTATACATCATTGGTCTCGCTAGCATTGAGCTCAGATCTTATGGAGAGATAGAGTTGTTAAACAAGGACTTTCTATGTGACAATGCTGGTTCATATGATGCTACACAGATGGGTTACCAATCTGAATCTTCTTATGAGAATTATTCATATTGAGAATGACCAAGTACCATTATGCATACCTTCCTAGTTAAGAGGGAGTGTTGAAAAGTGTAACTAGGTTTGGCCTTCATAATGACATGTGTAAATTGTTATTTTATGTAATTGATGAAAAAGAAGAAAATAAAATTATTTTTGTAGTACTTGAATCATGGGTTTCATGATCAAGGAATTTCATTTTAGTTAAGCTTCCCATTATGAGCCTTTAGGTTTTGTCATCAAGTCATAAAAATTTATAGAGTCAATGTCAAATATGTAACACCCATGTGGGCATGTTACAGATTATAAAATTAAATTTATTCATGTCATAAACCCTCCAAGACATTTTCACAAAGTCACCTTGAAGTCAGCCCTAAGATGTATCCAGAAAGGCATGTCAGCCTAGGCACATAATCAAGTCGAGTTATTTTCGATGCACTGGCCACTATAAATAGGAAGCTCAACCTTCATTTGGAGGGACACGTTTTCGGTCAATCTAAAGTAGAAAGAAGTGTGAGTAAGAAGAAGGAAGACAACCATATAACCAACATTAAGAAGGAAGGAAATATTGAAGCATTTGGCACTACCTTTTGGCTAGTAACCTCACACATGTGGCTGAAAAGATAAGGTTTCTGCAGTGGTGCCATAACAATCCAAGAGAAGGTTATCTAAAGGTCTCCAAATCAGCTCTATAGCTATCTGAGTTCATCTAGAGAAGTCTCCAAACATAGAAACGAAGGGAAACAACTCCAAACTTGTTCATACTCCTCACATGTGTTAAATTACAGTAGTACAAACTACAGATCTGTCGAAAAGAGGCCAAAGTTTCAGGGTAGCCAAGAAGTACCGTGAAGGAAGAAGTTTTGCATTGACTTGTGCAAGAAGGATAATCAACAAAAAAGGATTTTGTGGCTTGGTCTTGGAGAGGTCATTTTTTCAAGGGTCTAGGTCATGGTCTTGTTGTTCGTCAATTGAAGTTTTTATAGGAAGAAGAATTTGTTTGGGTATTCCTCTCAATTGGGAGAGGTTTTGGCTGTGGCTGATAGCCTATATTTTGTGTCTCTTGTCTCTTTATGTTTTATGATTTGGTATTTGTTTGATGAAGAATAACACTATAATAACATAAGTAAAAGAATATCCTAATCTAATAAGTAAAAATCATTCACAAGAAATTATCAATAGAAGAGAAATCACTCAATCTCGATTACCTAGATTTCTAAACATAAATCAGAGCTAAGGTGACAAAGCTGAGCAAAGGCATCTCATGAAGGGACACTCAAGGATCAAATCTTGAGGAAGGAATCAAAGTGAATCTAAAAGAACATCTTGAATTCAATATCTACAAAAGAAGTATCAAAAACCATAGATCAAAGAAGAAGTCTACAAAGAATTATTGGAACCCTCAAGCCATCTTAAGAGACCTCAAAAACCTAATTCGTGTTAAAGGTCTTATACATCAAGGAAGACCAAAAATGTTTTCATCAAGATTCTAAGGTGATCTCCCTCTCATTTAAGCAAGGTCCTTATCGATGAATATATCATCAATAATTTATGGTTGATATTCATCAAAAAAGACTCCACCATAAAAGGATCCAAAGGGATCTCCCTCTTTGTGGGATCAAGGATCATTATTGAATAAATTTATCTTCATCAAGGAGAATTTTTCTATTCTCTATATCATCATCAACATCAATGAAGTAGCAAGGAGAAGGAGCATCCTATCGAGTAAGTATATTTATGTCCACATTTGAATCTCTCAAAATTTATTTTTTCAAGGAAAGAAACAAATTGGTTGGGGCTTCAAACTATCGTGCATAGAAGAAAATGACATATCTAAATCTAATTGAAAATGAGTATACGGAACATGTCAAAGGATCTATCACAAACCAGGAAAGGAATATGCTCAAGCTCTTAAAATTACATGAAAGGGAAAGTTAGGGCTCAAACGATTCTCATAGAATCCATCAAGGATCCCCTCATCCCATATGTATCTAAACTCAAAACTTCAAAAGAAATATATGAAAAACTAGTAGAGTTGTATTATGTAAGAATTGTTGGAGAATTCATCTCATTAAGGCAAGAAATATACAAGCTGAATATGTCAGAGATCAACTTCAAGTTCTAGATGAAATCATGTCTGATAGAGAAATGACTAAAATTCTACTAAATTCACTACCGAAGGAGTGGGGTAACTTTACTTCAAGTATTTATCGGAAGAAAGAAGCTTCTCCATTCTAGGATATATGGTCACTACCCAAGATTGAAGAATCTAGACTAAAGGCCAAATCTAGTGTAGGAGGAAGTGAGAAAAATCAAACTTATGCTACAATGACAAGAAGAAAAGGAAAAATTCGAAAGTCTAGTTCTCAGAAAAAAGAAAAGGGACATGGCTAATATTCAATGCTATGGGTGTCAAGAATATGGGAACTAAAAAAGATATTGTCCTAATATTAAGAAGGACAATAACAGAATAGGAAGAGAAGAAGCCCATATCACCAAAGAACTGGAGGAATCTAAAAATAAGAAGTCCAAGAAAGAGGAAGTAAGAGATCTCTACTATGACTAAGATAATCTTCCTCACCTAAGTTCTTTTCATACTTCTTTATTCTTCTGTAATAATATATGGCTATTATGATTCAATAAGAAAAAATGATGGGATGCTTCATGGCACCATAAAATCATTGAAATAAAGAGCTCATAACATCATCATAGAGAAGCATGAAAGATGGTTAAAATTGAAGTCCATGGAAGTCGCTCATGGAAGGATATAACTCTTGGAAACCTGACAAGTAACATAGGTGGTACTTATGGAAAAGAAAGAAAATCTCATCTAGCACAAGGCTCATAATACATCTACCAAAAGGAAACATATGCTAGATTGGGATACTCTATATCCTCAAGATTCTCTGATCAAATCTTCATCGAAAGGTTTATCGATCAAGAGGGGAAGAAAATGTTTCATCAAGAATTCCAAACTTGTCGAATTCATGGGATGATGGTATGATGAAATAAGAGGTGAAGTAGATCAAGGGATTGAATCTCTTTTAAATCAAGGAAGTTGTTAAAGGAATTCTGGATGACATAATGAAAAATGAGGTATTTATGCTTGTATTTGATATTGTAAAGTCATGTCATATGGTTGCTGGAAACATGGATCAATGATCTATAGAGCATAATAAAAAGGAAGGATATTCTCCTTCAAAGGGATGTAGGAATGCATGGGTCACACATTCACTAGATGAAATCAACATAATATGTCCTCATATGTAATATGAGGTGGTTGAAAACAATTAAATGAATTCTGATTGGAAATTCCTAAGAATTAAATGTGTGAAGAAAGGAAGGAAGAGATCATGGGATATGCAACCATGGAAAAGGTCACTCAACATTAAAATACCAAGAGACCAGAAGAGGATATCTCCATGAAATATATGTAGATGCTTATGAATTCTAAAAAAGAAAGAGACCCTTGACAATATATATATCTTTGGTACATGTGTCGATATGTATGCAGGATGTTGATGCAAACTAGAAGATGTCATGATGAAGGACCATCATAAAGGTAACTTTGATTTAAGTTTTCATTTATTAACTTTGAAAAAAATATTTGGATGGACTTATGCAGGACTTGCAAGGGAATATCTATGGATATATTCCACCATTGATGCCCATGTAGCAGGATGAAAGATCCTTAAGGAAACATGGCATTAAGAAGGTAGCATGGCATGAAGGAAGACCGTATATGAACTGATGGATCACTTTTAGATGATGACATGACTGATTCATGAATGAAAGTGATGGATGTTCTTTGCCCTACGATGAATTCCTAAAACACGAAGACTCCTAAATAATGAAAAGAAGTTCATGACATCATGAGGACGAGTTCTTCAAGCAACTAGTTGTCCCATCATCTCCACCTGAGGAGCTACTACAGGTCCCTAATTAAGAAGGATCTTGGAAACAAGTTTCTTACTTGGTAGAAACTTGGAAGAAAAATTCTTAAGCCAAGAGGGACCTTACGTACATTCCTTTCATAGGAATGAGTACATTCTTTTATCGAAATAGGTATGTCCTCGCTAATTAGGAGGAAAAGATAGACACATCATTCTTGTCTTCACTTGGGAAGACAGAATAAAGGATTGGGTAAACATCTAGAATTCGATACTCTTTGAGTATGAATTAGAGCATCCAAGATAAGAGTAGCCATAGAGTATTGATATTCTTTGAGGACTTGGAATCCAAGATAAGAATAGTCCTAGTGGAACACACCCTCAGAACCCAGGTGGGGTATGTTCTGATAGAAACAATGATGAGGGTGTCTATACATCATTGGTCTCACCAGCATTGAACTAAGATCTTATGGAGAGATAGATTTATTAGTCAAGGCCTTGCTATGTGAAAATGTTGGTTGATATGATGTTATACAGATGGGTTACCAATCCAACTCTTCTTATGAGAATTCTTCAAATTGATAATGATCAAGTACCATTATGAATACCTCCCTAGTTAAGAGGGAGCGTTAAAAAGTGTAACTAGGTTCGGTTTTCATAATGACATGTGTAAATTTTGATTTTATGTAATTGATGAAAAAGAAGAAAAAAAAATTATTTTTGTAGTACTTGAATCATGTGTTTCGTGATCAAGGAATTTTATTTTAGTAAAGGTTCCCATTGTGAAACTTTAGGTTTTTTCATCAAGTCATAAAAATCTATGGAGTCAATGTCAAAGATGTAAGACCCATGTGGGCATGTTACACATTGTAAAAAGAAATTTATTCGTGTCATAAACCCTCCAAGACCTTGTCATAAAGTCACCTTGAATTTGTCCCTAAGATGTTTCCAGAAAGGCATGTCGGCCCAGGCACATGATCACGTCAACTTATTTTGGATGCATTGACCATTATAAATAGGTAGCTCAGACTTTATTTGGAGAGATACATTTTCGGTCAATTTGAAGTAGCAAGAAGTGCGAGTAAGACAAAGGAAGGCAACCATATAACCAACATTAATAATGAAGGAAATATCGAAGCATTTGGCACTACCTCTAGGCTAGTAACCTCACACGTGGTTGAAAAGCTAGGGTTTCTACAGTGGTGCCATAATAGTCCAAGAGAAGGTTATCTAAATGTCTCCAAATCAGCTCTATAGCTATCTGAGTTAATCTAGAGAAGTCTCCACGTATAGAGAAGAAGGGAAACACCTCCAAAATGTTTCCTACTCCTCACACATGTGAAATTGTAGTAGTACAAACTATAGGTCTGTGGAAAAGAGGTTGAATTTTTAGGATAGGCGAGAAGTACAGTGAAGGAAGAAGTTTTTCATTGACTTTTGCAAGAAGGAGAAGCAGAAAATAAGGATTTTGTGACTTGGTCTTGGAGAGGTCATTTTGTTAAGGGTCTAGGTCATGGTCTTGGTGTTCATCAATTGAAGTTTATATAAGAAGAAGATCTTTTTTGGGTTTTCCTCTTAAGTGGGAGAGGTTTTGGCCCTAGTTGATAGCTTATATTTTTTTGTCTCTTGTCTCTTTATGGTTTATTCTTTGGTAGTTGTTTGATGAAGAATAACTCTATAATAACATAAGTAAAATAATATCCTAATCTAAGAATTAAAAATCATTCCCATGCAGTTAAACAATAGAAAAGAAATCACTCAATATCGATGCCCTAGATTTCTCAACATGGATGAAAATGGGGCATATCCAATCATATTCATACATAGGGAAGGTAAGTCTTGTTATTAACATTTACCCATCTCCCTTTTGGCATTTTCTTTGACCCTAGGATTCAATCGATATGGACGGTGCTTTATCCGACATGCATCTGGCTTCAAAAAAAAAATTATTTCCCTAAGATCCCCTTTTATACCCTTTAGCTCCGAAAATGATGCGGAAAACAAATCCTCATATTCTTTAAGCAGGTAAGAAATCTGAAGTTGGCATTTTTTTCATCCCAATAGTCTCCTATAGAATCCAACTTATGCTTTTCATCAGAGCCAATATTAAGCTTCTGCAAATTCGAGGGTTGTAAATGTGAGGCATCCCGAGGAAGATAATCCTTAATGCTTTTCTCCCCTTTATATTCCTTGAAGGATAGATGTATTAACTCTTTCAAATCCTCATCATTGGTTTCCTTGTCAATTTTCCTGCAAGTAATAGCCATTTGGAAATATGAATAACGTATAGTTCTGCAACCTATATTATCAAGAGATTATGCAAGAGACTTCCCAATGGGAAATAAGACTCTTTTTATAGCCTTCAATGCTCTTGCAAGACGTGCATATTCATTAGATAAATTGAAATTAGCACAGAATTGAGAAAAGTCATATCAACTAGAAGTCTTCCTTTTAATTTCCTCTTTTAAATACCAATCCTTAGGAATAAGTCCTAGAGTATGAATAAAGGAATTCACCCACAAGTCAATAGGTACTTTGTTCTTCTCCCATTCTATAATACATACCTTTACATGATTTGCATGACTATTATTTCCTTGATACAAAGGAACAATACAAAATCCCCTTCCTAGTTCAGCAAATTTGCATAAAAGAGAAAACTTGACACCTACCCAAGATGAAAGATGACTGCGGTGAGTATCCCACCATCGAGTAGGAGTGGCTTGAAGTTCAACATCCATCAAGGGTAATATTTTCTCTTCTACAATAGTATATTCAATGTCTCATACAAACGCATCTACAAGAATAATATTATCAAAGATAGGATAGTGCCTTACCTTTGTGTCGATCCAACGCGTAGATCAGATGGTTATGCATCTTCTAGAATATAACTCATTGTCTCCTTATTGTCATTCTTCTAGTGCAACCTATAAATTAGCTTTAGTGTTCTGAACACTTCTCCAACTAAGAAACCCATTAGTTATAGGATTAATATAATCCTCTCTCTTCCCTTAAGTTACTTGGTACTGTTGATAAGGGAAATTAGTATCTTCTATATCATTGACATACTTTGTGTATCTAGGACCCTGATAAGAACGCTAAGGCTAAATTGATCTAAACCCATCTACTTCAAAATTCATAGTAGTGTGATTCATATCAATTATGTCATAATTGTTGTTGGGCAATTTATTGGGCTTAAATTGCTGCATTAAATTATCAACCAGGGAAACTCGTAAGCTTGTGATGATGTCAGCAAAATATATGCAGGAGTAGGCAACTAACTCTATGTCTAGCTAAATTATTTACGATTCAATATAATATGCAAGGGAAGAGGCTCCTAACTAAGGAGGTCCTGGTTGTCCTTCCCTACAGTATCATAGAGAAATCAATGATTACATAAAACTAGAAACTTGAAATGAAGACAAGAGAATGAACTTAATTATTGTTTAGATTCAAGTAGAGAGAGAGACTAACTTAGTCTCTTGATTGTCCTCTCATGTACTAATCCAAACTAAACTAAGATTCATTCATAAGCATGAGAAATGAAATGACTTGAAACATAAAAGCACAAAAGAATGAATTTCAATTACCATATAAATCAATGGAGAGAGAGCCTAACTTAGACTCTTGGTATCTCCTCATATGATACTTGAAACATAAAAGCAAAAGAATGAATTTTAATTATCATGCAAATCAAATGGAGAGAGAGCCTAACTTAGACCCTTGGTTGTTCTCTCATTTGTTGATAAGATTCTAATTTAAAACTCATTCATCAATCACAAACAAATCCTCAAACATCAAACATCTAAGCAATTAAATGAAATAAGATCTAATATGAAATAACATGTTTCTCTCATCCTTTTAGAGTGAGCTCAATTCTCTTAAGAACAAGACAAATTATTCCATATACTACATTAAGGAAACTTATATCTAAAAACTACATAATGGAAATAAAACTACATAATGGAAATGTATGTAAAATGAAGCTTTATTCTATGCCATCATAAGTTGGATACAATGCTCCAAGAGTCCTCCCCTTGGAATGGAGGAGGTACTCCTATTTATACAATGATATGAGATAACAAACTCATAATGATGATCCACTAATCTCTCTTTTAGTTCCATACATTTCTCAACCATCTAGACACATAACCCTATCCTCCATGATCTCCTCCATGAGGTCCATGATTTTCTCCATGATCTTTTCCATGAGGCTTATCTTATCAAATTCGAATTTGATCATTCAAGGCCACATAAAGATGCCCTGGAAGCTTCCTTTGTACCTACACATGTCAACAAACTCATTCTAATTGTTAGGTATAAGTATAAGCATATTATTTTCTAAATTTTAGCCATAAATTCACTTAAAAATGTTAAGAATTAATAAACTTTGGAAAAGCATTGTTATAACCCAATAATGAGGTAAATGTAATGATATGGAGGTGGAATGGAGGTGACATGAAGGTAAAATGTGAAGATATTGGTGAATAATGGAGTGAAAATAGGGACTATTTTGAGGCCCAACAATTGTCGAAGGCCCAATCAACTCCCAATAGTGCACGATATAGATCTTTGTCCCCAATAATATCAATGACTTCAAAATCATCATAGTTATTTACACCAACAATATAGACTTCCACATCTTCTAAATAGCCAATAGGGAAAATATTGTACTAGTTATCCATTTGAAACTGGATTGGAGATAACACTAGCTTAGGCCTTCCCAGGGCTTCTTATTATGTGATATTTATGATTGTGGGAAAAAGTATCTCCCCTAGGTTTGATGGCTAACCTAGAACAAAAAATAGAAAAGGAACCCAATGATTTCCTTAAAGTAAATAGATGATAGAATGAAGCATACCTGGAATCTGTCGCAAGATTCGCTCCTTATTTAGCTTGAATGCTCCAATTCCATCTCTGATTGCCAAAATTAGAACATGCACAGTCAGATAACACAATCCAAGAAACTATGAGATCTATGCAGTATCATCTAAATACTTTATTCAATAGATCAACATGGTATTGAAATACATGAAATAACATCACATATAGGAAAACAGAGACTCTCTTTGCATTAATACAAATAGGAGTTACAACCATAAATAGATGTTTATCTTGTAGAATATATCCTCCAGGTTGACTTGATGTTTCCTTGTCACAATGTGGACCTCCAATCACCCTAAATTCATGAAATGAAACCTCTCACAACAAGAAAATAAGGGTAGA